>CM036938.1:4619033-4934865 GCA_020800305.1 Porphyrio hochstetteri | reverse complement strand
ATCATGGAATCATAGAATGGTCTGGGTTGGAAGGGACCCCAAGGATCACAGAGCTCCAAACCCCTGCCACAGGCAGGCCACCAACCTCAGGCCTGGATCTACACTAGGTTGCCCAGGGCCCCATCCAACCTGGCCTTGAACACTTCCAGGGACGGGGCATCCACTACCTCTCTGGGCAGCCTGTTCCAGCCCCTCACCACTCTTTCTGTAAAAAACTTCCCTTTAATATCTAATCTAAATCTTTCCTCCTTTAGTTTTAATCCATTCCCCCTTGTCCTGCCATTGTCTGCCCTTTTAAAAAGTTGAACCCCGTCCTGTTTATATGCTCCCTTCAGGGACTGGAAGAGTGTAATAATAATAATAATAATAATAATAATAATAATAATAAAAAGAAGAAGAAGAAGAATAAGAATAAGAATTATTATTATTTTAAAAGGCAGCTATTATAGTATATTAATATAATATTATATGCAATGTTATATATAACATATTATGTAGAATATATACTATATTATTGTCATATGACAATATATTATTATTATTATTATTAGCGCTACCAGAGCTCTAATATTTATCCACTAAACAAGATATTTACATTGCTAACTCAGATTCATTGCCATTATTATTATTATTATTTTTATTATTATTATTTTCCTTTTTTTCCCTTCCTCTCTCAGTCTCTACCATATCCAGCCAAAGTAATCAGATAAACTAGGTCAGCACAAATGAACGAGGTGAGCCAGCTGCAAAACCAAATGGGCAAAACAGCAGCGACTGAGAGAGCTTGGGAGGGCATACACACCAGAGTTCAAATCTCTGGGGAACTGCTTCGTGCAGCTCTAATCAGTTTTTAAATGTGCTTACTCTTGGTTTTCACAAGTGAGTTTAAAACCAGTATTTCACACTAATTTTGGAACTGTATCTTGTATCAAACCACACAATAATCTAGTCACCAATTTGTCAAAACTTTAACATTTCTTCCCTGTTTCAAGTTAACCAAAACCCACCCCTTTTTTGACTGAGCAGTGACTGAGCAAGCACCAGTGCCCAGATTCCTTTACAAATCTTCCCTGTAAAACACATACACACATTTATCAGTGGAACAGGGGTTAAGGGGAACCTGCTGGTAGGACATGCTCATTCACTCCAAGTACAAGAAAAAAAGGACGGGATGAAGCAGGACTGGAACAGGAATCCTGCAGAAGATGGCATAAAAGAAAAAGATAATACAGGCAAAAGTAAGGAAATCACATTCCTCGGGTGTTGGGGCAGACAGCAGGCCTGCCAGCGGCCTAGTTCTCTTCTCTCAGGATTTAGGCCCTGACAATATTCTTCTGTTCCCATGAGAGAGGAAAAGTTACTCATGCTGAGCGGATCCTAATAATCACATTCTCAAAACACAGCAGCCTTGATGACAGGGGTACAGACTATCCTAAACCAAGAAGGAGTTATAGGAAGGTACTTGGGGAGTAACAGAACATGTTAAGAATCAGCCATAATAAGATGGTCAAACAGCAGGTGTGTGGATGCTTTTAGGCATTAAAGGTAAACTAACGCTATTTAGCTATAAGATAGGTTTATCAGAACTCGTTATAATCACTGACCAATCAATACGGTGTGAATAGTGTATGTAACCAATTAGCAGTTTTTTAGCTTGCCATGTTTGCCGTAAAAAAGGTCTATAATCTGTGTGATTTCACCTAATAAAATGGCTTCACCTAAAATTCATCTCGAATTACGTGTTGCTCTCTGCCGGACACCACACTCGGGTATCTCAAGAGTTTAAAAACAGCCCTGTGAAAGGGAGAACGAAAAAAACCCTCACGTGAATGTGGGGGATCTCACACCACAGTCCCATCCCTGCCCAAGGCATGAGAGGGGAACCCCCTGCATCCTGGATTGCTCCCCATCCTCAGGGGCCAGCCCTCACCTAAGAGGTGACTCATCATGGGGAAAAATGAAGCAGAATTCAATTGTAAATTGCACTGAACCCGTTGCTACTACAGCTAAATCCAGCATGGATTAGCTTCTGCTCCACCAGTAGATATATGGGCAAGTTTAAAAGTAAAAATTGCCAGGACCCCCATACAGATTGAAGAGCTCACCTTGAGGCAGGCAGTCTGGAACACTTTGCCCTGTAAAACTCCCCCCTCCACGCTTCCAGAGCTCTAATATTTACCCACTAAACAAACTATTTACATTGCTAACTCGGATTCATTGCCATTTTGTTTGTTCAGCAGCGGAAACTTAATTTTAAAACCCTTTTAATTGAATGACCTGCTAGAAGTATATTAAAGTGATTTCATTATTTTAAAATTTCCTAAAGGAAAGGTCATTTGCATAGTGATCATTTTTCACATGCGCCAGCCGTAGCCATTTTTCACCATTCAGCTTCTCCCCTCCCTCCCTCCCTCCCTCCCTCCCTTGTGTTTAATTTTACATCAGGTAGCAGGCAGGCTAAAGAGAAATTTTAACCTGGAGAAGAGGAGGCTGAGGGGAGACCTTATCACCACCTACACTGACCTGACAGGAGGGTGTAGAGAGGTGGGCGATGGTCTCTTCAACCAGAGGACAGGAGATGGGACAAGGGGAAATGGCATGAAGCTGTGTCAGGGCAGGGTCAGATCAGATGTTAGGAAAAAATTCTTCACTGAAAGAGTTGTCAGGGCCTGGAACAGGCTGCCCAGGGAGGGGGTTGAGTCATCATCCCTGGATGTGTTTAACAGATGGGTAGATGAGGTACTTAGGGATCTGGTTTAGCATAGGACAGGAACGGTTGGACTCGACCTTAAAGGTCTTTTCCAACCTTGTCATTCAGTGATTCTGTGAAGCCAGAAAATCTAGTCAGGTAATTCTAAACTCAAGTTTAAAGCAGAGTTTAAAAGTTAACGCTAGATAATTCCACAGCTTTGCTGTGGTATTTATCGCCTTCACTCCATGAAATCACGCAAGGTCCTCAAAACTGAGGATGCCATGGAAGAGCAGAGGGAACTTTTGGGGAGAAGGTCTACGAACAGCTTCATGGAGGACATGGGTGGGCAGGCAAAGCTGTGGAATTATCTAGTATTAACTTTTAAACCGTTAAGATCATCGAGTCCAACTGTCCCTGTCCTGTGCTAAACCATCTCCCTGAGCATCTCATCTACCCATCTGTTAAACACACCCAGGGATGGAGATCATGTGTTAATCAAAATCTGGTGAGAACCATCTCACCAAAAGCAACTGCTAGTTCTGCCGTAACAATACTTCTGTGAGTTTATTTAGGATAAATTTGCTCTGTATAAATGCAAATGTCAGGAACTTGTGGAGCTGGCAGAGACTGGAGGGCTTTATGAAAGCAAGGCTGCACTCTACATGCCGTCCCAAAAGAATAAATTTGTGCTATGGGGTGACTTAAGTGTGTTTCAATTCTTGCAATGGCTCATTCTCTAAAATGCATAAGTGACTTCTCTAGTGGGAGTAAAGAGAGGTGATAAATAACAGTACCACAGACAGGGAAAAGGAACCAGAGCAAGAAGAAAGCTGGATTTCTTTCCCAACCAAACTGAGAATAAAACCAGCCAAACAACAGCACACAAATAGAAGGAAACATTAAAAAAAGGTATAATCTACAACAGGCAGACAGGGAGAAAACCAAGAAAGCTAAGACTACCTAAGGGGCAGTGGAAACAAGAAGGAAAATTAATAGCTGTCTGTTGCTTAATAGGGAAATTAAACAAGCAGCTGGAATGTTCCTTGACTTGTTTGCTTGCTTATTTTTCACCATGGCAGGACAGGATGCAGAAATAAAGGACTAGTGAATATTTAGAAAACTTAAAGGAGTTTAATCAGGAAGGTCAGTGAAGTACTTTCTGCTCTGGCCAAAAGTGTCACCACGTAATCATTGACCAGCCTGAAAAATCTCATGGAGGATGTGAAGTTTCATGGGGCTGCAGACAAGGACATACAACATCCACCTTAAGGTCGTGTCAAACCAACCTGATCTCCTTTCACACAACTGGCCTCATGGGGAAGGGGAAAGGAAGAGCCACTGCCTCTCTTGTCTTCACAGAATCATAGAACATTGGAAGGGACCTCGAAAGATCGTCTAGTTCAACCCCCCTGCCAGAGCAGGATCACCCAGACTAAATCACACAGTAACGCATCCAGGTGGGTTTGAATGTCTCCAGAGGACAATCCACAACCTCTCTGGGCAGCCTGTCCCAGGGCTCCATCACCCTCACAGTGACAAAGTTTCTCCTTATATTCACATGGAACTTCCTCTGCTCCAGCTGCACCCATTGCCCCTTGTCCTGCCGCTGCCATCACTGAGAAGAGCCTGGCCCCATCCTCCTGACTCTCACCCTTTATATATTATAAAGGTCTTTGAGGCAATCCAGCAGGAAATACCAGAAACTGACAGGAATATATGGATTAAGAGCATGAAGCTCACACATGCCACTTAGGACTCGAAGCAGAAGAACTGCTATGAGCATTTCACTGTCAGAGAGGGAGTATATAATGGGCAGTGTTTCTCTATACAACCACATACGTGTAAACATGCACATAATGCATGTGTGTGCGTGCTCCTATGGGACAACACACTTCAGTATTTCCCTTGGCATCTTGGGGGGCTGGAACTAGATGACTGTTGTAGTTCTGCACGGTGGGGCTCTGGCCACAGCAGTGCAAAACCACAAATCTTTAGAGTTAATCTGAATTAAACCCTAGTTTAGGTGTGTGTCCCCTGGTTCCTTTACTTTCTGTTGATTGTCCCTGTGTTGAGAGCAGTAACTTGCTCGCCCAGGGCAGCTTACCAAGAGGATGTCTGAAGACAACCCAGCAGATTTCAGCACTTTGTAATGCAATTAGTGACTCCCTCTCTTAAACCCGCATTTTCTGCTGCCATCACTTACCCAGTGTCAGGTTCCAGCCTCTGCTTCCTGTTCTGCCTTCCTCCAGGACCAGAGTCCTTCCCCACACGGCTTTTATTCTACATTAAGGTACTTTAATCTCTGAATCTTCTGCAGAGGAGCTCCTGCTCCTCGCTAGAAGTTGTTTTTCCAGTCCTTAAATGCCCTGCAGCTTTCCCATGCTTTCATGTGAAAAACAACAGCGCCCAGCCCCCCATCCCACAGTCCCAGGCACTGGTCCCACCCATCCTGCGCTGCACAGGACAGCCTCCAACTCCCCCCTTTTATTTTCTCCATGAGCCACATTCAGTCCCAAGCTCCAGGGTGGTTTTCAACAACATCTGTTGAACTGCCTGGGCGTCCCCATGCGCTCTCCTGTGGCCAGCAAGTCCCTGCCTTTGCCAAGCACAGTGCACGGTGCAAATCACAGTCCAAATTCCCCAAAAAGCAACTGTACTGTGCTCCCTGACCCCCCACACCCTCGGTCCTGTGAGCTCACATCTGCATGGGAGACGGCAGTGATGGCTTAATCATGATCCATGAACAAGAGGGCATGTGAACTGGCAATCCGGCCAAGATACAGATGTTTGAGATGAAGGGTTCACAGAACCACAGAATCACAAGGTTCAAAAAGACCTCTGAAGATCAAGTCCAACCATTCCCATCCTATGCTAAACCATATCCCTAAGTACCTCGTCTGCCCGTCTGTTAAACACATCCAGGGATGGTGACTCCACCACCTCTCTGGGCAGCCTGTTCCACATCCCCACAACTCTTTCAGGGAAGAACTTTTACCTGAAATCTAATCTGACCCTGCCCTGGCACAGCTTGAGCCCATTGCCCCTTGTCCTATCTCCTGTCACCTGGCTGAAGAGACCATCACCTACCTCTCTACAACCTCCCTTCAGGTAGTTGTAGGTGGTGATAAGGTCTCCCCTCAGCCTCCTCTTCTCCAGGCTGAACACCCCCAGCTCCCTCAGCCGCTCCTCAGAGGATTTGCCCTCCAGCCCCTTCCCCAGCCTGGTTGCCCTTCTCTGGACTCGCTCCAGGACCTCCGTGTCCTTCTTATGGTGAGGAGCCCAGAACTGGACACAGCACTCGAGGTGTGGCCTCACCAATGCCCAGTACAGGGGCACAATCCCCTCCCTAGACCTACTGGCCACACTGTTTCTGATACAAGCCAAGATGCCATTGGCCTTATTGGCCGCCTGGGCACACTGCTGGCTCATATTCAGCCTGCAGTCAACCAGCACCCCCAGGTCCTTCTCTGCCTGACAACTCTCCAGTCAGGCTCCCCCAAGCCTGTAGCGCTGTGTGGGGTTGTTCTGTCCCAACCCTCAACAAACAGTGCTCCAGAAAGGTCTTTATGCACTCACAGTGGGAGAAACAGAGTGCCTTTCAGGATGGACTCCAGAACAAGTATAACAAATTACTTGCTCTTTTTTAACGTAGACTTTGGAGGGAAACTGAATACCCCTCTGAAAGTCAGCTCCCTGTCTCTGCTGCAGCCCTGTTGCAGATGACCAGTTAACAACCTGTTAAGCAGGCAGGCAACAGTAATTGTGTCACATCATCTTTGAAAATTCTTCATAAAATCTGAATCAAAACAGCCACATCGTTATTTTCTTCAGCCTCATCCAGACCAGCAAGCACAGGGCAGGTACCTGATTCATTCCCTCCCCGCTGGAGTACACTTCCAGGCATCCCTCTACCACAGAATATACTCTGCTGCAATTAATATTTCAAATAAGCTGAAGAGTCCCTAGGCTGTTACACCAAATCATACAGTCTCCTGCTTTACAGCACAGGTCAGCTTTGCTGGTTCTCCTCACTGAAGACCTCTTAAATCAGCTGGGCTTTGGAGCATGAACCTGATGACTTCATACAACCCTTGAAATGAAAGGCTCACTGCCATTCCCAGAGCACGCTGACAAGGCTTTCACACAATCACAAGGTTGGAAAAGACCTTTAAGATCAAGTCCAACCATTCGCATCCTAAACTAAACCTGCTTTCACAGCAGCTTCTTGCTGCAGAGACAAAGGTGGGGAGCTGGAAGAGCAGAGCACATGCCTTTGTGGCAGCCACGACCAGTCTAGCAGGGGGATGGATGCTTTTCCCAGGCAGCTGCTCGATTGTCTGAGCTCTGCAGCACTTGGAACACTCCATGGGTGGAAAAGATGCCATAATCAAACAGACAAAGTGACCTGATTGGGTTTAGCATGGCCCCAGCCAAAGTCTAGACCCAACTAACTTTGTAGGGCACAGAAACCCAGCCTAGAAAACTCCTTGAGAAGCACCTACACTGTGTTGGCACCCACTGACCAACTCCAACTTTGAAGTAGCAAATGAGCATCAACCCATTACCCAAAGTAGAAGCAGAGATGATAAAAACTGTTGGGCAGAACATGCTGGGCTACACACCCATGCTGCTGCAAAGGCTTGGGGATTGCAGGAGGCCGAGATGGCTTCTGAGAGGTCAACCTACCTCCCACCATAGCTCTCTACCTTCCTACTAGCCACAACTTTAAGCTCACCCTAGTATCTGAAATGGGTCGATCACTTTCAGGAGATGGTCCCACAGCTCAAGTGCCTTGTATGCTTTAAATCCCCATCCCAAAAATTAAGGCTGGCTCTTCCTAGGGGCTGTGGGGCCACCCTCCCTCTCTGCAACAGGTCTGCCTTTGTAACCAAATGGGTCTCTGGTACCACTTTGTTTGTAGGTTAAAGGAGGCTGTTTACTTGAGGGTGGTTTTTATTACTGCTGCAGTTTTGGCATCATTCATCTGTACCCATCGCACACACAGGAAAGAAATCCACACACAACCACATCTGATATTCCAAAGGTAAATTCAAAAACCAAACCCAAAGGTTGCAAGATGTTACTGCTTGGAGTATATTCCTTCTTAGTGCTGCCCAGATGAAATGAAGAGACCATGTAAAGTGCTTTTAGACACATCACGTGTCTCTTTTTTTTTAAGACAGCAAGTATAACCCCTCCACATGTGGTTTCCTACCAGGAAAGGTGATACTCCAGAAGAAAAGTGGCCAGTCTGAGAGGACAACCTACCTCCAACTACAGCTCCCTACCTTTTCCTGAGGCAAACTCAGAATTCCCTCCACGCACCAAGGTTGACAGGCAGTTATTTCTTCCCCAGGGAGTTAAAACTGTTCCCAAATTTTAATGCTGGAATACTGAGAAGTGCAAACACTTGTTTCAAGTCTGTAGGCGGTTCTTCTTGGGTAAACTGCTCTTTGTGCAAGACATGACCTGCATTTATACTAGAAAATTGCTTATTCCACTGCACCCCAAACAGGGTGGGGATAGCTGGGGATAAATGGTCTGCTCGGTTATTTCTAGAAGGGATAAACAGAATCACAAGGTAGGAAAAGACCTTTAAGATCATCAAGTCCAACCATTCTCATCCTAAACTAAACCATATCCCTAAGTACCTCACATCTACCCTTTTTTTGAACACATCCAGGGAAGGTGACTCAACCCCTCCCTGGGCAGCCTGTTCCAGGCCCTCACAACTCTTTCAGTAAAAAATTTTCAGACCCTGAGAAAAAGCCCAGTTACCACCTGTTCTTTGGCAAAAATCTCTGGAGATTCCACACAAGTGGGACGGATCACACAAAACAGGAAGAAAAAAAACCCGAAAAGCCACACTGATAGACAATAAACATTTATTGATCTTTGGCTTTAGAAATCATCCTATTTTTCAGATATGGGAGATACTATATAAAATAATGGAAGGTGGGTTTTTTTTTTTTCTTTTAAACTGAAAGTACTGTAAAACAGTCTATCCTTTTACAGTGCACAAATGTGAAGCATGCAAAGTACAGGTAAGGGGTACTGAAACACCGTATGAGCATCGCAGCAGCGGGGCATTTTGTGTCCCAACATGAATCAGTGCTTTACAAAGGCAAGCAAGTTGATGGGGCAGTTGATATACAGCAGGTATCACAGTTTCTCTCAGATCTGCTGTGGTTTATTTACCGTTAGCAACTCCTAGGAGTGAATTTAGTTTTAGTAATGTGTGTGCATTATAAAAACAGGAGTTAAACTGTAGGATTTCAGCTGAAGGAATGAATGGGGAGTAAGAAAAGAATAATCTTGCTTCACTTTGCAAAATTTACTGATGTTTAAAGGAACTCAGGCGTGTTAGGTGACCAACCACTTCTTATTTTCACGTTAACAAAACGCTGCCTGGTACATGGTAACGTTATGCAAGGCGAAACCAGCTTTTTAAACGCTCTGAAGTGTAAAAAAGAACATAAAAAAAAACCCCAAACAAAGGAAAACCCAAACCCAAACAATGCAATTTCTTACACACAATGTAAGGAAATGTTCAGTAAGCTTATGGAGCAGGTTTTTTTCCCCCCAGCAGTGTACTATGTACAGTACAGATCGCTACAGCCACGTTTTAGAGCTCAAAGCTCAAAATGCTTTTATATAAGCCTTCCTCTGAGGAAGGCTTCCTTTGGTAGGTTTGAATCAGCAACACCATCCCAGCTCACAGGCGCTTCACCCTGGCAATGCATAAGGAACTCAGGAGTCGGTACCTGAGGCCTCCTCCCTCTTTTAACTTCCCAGCTGAACCAGGCCCAGTTGCACCTCCAGCTCTTGCTGTTCTCGGAGGTGGGAAAGTAGCTGAAGGGTAAAGGCAGCTTCACTGTTCCAACACCCTAACAGCGTTGTGCAAGGTGTGTGTAACTCGTGTCTCAGTCACAGCCAGCCACGTTACAACCCAGCTCTTCTGTACTCTTTGTGCCCCCAAGCCCAGGCAGAGGTGGTGAGCCTCAGTGCTGCCTTTCCTCGAGCTCAAGCAGAGATACTTACCTGGCTGAAGTCACCCTGCCTGGGGAGTAAGTGACACCCAGGGTGCCACGACACGACTTTGTCAAACCCTTTCAGATGTGTGCAAGTCCTCTCCCTCGGTCACAAAACCAGAAAACTGAATGCTTAAGTGGCAGTGGGGGTAGTGGGGTGTTGTATTACCAGTCAGGGAGTGGGCAGAGCTGTTATCACCAAGGTTAACAGGAATGGAAACGATTTCTTCAAAAAATCTGACTTGCCTCCAATGTGTAATAACCCATAAACACATGTGGACACTCCATATGCCAAAAAAAAAAGAAAGACATAAGGAAACCGTAATTTTATAGCAATCCCCATAGACAGAAGGAAACCATAATTTTATAGCAATCCCCATTTTAAGGACTAGCAGTCCTAGCATTTTCTTTCCAGAAGCTAACCCACCACGTAGCAAAGTAACTACAAGGGTACAGGCAAGAAAGTTAAAGCATGTCCTCTAGAGACCACCCACATTTAGGCACTTCAGTCTACAGCATACAAAAGGAATGCAAGGTTACTGTAGATTGTTTATTATTTTTAGTAATTGTACCTAAGTAGTATCCACACCAAGGTAAAAAAAAAGAAAAAAAAAAAAAGAAGAAAAAGGAAAAAGCCCACGAAACCCCAACCCAAACGTAGAGCAACTGCCCAGCTTTTCCAACACGAGGCGCTCTTCCATTCACAGATCCCCATAAATCTCTAAAGCATAAAGCAAACGAGACAATTTTTGATTTTGGAACAGCAGGTAACGAATGTCACACCGGTCAGGACAGGTCAGTATAACGCAACAACCATTGGACACCATCTTCACTGTGAAGCAACAACGGTCTTAATACTCGTAAAGCTGTAGCTATAAAAATCGTGTTTTAACAGTGATTTAGCAAGTAGGAGGAAGCTAGGATTTACATAAATAACAAGAGTCTTTCCCATTTGGCAAATACTGAAAATGAAGGGGGGGAGGGTGTCTTATTTTTTTTCTTAGGTTTGTTCTAGAGTAGGAAATGTTATGTGCTTTTCACCTAAAAAGACAAAAAAAAAGACTATTAACAGAACAACAACACTGAATTTGTGTGTTCCCAGCAAAGAGACATATTTAAAGTAAAATATTTACATCTTGGAGGATGTTCCCTGTGCAATTTGTAACAAGTCTACCTTATGAGAAAATTTAGGCTTAAATTATTTAATAGCATCTTTACATTACTCACACGAATGAAAAGACTGAAACATTAGACAAAGTTTCCTGTAATTGCCATTACAGAATATTTCCCCATATGCATTTCTCCTAGGAAAAAAGAAAAAAACAACCTTACATACAGAAAATGTGCAAGTTTGTTAACAGTAGGACGAAGGAATGACCGAAGAGAGGAGAAATAAAAAAACTGCTTGTTGGCACGTTGTGACATGGGTGTGAACTGTACTAAGGAAATGAAAAGTTTTGGTGCATTTTTTCTTTGTCCTGCATTTCTCATAGAACTATAAATACACATTCCTGAAGCTTAGAACATACACAGGAAGCAGGGCTGCAGTGGACATGGGAGGAAAAGAAGGAGGGTGATTTTAAGCGCAGATTTTTAAGCCAGGTTTTAAAAGTACTTGGCAGTGGCATTGTAAAATAAATAGAGGGACTGCTACAAAGGAGTCTGTAAAGCACTAGGATCAAAGCTCTACTGATGCTCTGTAAATAGGATACATGTGGATAGCATGTTATTGAGAGCAATGATGCAAATCCAAACAGGGATCCCTGGCTGATGGTGCGATCGCACACCGAAGAAGTTTGGTTATTTACAGGTGGGTTTCACACTTGGATATAAAACTGCATACTCAATACTCAAGCCTGGTCATCAAGTGTTTCTTTTTTTTTAAAAAAAAAAAGAAAAACAAATATAGTGTAGAAGTATTTGACTTCTAGTTGCAGGCACTGATATTAATTAACAAAAAATCAAAATGTGATCCATGGTATTGGGACTACAAATAACCTCCATTAAAATCAAAGCTACAAAAAACACATATACACTGGCATGCAAAACAATGCCCAGTGCAGCGTTACTCTCCTGGCAGCCCACAGTGAGAGACACCGGGGAAAGTTAAGTGCAGCATATACAGATGTCAGTAAAAGCAGCCTTGAAATAACAACGTGGCCTTGTGATCTCTCCCACAGAGGAGGAAAGCCTTTCCATTTAGAGTTAGGAGTGGAGACCAGGCACGCCTTCCACCTCAAGCACACTGCCGAACCCACACAGCTCGGCAGACCGTCCCTAGAAGAGGTAGCGGCACAAAAATCACACCAACTACTCAGCATCAGCTTGCTTGGCTTCAATATTTTGATGCTTTAGATGCTAAATATCAGTGAGGTCAAAATATTGCTCTTAATTTACCATTTGGGATTTAGGAGTTAGGCTGCAGATGCTGAAAATAACAGTCTTATTTACTCTTAATGGTAAACATTCACATTTAATGTTTGATCTATGATACAAGTGACCTGCTGTCGCCTTCCTCTATTAAGATTCTTGCTCACCCATAACAGAAAGATTTCTCCACGAGAACACACAATTTTCCTTGGGCTCTTTTCATTCAACATTTCCACTTTCACCACCCACTTAATTCTTCCAGCTAAACTGAAACAAGCTGGTAACTGTCGTGACAAAATGGACCATGGGGTGATGCTTCAGCGGGAGACGGCGGGTTGCTGCGAACAAAGCATGAAGCACAGCACGTCAGAACTGTTCCAAACCTCCTCTAGAGCAACAAGGTAAGGTCCAAAAGGAAAGCAAGAGGTCTTTGGGGATAAAAAGGCATAAGGCCTTTTGCCTTGTAGACACCTGGGACAGCTCAAGGACTAGATACTTTGAATTTCCTATGTGGTAAATCCAAGATCTCTGTTACAATTTAGCTGTAGGTGCTGTGACAAAATGCAAAGCTTTTAATTTTTAATTGAGGTTAGCTGAAGTTCCCCCACACACTAACCACTCTATACACTGAGGATATGCTTCCTAATTGCTGTGTTCATGTACCTTGATGGCCTTTTTGTTGGTAGCCAAGTTTGACTTTACAACCCAGGTGAGCACCCATCTCTACTCGTGCATCTTCCAGCCCCTGGGACTCGAAGAAGAGTTTCAAGTGAATTTTCTTCAGCATATCTTCCTGTACAAGGGACACTCTCTGCACTGAAGCTACCTGCTTTTCCTGTTTCTTTACCTGTACATTCATATGCAAGAGAAGTCTGTAAGTAGGAAAACTGTGCAGCTAAAGATACCTCAAAACCTGGCGACTCCTACAGCTTGAGAGAGTATTAAAAGAGGACAAGTGCTGCCTGAGAACATCACCTGCAAAGCAGAACAGGTCTGTAATAATCCATTCTCCTTTTCCCAATCAACTTCTCTAAGCTCATAAATAGCCCAAATACTCTGCACCTTCCTGAACTTGCTGGAAGACTTGGATTTATCACTATCTTAATACTCAGTCTAAGGAGACTTCCATAGTAAAAGCGCAGGGTTTAGGCAATCGTTAATGAGTTTGTTCACATTTCAGCTAGAATTAAAAGTTATTCAAACTATTTATAGGAAGCTATCCTTCAAAAGAACAGATTAATTGAAGCCAGAACCAAAAAAAAAAAAAAAGAAAATCCTGAGCTAATTTAGCAGACAGTTCTGTTCTAGGGAAAAAGCTATGGATAGGAAAAGGGAGCCAAGCTAACAAGCCACATTACTGAAGCAAGAAAGGGAGATATGAATGGAGGAAGGAAGGAAGCAAGCAAGAAACACTGAATCTCTGTCAAAGGCACCTTTCCTTCTCAGGTCTCTCAGAAGTACATAGTGGGCAAAAAACAAGACAAAATGTTTAAGAATCCTGGATGAAAAACTATTACTCCCTCAGTCACATTGCACCTGCTTTTCCACATGTGTAAGATGCTTCCCCTCCAGCCCCTGGGTGCTGATAAAGGTCTCCACGAAAAGAAAAAATGAAAGCCTTTGCAGGCTGCTGTCTTCAAGTAACTTACTAAAGAAGTGAGCAGATACTCCTTTGAAGTTTACATAATATATACCTAATCCAGGGCTGCTCCTTTAAAAGTCACTTTTGAGCATATCCAGGCAGCTCTAGGAAACACTGCTCACAATCACAGCGATACGCTCCCCCTAGTTTCAGTATCACCTCACGTTTCAAAGGTGCTTATTGCTGTATTTTAGTTCTTAATAAGCCTCCTAGGCTCACGTGAGGATTAAATGGATCCAAAGAAAGACCATCTCCCACTCAGATCAGACCACTGACCGGGTCAGCCATACAGTTCTGTGGAACAGCGATGGCCAGAAGCATTGATCTCATTGATCTTAACATTAGCAACACCCAGGTGCCCATTTTTTCAGTGTGACATCTTAAGAGTAAGACAGTGTGAGCTCTTACCAAAGGCTCTGCAAAGCTCAGCTACACACACAATGACCTTTGCTGAATGCAGTATTATGTAACTACAGTTCACTTTTACGTCGGAGCTTTCAGAATAAATACCCATGCCAAGAGAAGATCTGTTCCTTAATGTTACTTTGAGGTCTTCTTCAGTATCCAAAGTTTACTCCTACCCATCAAATTGCAACAACAGGTTACATCTCCTACATAGTGAACTTGGTTGAAGCAGCTCACTATCAGAATCAAACTGCACTATATTGTTTTATTTTCTTCAATAAAACATGATGAACATTAGAAACCTAACCATAACTTAAAAGCTGGCCTTATTAGTTCTATTAGTAATGATGCACCTTGAACTAACAGAAAGTGGGTCCAGTATTTCTGGGCCTGCTGCATCTTTGTCATTTCACTCCTATGAAAGGCATTCCCTAGGAACACGGTGAGATCTGAAACTATGAAGTCAAATATTTTCCTGTAGGCCAATTCAAAGAGTTAAGCCTTCATCCCCATGGGTTAGTAAGGGTTGGTGTGAAAAAAAAAATTAGGAAGCTGGCAGCACCAGTAGCACTGACATACTATACTGCAATGGAACTGGTAGAGTCATGCAAGGTGTTCTCAGGCATCCCAAACGCATGCGGTAGGTACTAGCTGGTGTACACAAACCTCTCCCTAGTATCAGCGAATGCAAACTAATAAATAACTTACAAGGCATTCAACACAGTAAGACAGTTTTACCACCAGCTGGAATTCTTGATTTTCTGCATCCATTGACAGCTCGTTTTCCCATATGGTAGGACTGCTACCTATTAAATATTTAGTTAAGCTTTTCCATTTATAAATGCCTATTATATGCCAAAGCTGTACACAAATTCCAAAAGAAAAGAACAGTAACATAAAAACAGCTAGTATTAGTTAAAAAAACCACTGACCTCTGCAAAGTGTAATATTAACTCTTCTAAAAAGCTACTGCATATAAATTCCCATTCCTGTTTTGCAATTACACAAAACATCTGAAAAATTGTTGTTCTACTTTGTTTTGCAATGCTTTTATACTTAGAATCTATCCCCTCGGTTAAGCAAAACCTGTGAAGTTAATGCTTTGCTTCTGTTTACTGTTAGCTGTTTTATTATACAGAAAAATCTGTTTCTGAAGCCAAAATACATTAGTTGTTACTAGACGGCCACGCTAACACAGATTAGAGTGGCAAAAGGTGACGATCTGACAGAGCAGAGATTTCAAGATTAACAGTTTTAAGTAGATTGTTTCTTCCAAAAAGAGCATTAGGTTCTTTAGTATAGCTAAGTACCTTTGAAGAGGCACCAAAAACAAATAGCCCTTTCAACTGAACTTTCAAAAAAATTTAATTTTCATTTCAAAAGGGATCTTGAGACTACTAGATACACACACATCCGTATCCCACGGCCCTGCAAGAGATACATTCAGTAATTTAAAATAAAGATTTCATATTTTATAACTTCATATATATTATATATTTAATATATAATATATATTTATATGTACATCACACAGATACATACACTCTCAGTCAGCAGGATTAAACCGTTTTGTTTTGAAATGTTTGATTGGTGTCACTAATCTTCTATTATTTTGTGAATTCAATGGAATTTACCTATCACCTGAAAAGAAGAAATTTAAAAGATCCAAATGGAATCTGTGGATCGATATTAGCACCAATACAGATGGCCATTACTTCAAAATGACTGCAGGGACTGAAATATATTTTTTAATAACTCTCCTCTTGCTGCACAAGCATTCCTGCAAAATATTTAGGCAGCAATACCTGTCAGGTCCATAAATCTGTTCCTGTTAAATTTTATACAACTTTCCTTACTGTAATATACAGTATTTTATTTTTTTTTTGTCCTGTTGGATGATTTCATTTTTCATGGAGAAAAGTGATCGATAGCTATCCAACAGAATTTATTTTTTTTGTTAAATCCCCTATCTCCTTCCATTGTATGGCTCAGTTTCAAGATTTAATCGATAGGCAGCCACTATCACTATAACCAGTACCCTTCTAACAGAGTTCAGTCACTGACTGTTGATGCTTAAAACACAAAGTTTTGAGGTTGGCTTGCTGTTTATGGAAACCAAGATCCTCAGAGGTCATATCTTTCCAGTACGCTCACCACCACCACATGATAACATCAGCCAGTCTCGATACGACAATCCAATTAGTTACCTACCATTTGGGTAACAAAAACAACAAACCCAGTTGCAGATTTTAAACATTGTAAGAATATTCACCCTGAGAACACAGAGGAAGTGTTTAAAAAAAATTCTGATATGTTTTTCTCTTCACACGTGGTTTATCTTCTTTTCTCTTCATCTCCTCTTGGGTAGCTGGGTTTGTATCTAGCATTTGACCTCCTGTTTGCTGTGTCAGTTGACCTGTTCATGCCACAGTCAGGTACTGGTGATAGAAAAGCCCAAAAAGGCTTGTAGAAAAGAGGCAAGCAGCAATCCACCAAGTGAGGAAAGACAGGAGTCCTCGGAACAGGAGAGGAGTGAAAATATTCTTTAGGCTTCCCAAAGCCATTGTTATTTGTACTACAGTTACTTTCATCTTTCCATCAGCAGGTGGAGACTCGGAATAAACTGAACCAGGAAGCAGGCTGTTTTCTACTGGAGTGTCAGAATTCAGTTCTGGGTAGATGACCCAAGAATAATTACCTGTTAAAAAGAGATGAGTAATAGAGTTGCAGAAATACATTAAAGTTTTGTTATTTCTATTGCTCTGTCTTAGACACACTTTTCACACCCATATACACACCAGAAGAAAATTAAGATGAAGTTTTCATGACTTTGTAAATACTAATTGTATTCACTTGCACTCAATCACAGGATCAATCACAGAATCACAAGCTTGGGAAAGACCTTTAAGATCATCAAGTCCAACCATTCCCATCCTAAGCTAAACCATATCCCGAAGTACCTCATCTATCCTTTTTTTAAACACATCCAGGGAAGGTGACTCAGCCCCTCCCTGGGCAGCCTGTTCCAGGCCCTCACAACTCTTTCAGGGAAGAACTTTTCCCTCACATCTGAGCTGACCCTGCCCTGGTGCAGCTTGAGCCCATTTCCCGTTGTCCCATCTCCTGTCCCCTGGCTGAAGAGACCATCACCCACCTCTCTGCACCCTCCCTTCAGGTAGTTGTAGGTGGTGATAAGGTCTCCCCTCAGCCTCCTCTTCTCCAGGCTGAACACCCCCAGCTCCCTCAGCTGCTCCTCAGAGGATTTGCCCTCCAGCCCCTTCCCCAGCCTGGTTGCCCTTCTCTGGACTCGCTCCAGGACCTCCATGTCCTTCTTATGGTGAGGGGCCCAGAACTGGACCCAGCACTCCAGGTGTGGCCTCACCAATGCCCAGTACAGGGGCAGAATCACTTGCTTCCTGAACAGATCAGCAATGGTAGAATTCATCTTGCTTCCTGACATCCTTACATCTACATGTGCCACAGTTGACTTGGGACCCCTGTCAGTGCTGGGTACGATTCATCTCACCAGATGCAGACGTCTGCTCCAGAATGGGATGAATCACAGCCTGGTAAAGCCTATCTCTTTCTGTTGACATTTTGCAAAAGGAATGGCATAACTGCACGTCAGGCTGGGAAAGACATCTCTTA
Source organism: Porphyrio hochstetteri (assembly GCA_020800305.1). Lineage (NCBI taxonomy): Eukaryota > Metazoa > Chordata > Aves > Gruiformes > Rallidae > Porphyrio > Porphyrio hochstetteri. Next base: position 4,917,077 of record CM036938.1, on the reverse strand, counting down.
GGATGAATAAAGGGGAGAAAAAAACCCCAACCAAACCCCATATCTCACAATTTCTGTTTAAAAAGTCCACTTAAGATTGAAAAGGTGAAATTTCCTTCAACAGATGGTTAAATCAACGTGTTGTTACACAACTCACTTTTAAAATGACAAATATTTCAACAGAAGTCCTCAGCTTAATTTGGTGTATCACCCAATTTCCCAGAAATAAACCAAACCAATCAGCATATAATTGAAAGATGTCAAAAGCAGCAACAGAGGAGGGCAGCTTAAAAGCCACACATCAGCACGACTTAAATAACAGGAATCTACACTGTATTTCTGTACTGCAAGTACCTGTACATCCCAATTATCTTCAGCAAGCTGAAAATATAAAAGCCTGATATTGAACAGAACACATTTTTGTTGATCCAATTTTGCCTACCTAGTGTTTTCAAGAGCAGAGTTGTGTGAAGGAGCATTACCAATGGTGCAACATACTGCAGTGCAATTACACAGAGATAATAGAATACCCGAGCCACCTGGGAAAACAGAAGAGAGTAATTCATGAGTTCTGGCTGATCAAAGCAAACCTTTATGAACATGTCTAGGAAAAACAAGCCATTTATTAAAAATAAAACCAAACCCTATTTGTGTATTAGAGCGGTTTTAAAAGTTTTCTAGCACATCTTGACATGCGACACATTGTCTTCAAAAGACCTAAGGAAAAAAATCCCTACAATGAACTCTAGTTTCAGGACATTTACAAACCTGAGAGGAAGTGCTTAAAAGGAAATAATTACAAGCAACAGCTCTGTTAAAGCAAACAGAATCAATTTTGCTTCTGCAAACTGCATGTCATTATTCAAAGATTCCTATTTCAACACACCAGGATCCAAGCTAAATATATGTTTAATTTTTCAAGCCTCCAGTGATTTACAAACTAAAATCCCTTTTAAAAAATGAAGTGGGAGTCATGGTCTAAAGCCTCATAAAAGAAAGCATAGTTAATACTGCAGTCCCTTTCCAACAGCATGATATTTTTAAGATTTCAAGCTGTGAAGATTATTTTTCATTAGTAGTTGATCAATAACAGCATTTAAGTGGTCTTTATTTCAGATTCACATTATGCTTCTCTGAAATTCACTCAGATCTATCCCTCCCCTTGCTCCCATTCTGTTCCATCTTTCTGAAGGTTGCTACATTACATATTTTACATATAAGCTACTGACTAAAAACATGAGATCAAATAAAGGAGGAAAAAAAGCTATTGAATAATATAGAATATAGAAAAAGCAAGTAGCAATGAAATAAATCTAACTGGACTTTAGAAAAATACAGGGTAGCAAAAAAGATGTAGACATACATGACATTTTTGGAAATACCTCTAAAACCTCAAAGGGCTTCACGATGAGCCAGCATCAGAAAACTAACGTGAGAAGAATCAGCAGTATGAGACTGACAGAAGGAAAAGCATGAAACAAAAGTATTTCAAGGTAATTGATGGGATGAGATAAAAAGAACAAATTAAAAAGTAACGAGCACCGTAGGATGATGGGTAGGAAAGACTTTACTGGTTGAAAATCCAGAAGACAGTAAAGCAGACATGGCTGGCAAAAAGAGACAGGTCTTCATGGCTGAGTGCACTGCGAGGGAGGTAGTATCAGTGACCTGATTTAGTGGCCACAGCCTTCTTAAAGAGGAGATAAGGAGATACTGGATAAATGGAGCTAGGAGACACCACACAGAGAAGACACTATTGTTTTATAGGTGGGATGAAAGCTCCCAAAACTAAAACCACACACTTGCAGCCATCAGCACAGTTCTGTCCCTACCAGCTGCTGCTACCTGTTTTTCCTAAATGCTTTTTCTGAAGCAAATTACTAGCCACTTTGTAAATAACCACTGCACAGTCCACTGACAGCCTTCAGGTACAGCAGAGAAGCCACGGACAGGGTTAGAGGTAACAGTGACAGTCCTAAGAGAGGAAACTTTCTCTTACAGCATATACCTCAGTATTCCCTCAATACACCCCAACTCAGCATGATCATCAGGCAGCACTGCCATGCAACACTGGAAATGGAAGTCTGTTTTGCAGGTAACACACAATGCCATTCTACAACAAGCTTACAAAATATCTACCTCCCCAGTTGGTATGCTTTAGTACTACTTTTAAAAAATAAAACAAAAACCCAATTCAATACATTTTCCCTTAGTAACAAGATGGGTAAGACAGCTCTGTAACTGGGCTGGTGCTTTTGAGAGAGGTCTGACAGAATTAACCAGGTTTCATTCTATCCCCAAAAATAAACATCTCAAATTTTGCTTCAATTTTAAAATCACGAGTTCAGACTAGGTGACAGTATTTCTTCACCCTTCTACCTAAATTCAGCTTCTCTCTCTTCCCATGTTGTGGCTACTGATCACCACACACCCCATACACTCCCCAAGATCTATTCATACCGAACAGGAACACACTGTGATCCTACACGTTTGTAGAGAACAATTAATGAAGGGAACTTTTGTAACAACATCTGAATAACTCAAGCCATCAGCATAACACGGATGATACCCCCTGCATATTTTGTTTGCAGAATTTATCTGCAGTGGTGCTATTTTTACAGGAGATACCATTTAGGAAGCTTCATCCAGATTTCAGATCTGGTGCTACAGAAGATGTAAGAAACTGGAAAAAGCACCTGTGCAGACAGAGCACTCCAAACACTTAACCCCAGTGCCAGCATACTTACCATTTTCTGTAAGTCAACCATACTTATTCTGCCAGCTTCCTTTTTCATCTGATCCACACTCTTCTGGGCTAAATTCAGATAGGCCTGCAAATGATGACGCATCATGGCCAACCGTAAAGCACACAAGAGGATTATAATCCACAACCTCATGGTGTCAAATGTTTCTTCTGACATTCTGTGGATGAAAATAAAATGGAATAAAATAGTAATGTTGTTTTCCAAAGGTCACCTATCGCTACAGAGTTATTTCTATGCATCACCTGCAAAGACTCCTGAAGCACATTGTCAAAAATACTTAATGCACAACCTACAGTCATGAAGTTCATGTGCAAGTAATGATCACTTTTGCCCTCTGCTCCCCTCTCTACTGCCCCTTCTTAAGTAGCCTTGTTAGAGCACAATATCCAAATTAATATCCACTTGTCTGTGAACAAGAACAGCCCTTCAATTCTGAGCAATGAAGAGAGGACAGAAAAAAGCAAGCCTGCTCAGATAATTACAGGTTTTGAGACACACAGCTCCAGACAGCAAATGTGTGTATCAGTTGCTTAGATACCCTGTTATAACACAAGCCTCATTTTAAGTTAAACTGAGGAACAAAATGGAAGCCCAAAGTATGTGTGTTTGCAGTGTTTTATGTGTTAGGTTACTGGTCACAGAATCACCTTAGAAGCACATCTTAGACCTAGGAAGTAATAGAAGTACCAGCCAATCATACCTGCTTCCAGTCTGCTTGGATATTGCTGTGTATTATCTAGACTAACAGTGACAATGGCAGCAGCCTACATTGCTTATGGATCTCAGACACCGTGCTACTCATCTTTCCTTTTGTGTTTTAAACACTTTAGCTCTCAATTCCAGATGCACTTCATCTAACATAGATCCTAAGACAAACTGCACAGGCCAGTTCTCATGCCAATGTATCTCAAGTGTCTTTGGTGAAACCTCTCATCTTGTTCCCCAGTACATAAGACAGAAGGTTCCAGAAGCTGACCATGAGGTGGTATTCCACCTGCAGGAAGGACAACCCATCACTGTGAAGGAGATGCTAGAAGACAGCAGCTCTTCAGGAACCACCAGCTTATCATTCAACGTTCTGAACTAACTCTCATTCTCCCAAAATAAGAGACACCCTTTAAAGCTCGCTGTGGCTTCCATAATACCTTTGAGAGCAGACACCATTAAATGTTAAGTCCTTCACACCTTCTGTGACCATCACAGGGCACTACTCAGACTTACAGTTCTGTCCTCAATACCCCAGAAAAAGTTCTGAAAGAGAATCTTACAAAGGGACGCTCTCTTTGCCCAAAGGTGGGTTCATAATGTAGTCCTTAGTGATTGGTTTTACCCACAGAAGAACCATAAATAAAGGTGCCAGGAAGTTTATATGTAGCAGTGTTCTGAAAGAAGAAAAAAAAAAAGGGGGGGTAAGGGAGGGGAGAGGGGGGGAGAGTTATTAAATACCAACCATTACCATACTGCTGAAACTGGTGGGTACAGATTCAAAAGGAGAAACCCAAATTTTACAATCGTTGGGAGAAAGGTAAATAAGAAAATTACTTCCCTATTTTATGGGTATGACTTACACTTCAACCAAACAGTGAAATCACACTGGTTGTGCCTTTAAAAAAAGCACTCTTTTCAATAAATCAAGTTTTCAGATATTGTAGCAATCTAACCAAAGGAGCTGCCTGCATTATGCCACACTAAAGTAAAAGGCAGTTGTTGAAAATATCCATACCATGGTATAACAAAATGCTCTACTAGATAGCTTTAACCTAAAAAGTCAGCATCTCAGATGGATAATTATGGGACAACGGCTGCTATATTACTTTATTTTGCTTTATTAAAAATGTACTCAAATTAAATTCAACTAACTATACAGACTAGGAGAAACAGATCTCAGATTTCCCAGTTTAATGAAGATTTTTGCCTAGGAACCCTGACTAAATGAAACTTGGTACTTAGGCTTAATTAAAGACAGGAGAAAAAAAAAGGCAAGCAAAACTATTCCATTTGTAAAGGTGCTGTACAAAACTGCACAGTTACTCTAGAAATACTATTCTTTGAACACAAAACAGACAACAGAATTTAAAAAGAGGAGACAGTTTTATGGATTTCTCCTGAAAATTGGCATCCTTCATTCTAAACAATTTTTCATCACTGAAATGAAACAGAAATAGTTGCAGACTTCAGTGCTGCAGATGTGGTGCATTCGCTCCTACAATACTTCCTCACTAACACAATCAGCCTGCCTATACTCTCCATTTCCAACCAGAGTGCATCTACACTATAGAAAACTGATGTAATCAAAAGTTATTCTAAAGAGCACAAGACCTTGCTGATTTCACACTACTAAGCTTCCCAAAACCATTAAAATGTTTGTATGTTTCAGAAGATGTCATCACACAAACATTTAAATCACTGGTTTCAAATGCAGAAATAAGCAAGTTACTCAGTGCTGCTCAGGAACTCCACAGCCTCAAAGAGCAGTTCAAAGCATTTCAGTAACTTCTGAAAACGTTTTCACCTGAGCTCCTACTTATTTAAGCATCCTAACGAGTTAATGGACTGGAATGTACCAAAGGGTGGCAAGAATCTCTTTCTGTTTATCTGAGTAGAAGGAGAAAGGCTGAAAGACTCTTGAAGAAGTCTCTGGAGAATGAGGGGACATGTACTGAAAAGGGTACAAATTGATTTGACTCCAATCTGACTCCAAATTGAACTGCCTCCAAAATACAGCAGCGCTATCCTTCCCTCAGGACAGGAAAAAAAATATGATGCAGTTGTCAAAACTAAAAGGGACATCAGATTATTTTTATTCTGTTTAGAAAACAAACAAAAACCCCAGCAGCCCCCCCAAAGAAACCCAAAACAAACAATAACAAACAATAAAACCCAAATAAACAAAAAACCAAAACAAACAATATTTCATATTGTTCATTTTGTATACATCACTGAACAATTCTCTCTTGGTTTTTCTGTTCTCTATAAGTTAAGTCTCCCATTCACTAACAGAAGGAGAAAAGGAGCTTGTCCTTTCCTTCCTTTTTTTTTTTTAAATTCTGGTTTGTTTGGGTTTTTTTTTTTCTTCCTGTTTTTAGGTTGGGGGTTTTATGGGGGAGGTGAGGGGATGGGGGGTTGGCTTTTATGGGAGCTTGAAGGCTGGTGGTTTTGGGGCGGCTTTGGGAGTTTGGTTTGGGTTTGGGTTGCTTTGGGGTTTTTTTTTGTTTGTTTCTTGTGATTTTTTTCCCCAGAAGTGGACCGTGTATTTGACTAAAGAGCAAGGCATTGTTTTCCTACATGCAAATTAGAGAGCTTTGCATGAGTGGCATCCTCATTTATTGCTCCACTCTAGTCACTGTCAAACATGTGGAGACAGTCAGTAATGATCTACTCATTGGAAAAAAACCCCTATCAATAAGGCCAAATATGGATCTTTTCAGGACAATTAGACCCTATCCCTTGGTAATCACTTGTTTATAATAGTATTACCTATTTACATTGCATTACCTATTTACACTGAGATCTGACCAAGTTTTAAACTATTTAGTGGGTTTTATTGTTCCAGTTGAACACTCAAGTATTGGTAGACTTCTGAAAATTATTTGCTCAGCATTGCACAAAGTTATCTGTAACAACCAGTTCTGATATCCTCTAAACATTAAGTGATAAGAGATATTTCTCATAATGCCATTCTAATGGGTATTACCCTTTTAGCTCTTGATTAATAAAGTTCTGTTTCAGAGATTCTATACCTCTGCCTCAGACCTCATGTCCACAAGTCAAGGAGAATATGGGAAAAATCAAACAGTACTTATAGAAAAGGCATGAGAAATTTTAAAATATTAACAACTATAAAAATGGAAAATTATGCAGTTTATTTAGCTGAAAAGACAGATTACAATGTGACTCAGTCACACTATATACAGGAACTTGCCAGCACATACAAGCCAACAGCTTGCAACTGTATACCTGAGTAAATTCAACTACAGTGAGTGAATACAACACAGAGTACTGGGTTACAAATTTACCAAGAGTAAAGGACCTGCTTTAAAAGCAGATTACTTTTTTAAAAAATCTGGGCATGTTGATAACATTTTGTATGAGAAAATGCAACAGTTCCCTTAGGAAAGTGACCAGACTGAATGATCAAAATGGCCTGTGCTGCAGCATCTGTCACTAACATGCATTAAACATCAAAGGTCAAGATCTAGGAAAGAGATTTGGAGCTTCTCCCTCAACCAGAGGATGCTGAAGATACACAGTTAAATTGGACAAAACATTTCACTAACAAACCCAAGGACAGCTGAAAACTGAAGTATCCCCCTGAACTGGTATTAAGACCTGACCCTTATTAAATATTCTCGGTCATCTTTTCTTTCTATCTTGCCCTAAATTTACTGAAGGCATGACCTGGAGGAGGGGGTGGAAAACAAAAACGCCTGTGGTTGGACCTCTACTTCCTGACAGTAATCTTAAATTCCAAAAATATATGATGGGGGAAAGGAAGCAGTAAGCAGAAACATTCATGGTGGAGCTCTTGCAGGAGGAAAGGAAAGCTCCTTTAACTGGGACTCTAATTACAAGGCAAAGAATGTAACAGACGGGCAGAGCACAGGTTGAGCAGAAAGAGGCAGGTGGCAAGTCTGCTCAAGGTATGAAAAGCAGGCAGCAACAGAAGTCTTAGTCACTACCTTCTTGTTGGAATAGTTTGCTTTATTTATTTCCAGACATTAAAGATTTAGGACTGAGTAGCATATACCTATGTGCACATATTTTCTCTTACTGTGTTATTTTTTCTGTTGCTAAATTCAGAGCATCCAGATGCATTTGAGCCAGTCGCAAGCCAGGGAATGTCAAAAAAGCACCAATAAGTGAACACAGAACAGCCAGGAACAATTTGAAGGTTAGTTTAGACACAGGACCCCTAAAAGAAAAGAAAGGAAATAAGCATTTTCTTGGGGAGGAAGTTGGGGGGGTTGGGGTATCAGAGACTACTTTCAACTCAACAGTATCTAACATTTAATTTAAAGAAAGCAAACAGTATTCTACAGTTTTTATTACAAACCAACCAGGAGTTAAAATAAAATAAAGCAAAACATCTTTTTTTTTTCCCCCTAGAAAGAACAGAAAAACCTAAGTTACTGTTTTTAAGATGTTAAGTTTATTAGTAGAAAATGACAACCAAAAAAAGTAGTTTTATATAGTAATAAAAATTATATAACAGAAGTAGCTAACAGAATTTATAAATGTTTTTAGAAGAGGAACAGATGCATCATAAGTTTACCTGGTCAAAGACAAAACAAATATTTACATTATGTTAATTACATTCTACCTTTATCCATTAAAAAACTCTACCAAACTGCTATTACTGCCTTTTTTTTTTTTCTTTTCAGATTTATCTAAAACAGACACGTGGCCAGCTAACATGTTTCTGCAAGTCATACAGTTTGTTCTAATGAACTATTATGAATATATTTAAATTACTGGAAAAATTACCTAGGATCAACTGAATTGTACTAAAAAAAGTGAAATAACTAACACAGATTAAAGAGGAACAAAAACAATTACAGTGATCTGCCATCAACTCAACTGCAGCTATAAACAACCAAAACTGCACAAGTTGAAAAATAAATGAACAATTAAAACACAAAAAAAAAATAATACAGTAGTTAGTAACAACTTAGGAACAGCAGAGTGAGAAAGGCTAAGAAACACATGGTATTCAGTTAAAGGTTTCCCATGAGTTTATTCATAAATAACAAACTAATCTCTGTTCAGGAAACTTCTGTTCCTCAAAAATAAAGACTCCACAGCTTTTCCATGATACCAAATAACTTCCAAGCAAGCTCCCAGAGATGACATACCCTGTAATACCCTATAAATGCATTTTAGAGCATGAACATAAGGGAAGAATTGTAACCAAAATCCATTTTGCAGTATGCAGAGGCTGTCTATGATTTACATCACCAGCTATGGCACGTTCCTTTGACAGCCTACACAAAACCTGAATGTCCTGTAGCAAGCAGATGTTTGTGCATAATAGGAAAGCACTAGTACAACCTGGAAATGGAACCAAAAGCTAAAATTTACTCCCAATACCAACTTAATCACAAGCTCCACCTGTAGCTTTTGCACACTCTTGCATACCACTGGAATGGCAAAAAATAGCTATCACCTGTTTTAAGCAATTGTTGCAAAGCTGAAGGGGAATTACCATGAAAAAATGTTCATAGCTTTGATCTGCATTTTATGAATAACAAACAAAAAAGTCAGGGTAGAAGCTATGTCCACGTTAAAAAACTCCAATTGCAACTTAAGCTACTTGTGAGCACTGATGAATTCATTAGCCTTTCTCTTCACATTATTAGAGAGATTATAAGCATACACAAGAGCAGAACATGTAAGACAAATGCTTGCTAAGAAAATCCAAGTGTTTCAGTTTTAAATGTACAGATAAAGCAGACAAATGTTATTTCCAGAAACTTACTGGGATTCCAAACCTTGCTTTTCAAGAAACTGCATAGCACTTTCTGAGAAATTAGAGAAGCCTGCAAGAGACAAACGTAACATATGTATTTTAATACCATACGAAAGCAGAATCCCTTCTTTGAAATAAAACACTAGCTAACAGGTCATCTTTTCAACAAAATTTCACCTGTCTAGCATATCTCTTTCATGTGCTGATTAGTATGCAGTAAAACTTGATGATTAACAACTCTGGTATCTGTACACTTTTTGAACATTAATAAAATTAACATTATCTGTTACACACATAACTACTCCCCCCTCAACCCCAATCCCCCAGGAAAGCATCTTCACCTTATTATAAAAGGCAAAGTGGGAAAATGCAAAACTGGCAGGCAAATATAGCTAAGAAAACAACCAACCTAGGCAAACACTAAACTATTTTAAAAAAGAACAGAGAAAATATACAAAATATCCTTCAGAACCTGCATTCAAAAGCAAGATTTCTTAGAAGCTTATGACTTTACATTTTAACACATGACATTCTTAAAAACACCTGAAAAGTTTGTTTTCAGGTCATGCAATCACTAAAGGAAGGAGTTACCTGATTCCAGTCCAAACTCCAGGTAGTTTTCTGTCACAATGAGAATCGCCATCGCTTTCACAAAGAAGAAGAACCCGAAGGTGACACAGACTGATCTTTCACCTCCATCCTCTACTTTGAAATAATGGGTAGTCAACGAAAACAATACCTTACTACACAAGGAAAAGGTCAAGGAAAATTAAGTTTGTGAAATAACTATATTTAAGAACCACAAAGCTGTATTTTGGCCACCTGCATTAGGGCTGTTATACAACACACAACTTTTTTTTTAAAAAAAAAATAGAACTTGTGTGTGTTCAGCCAATTTCAGGTTAAAATTGCAGAATACAGTAAAGCATTGTAATTGCAAAATCAGTAGCCAGGAACACACTACTCTGGAGTGTAATTTTGATTTAGGCTTACTTATATAGTTAATTGCAGCAATACTATCAACCTAGGAGAAATTAACCAAAGCTTAAATGTAAATGATTACATAATCATAAGTTATGTCAAACAAAAAATACAAGGCTTGTATCTTGCATGCAAAATACTTGAGCTAGAAGAAAAATATTCCATCAAACTCCATAACTCATTATTTAATATGCTTTAATTTCAGAATCCAAAATATTACCTTTTATTATTATTATTACTTTTTTATCACACAGCAAGTGTGATGGCAGGGAAGTCACTAAACAAATTTTTAACCACAGAGCTAATCTAAACCTTCCTTCCTTTAGCTTTTAATCCATCCCCCTTGTCCTGCCATTATCTACCCTTTTAAAAAGTTGAATCCCCTCCTGTTTCTCTGCTCCCTTCAGGGACTGGAAGGCTGCAATGAGGTCCCCCCTGCAGCCTACTCTTCTCCAGGCTGAACAAGCCCAGCTCCCCCAGCCTCTCTTTGTTGGGGAGGTGCTCCAGCCCTCTAATCATGTTCGTGGCCCTCCTCTGAACCCTCTCCAACAGTTCTACATCTTTCTTGTATTAGGTGCCCCAGGTCTGGACACAGGACTCCACGATGCAAAGTATTTTGAACAGACAGCACAATTTATGAAAACAGCAAAAGATACACTGCAAAAGCCAAGACCAGCAGACACCACACCACGCTGATATTCATTTCTTGTGAGGGCTTCACAATACTGTAATAGGCTTCTGTCACCACATACACAACTGTGGCTGCAACCGTGAAATCCACCAACCACTGGTACTCCGGAAAATAATGCAACGCTGAAAAACACAGGTTTTCACGTGTTACAGGTGAGATATTTTAAAGCAGTTACTGACACAGGCAGAATGGGGTGACAATTAAAAACTGTTTTCAGGAATGAAGGTCTAAGTAGACCCACATCATCCAGATAAAGAGCAAAAACAGTCTAAAAGCCATGTTTCTTTTCCACTCAACAACCTGAACTTCACTTCTGTTATTCCATACTTGATTACTAATCAAACGTATAAAGCTACAAGTAATTACTCTTTTATCTCAGCTGTTACATATTGACATCTTAAATTCAAAAAGCACACTTACTTTAGCTCTCAGCATCACAATAGAAAGTGATTCCCCAGTTGAAACTAGCTACAATTCCAGGTATGAGTTTCTACTCTCTGGTGAGGATTACAAGCTGACTGATAACCATTTAGAAATACTAAACATATTGCTTCCCCTTTATCTTTAAAAAAAAAAGCAAGCAGTAACTTAAAAATCTAAGATAATGATGATTTGTTCCTCAAGATTTTATTAATATATCTGTTTCAGCAATAAAATGTTGTGTAAATTCCACCATAAAAAGCTACCTGATGTAAAAACACATAAAATTGGCCAACTCAGTCATTTCCAAATCCTGTACTTTTCCTAAAATAACCATCTGGTTAGAATTAATGAAAGTGTGTATGCATAACTTTTTTAAGACAGGTAAACCCTACACTGTACCAGTTCCATAAACACTTGGGGAGACACTGAAATTCTGTAATTTCAAGAGAATAACACTAATTGAAACTTGTGAATGCTTTATTTACTTGTCCACTTCAAAAGACTCACCATTTCTGTTATAGATATTTTCTATGTTGTTTCTGATAACTCAAGCTGAGAAAACTCCTACATGGGACTATGTTTTCTTTTTTTCCTCCTGTATTTATGCACAGAGCACATATATAAAAGAATGCAGACAGGAAGAAAATACATATTATGCATATCCATATGTGAGTTTTCTCTAACAGAATGACTGGTTACAGTTACAGAATCAAAAATTACCATTGAAAAAACCCATCAACTTCCAGAACACTTAATGCTGCTTATTTCTGTACTGTCACTTTCAGGTTCTAAGCATTTTACCTCAGGTACATGGTTGAAAGGTCTAGCTTTCAATTCAATAGCACACTTCCTATTTCTGATAGCAGAAAGTGTATGTTTCTACACCTGCCAGTACTAATTTTCTTGTAGAAAGCTATGATCTCTCCTTCAAATGACTGTGATGTCATCTTTTTGGTGTTGTCTCATACTGCTATGGATGCCTAATGCAACAATAGATGTGCTTTATGCTGGATTTCACTTACTCATCCTTTTTCCATAACACTGCTATTAAGATGTCACCCATGGAACACAAAGGAGACTTATCACTAGTTCTTTCCTTCTCACTTAGCTTTATTATCAGTTGTTGTTCTATTCATTGTCTCTAAAAAAAAAATCTCCATCCTTCATTGTAAACAAGCACTTGATAGAATCAGAATATATTTAAAATAACCATTGACTGCAGACACTTATTCTTACCAATAGTGTCCCTTTCAGTGACAGATTTTGTTTCCAGATGAAGATCGATGTCTTTTGGAATGGTTAAGGGTTTGTTCTCAATATGACCATTATATTTTCTGCAAAAATAAATATACAATGCATACATGAATACAACAAAGTAATATATATATTTTTAATATATAATAGAATTTCAAATTTGAGTACAGACCACTACTCTACCAAATGCTAGTATTTCTTACCTAGCATTAATTCAAGACCAAATCTTGAAGAACAACCAGCTATGCCAGTGCTTTCTAGCTTTACCTTGCAAGGTTCTGACAGACTTACTATGGTATGGGTTTAAATGCCTTCTCCATGCTGTATCCTCAGCACTGTTAGGGCAAGAGCTGGTGGCCAATATTTAGTTCACTGACTATCTCAGTTCAGGGAGCTACTGGACACTCTACTGAGTTCTCACACTATCAAAAGGTTAGTGATACATCAAAGGTAAGAGAACATCTAAGGAACCTGCACAACTCCAAGGGACCTCACAAGATGCATCCAGGGAACTGGCAGAGGAAGTGGCTCAGCTACTCTCCATCATATTTGAGAAGTTCTGACAGTGGCGTGAAGTTCTCCCTGACTGGAAAAGGGGAAACATAACTCCCATTTTTGAAGAAGGGCAACAGACAACATCTACCTGGACTTGTGCAAAGTGTTTGACGCTATCCTGCATGATAACCTTGTCTCTAAATTGGAGAGACATGGATTCAATGGATGGACCACTCAGTGGGTAAGGAACTGACTAGATCATCAGGCTTAGACAGCTGCAGTTAGCTCAATGCCCCAGTCAAGACCAGTAAGGTGCTCCCCAGAGGTCATTACTGGAACTGGCACTGTTTAACATCTTTGTCAGAGACATGGGACAGTGGGATCAAGTGCACCCTCAGCAAGTTTGCCAACACCAACCTGTGTGGTGTGGTTGACACACCAGAGGCAAGGGATGCCGTCCAGAGGGACTCTAACAGGCTGGAGAGATGTCCCCATGTGAACTGAAGGAAAGTTCATCAAGGCCAAGTGCAAGGTCCTGCACATGGGTCAACACCACCCCAAGCACAACTACAGGCTAAGCGAACGGACTGAGAGCAGCCCTGAGCAGAAGGACCTGTAGGTGTTGGCCACCAGTGAGCCATCAATGCATGCTTGCAGCCCAGAAAGGCAACCATGTCCTGGGCTACATCAAAAGTGGTATGCAAATACAAGGAGAAAGCATTAATATTTTTGGGGTGATATTTATTCAAGTGCTCAAGTCTAACAAAAAGTCCCAAGAACTGCCCAGCACTTGGGTACGTGCAGGCTTCCTGGAGTTTCTGTAGCCCAGCTGTACTCTGATGTCTCCCTATGATGTGCAACCAGGAGTACCATCAATTTGAGTGAGATGAGCATTTTGATAACTCTGCACTGCGCTGGGGTGGCCTCACCTCGAGTCCTGGGAGCAGTTTTGAGTGCCACAAGACAAGACTCACATGAGAATATTGGAGGGTGACCAGAGTAGGGCAATGAGGATGGGGAAAGTTCTGGAGGGGAAGGCTTATGAGGAGAGGCTGAAGACCCTGGGTTTGTTCAGCCTGGAGAAGAGGAGGCTGAAGGGAGACTTCACTGCAGTCTGTGGCTTCCTGAGGAGGGGGAGCGAAGGGGCAGGTGCTGATCTACTGTCTTTGGGGACCAGGGAGAGAACCAGAGGGAATGGCCTGAAGCTGCACAGGGGAGGTTTAGCTTGGATGTTAGGAAGAGGTTCTGTACTGAGAGGAGAGGTCAGGCACTGGTAGAGGCTCCCCAGGGAAGGGCTCACAGCACTGAGCTTGACTGAGGGCAAGAAGCATCTGGACGATACACTCAGTTCCATGCTCTGACTTGGCTGGGCCTGTGTGGAGCCAGGAGTTGGACTTGATGATCCTTATGGGTCCCTTCCAACTCAGGAGATTCTAGGATTCTATGATACAATTTAACTATCCCAGGGGACCCATAATCCAAAAGATGCAGTCAGAACATACCCAGATCATTGACAGCTTTAGTGCAAAGTAATTCACAGTAGCTAGGTGCCTTTCCATTAGCCTAACAATTTAATATACCATAAAAGATTCTGAAATAGAATGTCTGGCTAAAATTCATGTGTTACTAAAACCTATGGCATAATACACTGAATAAAATGGACTACAAGTTCACACTACAGCTGTTGCTAAAGCTAATTTTCAAACTCCTTGGATCTCCTCTCATCATTTCTTTTTTAATCAGTTCAAACTGGAAAAGTATTTAAGTAAGGAGCAGGCACTGCATTGTGCAAGACTATGGGCTTGACAAAGTAAATTCTGGAGAAAATCAAATTGATGCATTGTTATTTCTCCTACACCATGTTTCACATCTCCTAGGCTCAGAGGAGCACTGCATTCCATTTTATACAACCCAAACCAGTACATTCAGACCAACCCAATAGGAACAATTCATACTTCAAACCACAGTTCTCCTCCAGCAACTACTGCTTCTGTAGGGGACACAGAGGTGTATTTCTTCATTCAAATGTAAGTGTATTACTCATTCAGTTGTTAAAACAGCAAAGCAAAGAAAGCATGATATGAGCCTTCACATTATCATCTTGCCTTCTCTGAAGAACTTCTTCACAGGGAGGGTGACAGAGCCCTGGGACAGGCTGCCCAGGGGGTGTGGAGTCTCCTTCTCTGGAGAGATTCCAGACCTGTCTGGACACCGACCTGTGCAATATGAGTTGGGGAGCTGCTTTGGCAGGGGGATTGGACTCAATGATCTCTGGAGGTCCCTTCCAACCCCTACAACTCTGTGATTCTGTGAAGTCTCTCACATCCTCCTGTGATTAACATTTACCCTAGTTTAATTGGTCTTGGTTACCTGTCTTGGTTACCTCTTTCTTGAACAGGAATGAGCAGAACTGTAAGCAAGAACCCACATAAAGTTCTACACTGGTGCCTTGTCCAAGAGAATTAATATTTCCCCTATCTCTCCTGCTAGAAATACCTCACTTAATACATCTTAGGAGTACATTTGCCTTTTGCACAGCTGTGTAAGAGTGGTGGCTCATAGCAAGCCTATGTTGAACTAATATATTCAAATTTTTCTTCTCTTGCTTCAAGCTGAAGAGCTTCAATCCTACAGAAGATTTGTTTTCTTCAGTTTTCATCCAAATATATTAGGTAAAGTAAATCCTTGCCACCAAATTAGCAATTTCACAGTCTTATTTTGTGGGCTGGAAATCATTCAGTTCTGCACATCTTGGGTCTATTCAACTTGATTAAACTGAAACAGAGTTTTTTACAGGACTATGACAATTAATGCAAGTGAGGCAGTCAGTTGCAACCGGGAGTTCTCAACTAATACAAAGACAACAGTTGACTGGCAAAGTTGTTATATGGATCACACTGAAAAACAAAAAGAGGGGGGGAGAAAAAAAGCATAAAACAAATAGTTACCTATCTTTTTTGCTCTTTCCTCTTTGTTTCCCTGCAAGAATCCGTAGTTGTTCTTCAGTAGGATGCTGATACCACCTTAAACTAAAGAAAAAGAAAATCTCAAGTAAAACAGCATCATTACTGGCAATATAGAGTGCTTTTTTAAAAAAACAAAACAACAAAAAAAAAAAATCTGTAAATTGATACAGATTTATACTCATATTAAGACACTGGTCATTTGCAAGACCTAAGCAAAATACCCTTCTAAGCAGCAGCCCTGCCTGAACTGAACAAATCACAGCTAAACTTGAGTTCTCTTCAGCCCATCAGGTGCTTACTCACACCTAGAAAGCTTTGCCACTCTGTCATTCAAGCAGAAATCATTCACTTCTCAAAACAACAAGTTTTCAAGTCATCAAATACAGCAAACAAGATTGAACTGATATTGGAAAAAGTTCACTGGAATAATTATGCTATTGCAATTACCCATCAGAACCATATTCTAAATGACTTTATGAAGTATAATTATGCCTCTCAAAACACTGTAATTTTCCAGAATCTGGAACAGCTATTAAAAAGTAACCACTGCCAGACTTTTTTCTTCATCAGAGACCATAACACTGACATTCCTTTCCTAAACATCTCCTCAGTCCTGTCTTCAACTCCTACTAGAAAAAATGCTATTTAAAAAAGAAAAAAAAAATCCTTAATTTACATACAGCTGAGCTGCAAAGTTTTTCCACTTTCACAAGTCAATGCAGCATCCATTGTTCATTTATTTAAAAGGCAAGTAGTGAGAAGGGAATCCTGAAGAGGAAAACCAGGGGTGGTTAAGTCTCTAAGATGATGCATTTTACCTCAACCTCTAAGCATGTGAAGAACCTCAGTAGCTGAAACAAGGGCTTTACCACACTGATTAAGGGAAGGTTGGTGTCCAGATGCAGAAATTACATCACTCTAATATCTGTTCTGAAATGCTGAGGCAAATGAGCCCAAGTATTAACGGGAACAGACTTGGGAAATTCATGTGGAAGTACTTTTCTGGAATAGGAGGCCACTAATTGGTGACATGGGTTAACACTGGGTAATAGAGATGATAATGGAATCCACAACCATCAGTTCTTCTCACATTAAGAAAACCTCATCAAGTAGGACCACTCAAATCTACATTAGCCAATTAGAGATTATGTTACATCCAATTTCAGAAAGAACACCAAGGCAAATTTGGAAAATAAACATTAAACCCCAACAACCTCAAGCCACTTGAAAACAATCAATTCATGGCTCTGCTCTGGAAAGGCTTCCTGTGCAGAGCACAAGTCTGGTACACCCATCTTTATATTTGCAGAATGTAATTATATATTGCTGGCATAATGAAGCATTAAACAGGCAGTTGCACAGAGCTCATGGACACCATCTGAACTTAAAAACTGGCACAAGGGGGAAGTAAGAGGTCACACCACCAGCATTACAAAGACTGCAATCTGGTTCACAGAGTGTTCCACAAGCCTGTGTCAGTAGGCACTGCTACACTAAATAATCAGCCAATGCTGGGATTTATTCAAGAGAAAAGAGCTTCATTACCAGCCAGTCACACATCACAGAGATCCAAGACGAATCTCTTGAAGAAATTCACTAACAGTTCAAAAAATGAAAATGGGAAATTCTACAGACTTTACATGAACAGGAGTTTTGAGGGGGAGAAGAATGGCTTATTTTTGTTTGGGTTTTTTTTTTTTTTCCTGGGTTGTTGGGGTGGGCTATTTTTTGAGGCATCAGTAGGAATGAAAGTTATTTCATTAATTTATTTTTATTGTGTGCAGTCACAGCAGGAAAAAAAACGTTTGCAAACTTCACTGCAAAAGAGACTTTGTTAAGACTGAATTTCACCCAGAAACTAGAGCAGCTCCCTTTTATCCAAGAAGACAAACTACATTGGCATACTAACTTCTTCCTATCTTCCACACAACCTAGTAAAATTGGGGAAAAACAGAGGAACAGTCTTCTGCTTTGTCATTCACCATCTCCCAGATCTGCACTTGGCATGCTGAGGGTACCACAGGTAGTCCTGTAGTGATGAAAGTCAGTGATGTTGGAAATCTACCTTTTTGGAATCTTTGGTGTTAGAAATCTACCTTTTCGGAATCTTTCCTGTGCAGATAGAGAAATAGTACCTAATACAGCAGAACAGACAAAAATCATGTTCTGTGTCACATATGAACAGAAATCAAACACTTAAACCACAATTTGATCTTAATCAGACTACAGAATTATGTTGCAAGTGATTTCTTATTACAAGTAATAGGATACATGAGTTCGGGGGGGGTTTTTTTAGTTAATATACCCTACATACCTTGTATTTAAATACCAAAATCAAGGTATCAGAACATTTTTATAAAGGCAGAGATCAAATTAAAAAAAAAAAAAAAGCAGTATCTGCTTTGGCTTATATACTTTAAAAACCAAGATCCCACAACTCTGTAGCTTTGACATACCCAAGTTAGTCTGAACAGGAACAGCAGCACAGATATGCCCCAGTTAATTTGAATGAAAGTCATTAACGAATGCACTAAACAACACCCGTTTTCTCCTGTCTTCCTGAAGTGTCCTGAAAACTGAACAACCAAAGCAGCTGAGTAATCTAAAAGCAACACTGGGGTAGAGGATGTTTTATGAGTTAAAAATGCAGAGGCCTATGCAGATATTTAGGCTGCAAATTAACCTGAGTAAAGATGAATATTCAAATTCCATCCCAAGCTCTGAAAATAGAACTGACTGAAAAAAATTATCCCTTCACAAACTTAACTTTTCAGCAGTCAGTGATAGCTGTTTATTCTGTGAACAATTTTGTCTATCTATGCTAACAATTATTTCAAAAATTGAAAATTTCAGTGTTTCTTTTTAGTTGACTTTGGAGGTACACATGCAGGCATCTGGAAACCAACTGGTCACTTAACAGTTTCTGGCTTATCCAGTGATGTGTTTATCCTCCCTCCCATTTGGCAAGGAGGTATCTTACAAACACTTCAGGCCAGCTTGCCTAGAAAGTCTTCCAACCCTTTAGAAGAAACACACTTTAGCCAAGTAACTTAAGAAACAGTTTTGGGAACTAAAGACTAGATGAAGTATGTTGACAAAGGAAAAGGACAAACAGGTGGTAACTTCTAGGAAAGCTGGGCTGCTTCTACCTGTACACTCCTATGTGCATAAAACCATCCTGCCCACACAGGTCTGTCAAGAAAATACAGTTGGCAAAAAGACAGCACTAAGGAAAATAAATGGGTTAAACATAAAGCATAGTTTTCCAGCAAAACTAAGAGATCTGCTTTTCTTTCTTTGACTAAAATTCTAATTCTTGTTCCAGTGATGCTTCTAACTTGCTTTTATTTCTGGAACATAGGATTATTTGGGAGTCTTTACACAATTCTTGCATTCAGGAGGCTGTTCACAATGATTGAAATTACAACACACTAAAATAGTTACCAGACAAAGAGAAGAACACTGAAAAGCAACAATGAGATTTCCAAGGCTGCAAGCACAAAAAGGCAATTAATAAGACTCCTACTGACTTCAGTGCAAGCAGAATTCCATAATTACAAATGCAGAAATCCTGGTTTATGTATTTATCAACCTGCAGGTCTGCAGAGACAAGAGGACAACAGGATGATGAAGAAATGTGTGAACAGCAAACCTCTCCCTGTCACAAGGCATGCCTTAGAACAGGGGCACAGAAAGTGAAAGCTTCACAAGAGTGAAGAACACAGGCAAAACGCTGAGCAATGCTTCAGGAAGAGCAATTACATACATTTTGAAATAAGATTTTAAGAAAACCTTTTGAACAGGACATAAAAAGCAGAAAATGTAATTTGAAGACTCACTGAAAAAAACCACTATGGTAGCAAGACACCTTAAAAAACAAATGGTAAGCAGTTTCATGTTCATTAACACAATATTCTTTTTAGAGCATAAAAAAAAAGCTGATCAATACCCTGCAGATGTGGTCAATAATGAAACTTCACTCAACAATTCAGACTATAATTTCTGTTTGTGTCATTCCCCTGACAATTACTGCTTTCCAGTATACCTAACCAGGGACACCTGTACACAACAACATTTACAGTCATTGTCCACTAGTAGCTCTTTAGGTGATGAAATGGGGAAATTTAAAAAGAAAAATGTTGGTAATTTCAAGATGAAAAGGGAAAAAGGCAACAGAAAATTATCTGAGACTAGTTAAGACTCCTAAGGAGCATATCATTATTCAAGGATACTCCTTCAGAAATCAGGGAGTAGATTCTCTATTCTCAAAATTTTAAGAATTACAAAAGACAGCACACTGCCTTCTAATCATACAAAGTGTTTTTCTTCCCAGAAGGTAAAACACTGTGTCTGTGATTCTTTCAATACTTAAGATACTGATTTATATTCAAACCAACCACTCATTTTTGTTGTTCTTATGGATACAGCCACAGAGGGAACGCTCCCCTTGCAACTCATTACTTCTGTTTGATCTGCTGTTACAAGGAAGTATAGTATTGAAATTTATACTAATCCTGTCCTATGAAGTATTAAAGAAAACCCCAGAATTTTTAATAAATACCAAAGCATTCTTTATATGCAAGGCTAATCAGCAGGTGGATTGTTAAGAACAGAGAGGCAGTGCAGAGAAGAAAGGATAAATCCTTCCATTCTTCAGTGTCATGCATCCAGTTTAGTCTTTTAATATAAAGTATGCAGCCTGTGCCTTTAATAACCGAAGGACTGAACAATGACTAACTTTATGACCAATAAAACTGACAGCAACAAAAAAAGTCTGCTATTTTACAGCAACGTTGTCTTCACATCTTCAGCCTGTATGTCTGGTGTCACAATGCTATGGAAACAAGTTTAAGAACAGATTAATTTTTCAATAAAACAGACTAAATGAGTATGTTTGCTGCTGCTCTGATGCATAATTGCATTACCATATTCACACATGCAGCAACTGCTTCTTATCTTACCTGCCACTACAGAGAAGCCAACGAGCAAGAGAATAGTGAGGTATGATCTTCTGTATGACACTAGCCATCACCATGGTAACCACCAACTGTACGCCTATCACACCCTGTAGAGGAATAAGTTAATGACAAGTTAGCATGTCTGTTGAAGTACCCTTAAAAAATAATGTTAAAATTTTTTATGGTAGGGGTAACTTTTTTTTTTGTTCTTTTTAAACTAGAAGGGGGTGAAAAATACTGTATCAGTTCTCAATAAATCCCATGGAACTTGCTATAATCCATTACATACTTCAAAGGGGAAAGGCATTGCCAGGTCATGAGGCTGGTAACATCTGTCCCATCTCCAGACCATAAAACCACAAGCAGATATGGCATTTCACAAGACTTTATGCCTTAAAATCACACCACTGATTACAACATTGGGTTTTGTGCCTCCTCAGTTCTGACATGATTTAACCACACAAACCCCCTGGAATGAAGTCACTGACAACACCAGCGTGGTGAAATTTCAGCCTCGGATTAGTTTGCTCCTTGCTGAACTGCAGGCACAGGTGGGGAACTCTGGAGAGGAGGGAGGACACATGGGCATCAGAACAGCTTCACTTCAGTGTAGCACTCTCAGTCAGGATTTGGCACTTCAGCAGAAACCTCACTGCCAGTCACTCATCAGGCTTTAATTACAACTATTGAGTGGTGGTGGTTGTTGGGGTTTTTTTGCTGAGCTTTTCAGTTGTTGGTTTTTCTCTTGGTTTGGGTTGTTTGGTTGGTTGGGGTTTTTTTTACATAAAGCAACTTTAAATGTCTGAAGCTAAACAGTGAAATGGTGCATTTTATCACTTTTATCCTGCTCGTGAAATGCTACCAGCTAATACCAACATCCTGTTAAACACCAGTATGAAGTGTGTGTACCTTATTTCCTCTATTTACAGACAAGATTCTCAGGCTTAAAACATCACAGGGAACGGCAAGAAGTATCAAACACAGAGATGCCAGTGAAATGTACTGCAACATGCAGGTGAAAAGGCAATAACAGTCAACCAAGTAAGTTATTTCCACTATTTTAAACTTTTTTTTTTAGAATACTTTCTTGTGGAAAGGAGTACAGGTGCTCTTCCAATCAGCACACAAAATGCCACATTTCAGTGGAGGCATATAAAACTCCATATTCACTTTCATTCTCAGGTAGGAACTTTTGTTCACTGCTAGTTACTATTGATATTTGGAAGATAAAATATTTCCATCTATAGCTGTAGAAGTTGGGAACTGCACTTCACAAGCTTTCTACTGACGCCACGTGCTATAGAAGGTCAGGAGGTGAAAGTATTTCTACATGTGGAAGCTGAATGCTGACAAATAAAGCATAGATCAGCTCACACACTGTTAACAACATTTTCTCCAAAGGAAGAAGTAAGATTTGTCCCACAAGAACACCTCACTAGCAGCACAGCACGCAGTACAGCCTCTGCTCAAACACATCCTCTCCCCCTAGCACCCCTCTTCTCCTGGAGGAAATCTAACCACACATTATTTACACCAGAAGTTTCTCTCAATGTTATCTAAGGAAGTTTCTCTCAAGATAATCTGGGAAAGAGCAATTCTTACAGAATGGTGGAACAGCAGAGGTTGGGAGGGACTCCTGGAGATCAGCAAGTTCATCCTTCCCTGCTAAGAAGAGTCAACTCTGCAGTAGGTTACTCAGAGCCATACGTTCAGTCAGGTTACAAATACCTCCAAGGACACAGACTCCACAACCTCTCTGGGCAAACTGTGTTTGACCATCCTCACCTTAAATATTTCTTTCTTCCTTATGTTTAAATGGAATATTGTGCCCACTGCCTCTCGTCCTTTCACTGGGCACCACTGGGAGAAGCTTGCTCCACCTTCTTTATTCCTCCCCATCAGGTATTTATGCATAAGGATAAGAAACCAAGTCCCATCAAGTATTCAAAGTTTACTAAAAGTGAACTGGAGATGAGTTGGCATGAAAGATCCATTCAGTTAGCAATATTCGGAGGATGGGCAGCTCCCCTTGGCACATTAAGAGATGGAATCTTCTTAGGCTCAACAGTCAAGGCTTTCTCAACCTCTCCTTTTAAGACAGATGATCCAGTCTCATCACCATCTTTGGACTCTCCCCAGTAAACATATGTTTCTCTTGTACTGGGGAACCCAAAACCAGATGCAGCACTCCAGTGCCTCACCAGTGCTGAGCAGAGGTGACCACCCATGTCAAGCTGATGGTGATTCTCAGCATAACTCAGTCCAGGCTGCTGTTTGCCACCTTTGCCATTCATGCTCTCTGCTGGTTTATGGTCAACTTCAGGACCTTCAGGACCCCCAGGTCCTCTTCTGCCAAACTGTTTTCCACCCAGCACGTGCCTAGGCTTATTCCTGTTCAGAAATATTGATGTGTCCCTTTGCTGATCTGCATGAGGTTCCTGTTGACCAGTTTCTCCAGCCTGTGGAGGTCCCTCTGAATGGCAACACAACTACCTGACGTAGCAACCACTCCCAAATTAACTTGATGAGGGTGCATCTTCTTCCATCTTCCAGGTCACTGATGAATAAACAACACTGGCACCAGCATCAACTCCTGGGCACACCACTTTGTGCCACTGACACCACTTTGAGCTGGGCACCTCAGCCAGTTTTCAGTCCACCCCACTGCTCACTGTTCTAGTCCCTACTTCACCAGTCTGTCTACAAGGACATTAGAGCAGACAGTGCTGACAGCCTGGCTGAAGTGAAGATAAACAATATCCACTTTTCCCTTCATGTTCCAAAATAGTAATTTTATTGTAGAATGCTAATAACTTGGTGAAACCTGATTTTCCCTTCATCAATCCAAGACCACTACTCCCAAACCCATCTTGTCCATAACACCTCTGGATTTATTTTCCAGGGTTATTTGCTTTATTAGCTCCTCACACTTCTTCACTTCTTGAAGACAGAAGTAACACTTGTCTTCTCAAGTCCTTAGCAACCTCCCCTGACTGCTATGACCCTTCAAGCAAGGGTGGCCAACGAGACTGACCTCACAACACTGGCCACTCCCTCAGCACTGGTGGGTACATGTCATCAAGATCCATGGACATGTATATCTATAACGTGTTTAGATGTTCCCTAACAGGACAGTCTTCCATGGAGGGTAAGCCTTCATTACACCAGACTCTCCTATTGGTCTCTGGAGCCTGTGATTTCTGAAGACAAATGTTATCAGTGATGACCAAGACAAAGGCAGCATCACCACCCTGGTCTTCCCCATGTCAAGGTCACCAGCTCTCCCAGACCCTTCTTCTCTCCAAGATCCATGGGATTTTTCCAAGCTGAGGACTGATCAGGCCAAAGTTTGGTCTCCTGAAGTCCACACCTGTGAACCTGATACTTGCCTCACCTCCTTTTCTCAGGATCCTGAACTCTACCATCTGATCGTCAATGCAGCCACCAAAGTCACTCTATCCCTGCCCCCCTCAGCTGGGCAGGGAGAGAAGATACAACAAAAGGCTCATGGGCTGAGATAAGGACAGGAATGGTTGCTCACCAGTTATTGTCACAGGTAAAACAGACTCAACTTAGGAAAAAATTAATCTGTTAACAATCAAAACTGAGTAGAGCAACAAGAAACAAACCCAAACCTTAAACCCCTCCTCCACCCCTCTCTTCTTCCCAGGCTCAACTCCACTCCCCATTTCTCTCCCTCCACCCCCAGCATCACAGGGGGATGGGGGTTGGGGTGCAGCCCCCACCACTACCAAAACATTGCCATGCAAACCCAAAACACCCTCAAAGTACTCAGAAGACCTCCTGGTTTGCTTATACTCTACCTGTGTGTCCCTCAGATGACACTGAGGTAACTGAAGTCCCTTATAGAACCAGCACCTGGAAACATGAGGATTCTTCCCATTATCTGAAGAAGGCCTTATGAAGAAGGTCTTAGCCCTGGTGGCTAAGAGGGCCAATGGGATCCTGGGATGCATCAGGAAGAGTGTGGCCAGCAGGTCGAAGGAGGTGATCCTCCCCCTCTACTCTGCCCTGGTCAGGCCTCACCTGGAGTGTTGTGTCCAGTTCTGGGCTCCCTGGGATAAAAAAGACAGGGATCTCCTGGAGAGAGTCCAGAGGAGGCTACGGAGATGATGAAGGGCCTGGAACATCTCCCCTATGAGGAAAGGCTGAGTGAGCTGGGGCTGTTCAGCCTGGAGAAAAGAAGACTGAGGGAGGACCTAATTAATGTTTATAAATATCTCAAGTATGGGATGCAGGGGGAATTGGCCAACCCCTTTTCAGTGTCTGTGGGGACAGGACAAGGGGCAATGGCTGCAAGTTGGAGCACAGGAAGTTCTGCACCAACATGCAGAAGAACTTTTACCCAGTGAGGGTGACAGAGCCCTGGGACAGGCTGCCCAGGGAGGTGGTGGAGTCTCCTTCTCTGGAGAGATTCCAGACTCGTCTGGATGCCTGTCTGTGCAATATGAGCTGGGGAGCAGCTTTGGCAGGGGGGTTGGACCCGATGATCTCTCGAGGTCCCTTCCAACCCCTACGATTCTGTGATTCTACCTCCTCATGACTAAAGCTATCTAAAACAGACACCTGCAACAACACCCATGTTCCTCTGCCCTACAGTCCTCACTCATAAGCACTGAGACACTTCATGATTCATCCCACAGCACAGCTCTGTGTATCCTCACTGCTCTCACCCTGCTCGCCACGCCACCCAGTCCTTCTGAAGAGCCTGCATCCATCCATCCATCTATGGCAGCACTCCAACAGTATGAGCTATCCCATCACACCTTTGTTACCCCAATGAAACTGTAGCTCTGCCACTTCATACAGACCCCTCCCTTCCCATTTTCTCCCCACACTGCATGCATCACTGTGCAGGCAGGTCAGAGAGGCACCCAACTGTGCCAGTTTCCTGCAGGAGGTGTAGCACTTCCGCCCCATAATGCTGGGCTCATTATCTGTGTACAGGCATTTCCTTGTTCATGTTTAGATACTTGTGTGGGCTCCCTTATGCCCTGTCCAGTTGTTTTCAGGGACTCCTCATCACCCTGCACCCTTTGCTTAACAACCCAGCCCACTGCCTTTTCCTCTTGATTTATGAGTCATCACTTCCTTCTCTCAAGCTCTCCATACCAGTTTGGCCAGCCTGTTGACACAGATGCTCTTGTCCCTCTTGGTCAAGTGGTTGCTGTCCCTTCCTAGCAGTCCTTGAACCTCACAGAAGGGTCAACGGTCATACAACTGAAGTCCCTGCTGTCAAAACCTGCTATGCAACCAGCTGTCAGCCAACAGCATTCCACCACTCTTCATCAACCTTCCTCCTCATCAGCAATATCCCCTTTGGTCTTAAGTACTGTGCTAAGGAAAGGTCTTTTCCCTTCTCCCTTCAATTGTTTGTTTTTTTTCCTAAATAAATCAGAAATTGTGTCAATACTACCAACAATATGTTACAGGTGATATCCTGTATCATCTTCAATCTCCCTCAATCACATTTAATTTAAAGAGCATAAATTACCCTTCAACATTGGTAAACACTTTCAATATCTTACCACCCTTCTCATAACAGTGTCAATAATCATTTAGAAGAACCTGTTACATTTTATAAGTTTAAATAACACCCCTGGGTTTTCTTTCCAAATGCCATTGGCTTTCATGAGTACTCAAGCCTCTCTTTCCTAACCCCTCCTCTCTCCTTGAAATTTCTGCTGGTCCTTTACATTAGTGACATCAATCCTGTCAGGTACCTCCCACATACTTTTAAATCTTCCCATTACTGCTGGTATCAGTTTAAATTCAAACCCATTCATTTCAGGAACATGTATGATGATTAGGTGTTGGTTCCCACCAGTACCTTGCAGCCCCTACTTGCTGTACTCTGAATTAGAGGACCATGGAGTTTAGAATTTAGCCAAAAATCCAGATCTTAAAACAAATCTAGCCCTGCTACGCAGAGTACAATAGGTGTTTGAGGAAGAAGATGTGAAAAGCAAAGTCCACAATCACATGGGGGTTTTTAAGGTCTCTGGTGAACAAAACCTGGAACCCATCAACCCACGTGATCCACGATAAAGTTAATTGAGCATACAATCATTAACAGGCTTGACTCAAAAGTAATAGAAGCATTACTTACCTTCTAGAGACAAGGAACTGCAGCAGAAATTAGGTAAAACGCGTGCAGTTCCAGAATCACAGAATCACAGGGGTTGGAAGGGACCTCGAGAGATCATCGGGTCCAACCCCCCTGCCAAAGCAGCTCCCCAGCTCGTATTGCACAGACAGGCGTCCAGACGAGTCTGGAATCTCTCCAGAGAAGGAGACTCCACCACCTCCCTGGGCAGCCTGTCCCAGGGCTCTGTCACCCTCACTGGGGAAAAGTTCTTCCCCATGTTGGTGTGGAACTTCCTGTGCTCCAACTTGCAGCCATTGCCCCTTGTCCTGTCCCCACAGACTACTGCAAAGGGGCTGGTTATTTCCCCCTGCATCCCATACTTGAGATATTTATAAACATTAATTAGGTCCCCCCTCAGTCTTCTTTTCTCCAGGCTGAACAGCCCCAGCTCACTCAGCCTTTCCTCACAGGGGAGATGTTCCAGGCCCTTCATCATCTCTGTAGCCTCCTCTGGACTCTCTCCAGGAGATCCCTGTCTTTTTTATCCCAGGGAGCCCAGAACTGGACACAACACTCCAGGTGAGGCCTGACCAGGGCAGAGTAGAGGGGGAGGATCACCTCCTTCGACCTGCTGGCCACACTCTTCCCGATGCATCCCAGAACACTTTGTGAAAAGTGGCATTACCTGAACCTGTCTCCTAAGACCTGTGCCACCCTCTGATTTCACACACATATATGTCAGTACCCTGCTTCACCATCTCAGCTTGGAACTGGAAACCCAAACTCAAGACATGGGAGAAAAAAGTCTACCTCACTGGCCAGAGATGTGTCTGTCAAGCTGTGCAAGGCTGAGCAGCACTCAGCCAAAAGCAGTTGAGCCAGTTTCTCTGCAAGACAGAGGTTGGCAACCCATCATGGTCAAAGAGGAGCTGGAAATAGCACGGTCGTGTCGGGACTACACTGCTGGGTAAACTGCAGCCTGGCTGTGTTTCTGAGGAAGGTCTTTGGCTGGAGGGGTCTTAAAAGTCTGGAGCACTGCACTCAGTGCCAGGACCTTCAGCAGGTATGGCATTCTTACTTTTGCTTCTGCAGCACAGCACATGTTTTACAGGAAAGCTTTTAATACAGCACAGCAGAGAAAATGTAAGTGGTCTAGAGAAGTGCTAGCAGCTACATTAAAAAAAAAAAGGAGTGCCAGGTGTCTCAAATTTGTGAAAAAGAAATAAAAACAAAAAAAAAATGGAGATAGGTCCAAAGGCAACAGTGCAAGGTTAAATAAAGTATAAGCTAGACTTTGCTTTTCACAGCCTATGCCTTTTGTACTAAATACTGGGACACACTGTTGCTGATAATTGAGAGAACACAAAGAATAAGTAACTAAGATAAAGTTACAATACTCTTATCTACAACTTAAACGTACTTACAATGCACTGAGAGAGCTATGTCAGAATATAACAAACAAAAAAAAAAAAACCCCAAACAAATTCTTAAAAGTACTTCTGCCTAAAGGACATTTTTCTTTTCATCATGATTTACCAACCACACAGAAGAAAGATATCCAAGGTTAATACTTTTAAGCCAAGACACCACTCCAGCCTCCACATTTTGACCTTGCCCAAGGTTATACTCTCACACCCACAGTAAGAGGTCGGGTTTTTTCCCCTTCTTTTTTCCCCTCACAACATACAACAATATTACAATTCATTCAAACACCTAGCTCTACACAGGACTTGGAAACTACTTGTTCTACTAACTACTTGCTCTCTCCACCTTCTTGAGGTGGAGGAGGTGAGGGCGTTGAGCTGAAGCCAGCTGCGTGTGCACCAGGATTGCAGCAGGAACACAACTGCACGTCTGAAGCAGCAGCCAGTAGAATCCAACTTAACAGCTTCACCTCCAGAAAAGCAGTGCCAGCCACTTACACTCTGAAGTGGCAAGTCCTGCAAAACCAAGATTTTTTTACACAGGCACAGCAGGGTTTAATTCAGGGTGTGTATCTACAGGTGTTTGGAGTGTACATCAACCTCTTTCCATGGCAGCACACGAACAGACCAGCAAGGCTGCAACTTGTCAAGTAAGAAATTGAAAGATTTTTGTATTAGTAGCAACCAGTGACCTCTCTAGAACATAATAAATAATCCTATCTTCTCAAATTCCAAAAGTGCAACGGTATTCATGACACCTCTTGCTATTAGGTCAGCCTTTCCTTACAGACATATGGGAAAAAAAGTTTTAAGTCCATAGAATCACAGAATGGTCTGGGTTGGAAGGGACCCCAAGGATCACACAGTTCCAACCCCTTGCCACAGGCAGGGCCACCAACCTCCAGGCCTGGATCTACACAAGGTTGCCCAGGGCCCCATCCAACCTGGCCTTGAACACCTCCAGGGATGGGGCACCCACCCCCTCTCTGGGCAGCCTGTTCCAGCCCCTCACCACTCTCTCTGGAAAGAACTTGCCCCTAATATCTAATCTAAACCTTCCTTCCTTCAGCTTCACTCCATCCCCCTTGTCCTGCCGTTATCTACCCTTTCAAAAAGCTGATTCCCCTCCTGTTTCTCTGCTCCCTTCAGGGACTGGAAGGCTGCAATGAGGTCCCCCCACAGCCTTCTCTTCTCCAGACTGAACAAGCCCAGCTCCCTCAGCCTCTCTTCGTAGGGGAGCTGCTCCAGCCCTCTGAGCATCTTAGTGGCTCCAACAGTCCTACATCTTCCTTGTGTTGGTGTCCCCAGCTCCAGACACAGGACTCCAGCTGGGGCATCATGAGGGCAGAGTAGGAGGGACAATCCCCTCCCATGCTCAAACTGCATCTTGCAAAAGCAAGACTCTCCTGAAACACAGATGGAATTCAAAATGGTTTACTCAACAGGAGGAAACACTGCTTGGGACAGCCAGGGACAGGTGAGTTCACTCTACAGTCTGAAAATGAGCACCTCCTGTGCAAAACACTACTCTCACAAAATACCTACCCTCGGGGGATACCTTCTATAGTCTGCAATCTGAGACAGTTCAAATCTTATGACTTTTATATACTTTTATAACAATTAACATTTGTAAAGCTAGTTTTGGGAGAGAAAACTACACCAAGATACACCTTAAAAATGTAGGTTTTTCTTTCTTTTCCTTTTTTCATGGCCAGGATTTCCCTGAATTCATATTTTCCTGCACCTGCCACTGTTTACAACACAGCAGAGACGAGCAGAAGGTGAATAAAGTGGCATGAAGAGCATACAAGGAACTCAGAGCTCACTTTCCTGAGTCCTTTCCACCCAAAAGCCCCTTCTCCCTTGGCCACTGCCCTTCCACACGTCCAAAGGAAAGCTGTACACTGCTAGATGGAAGCAGCCAGGAGCAGCACAGCTCCCTCTGAAACCAGGTGTTGTATTCAAAACCAAAGCTACCTTCCAGCCAGCCAGCTGTATGTTACCTGACAGCCTTGCTTCCTTCCCCACTGAAGCACAAAAGATTACAGGGATCACTAGGCACACCAAGTTACTGCAGCAGAAATCTCAGGAAAACAAGGGTATTTCTAAAAATCACTGAATTATAGTTGTGCAGAACATCTGTTGTGCATAACACCAACATGTACCCATCACACTATTAAATTACAAAGTAAAACAAGTGGGGAGAAATGATCTGCTGCACAGGGGTGAAAAAAGAAAAGAAAAAGCAAACCCCAAGGTTATATTCTGTTGTTACTATTCAAAGATTTTTAAACTCTGGTTTAGCCATACTTCCCCAATTAACACAAGCCTGAACTGTGGAAGCTCTCACTGTCTGGAACATTTGCTTTTTTTAAATAGCAAGCTTTGCCATTATAGGAATCATTCCAAGTATAAAAAAAGTTTGAAAGTCTTGAAATGCCTCTGCTGAACAACCTAGAAGACATCACAGTGTTGCAGAGCACTCAGGTACTTGTGCACAGCTTAGAGCTGGGTGTAGAACTGGCGTTGCCACTACACAGATGAGTCCTGGAGGTCCCACCTTGGCAAAGCGCTGCCTGTAAAAAGTTTTGATGACTTGATTCATAAACCTCTTGCTACAAAAGAAAAGCAGGGGGCATCCGATTCTCCCATTGCTTTGGAAATGCAGGATACAGCATCCAGACAGGGTGAAAGCAGACTATCACCTTTTAACTCTGCTTGCGTCACGGAATCACGCACAAAGCTCGTTTGTTCACGCTGCCAGCGACCAGCAAAGAAAACCAGACCTGATTTTTCAACCTTGTCAGGCAACAGAAGCAAGCACTCGGGCTATTTAAATGGGACTCACACTGAGAAGAAAAGCTGTATTTGCTTGTAACTGCAAAATAAGTGAGTTAAAAGCAGAACCAACCAAGGCGTTTTAACTGGTAAATAAGATTCAAACATAAAACTCAGCACATCTTTATAGAGGTCCAAGACAGGCCCATAAGTGGCCCGCTTGGCTTCCATCACTGTTGCTACATATACCCACCAAGGAGCTGATGCTGTCAGCAGCAACTGCACCAGCCAAACTCTGTGAGCCTACACTGGCAAGAACTCCATTTAGTGTGTGCTACACCGAGCACAGCGAGCTGTGCCTGTGATAAACCTCCTTTTGTGAGGAAAGGCTGAGTGAGCTGGGGCTGTTCAGCCTGGAGAAAAGAAGACTGAGAGGGGATCTGATCAATGGTTATAAATATCTGAAGGGTGGGACACAGGGTGAAATGGTCAGCCTCTTCTCAGTGTCCGTGGGGACAGGACAAGGGGCGATGGCCTCAAGCTGGAGCACAGGAAGTTCCACACCAATCTGGGGAAGAACTTCCCGGTGAGGGAGCCCTGGGACAGGCTGCCCAGGGGAGTGTGGAATCTCCTTCTCTGGAGAAATTCAAGACCCATCTAGACCCCGACCTGTGTGACCTGTCCTAGGGACCCTGCTTTGGCAGGGGGTTGGACCCAATGATCTCTAGAGATCCCTTCCAAACCCTGTGATTCTGGGAAGCCACGGGCCAAGAAGAGCGATCTGAGGTACGTTCAGTGCGAACCCACATACGATGTGACCGAAAGCGCTGAGCGACGGATACCCCGGCGCCTGCGAGAGGTTTCCAGACACGCTCCGTGCCGAGGGTGATCAGACGGCGGTACCCGGGGGCTGCACGGGGGGAAGGGGCGGAGGGTGGGGAAGGGGACACGGACGCGCCCTTACGACAAGACCCCTCCCCAGCACCTCAAAGGGCAGCGGCTCAACCGGCAGCCCGGAGAAAAAGCCGCAAAGAGATGAGCACCGGGAAGCCGAAGCGCGTCGGGGCCCAAACCGCAGCGGGGGCGCCGCCTCAACCGGCACGAACGAGGGACCCACGGCCCGCCCGGCCGCCCCTCCCTGGCCGCCCCCAACGCCGCCAGCCGACCCTGCAGCCACAGCAGGCTGGGGGGGGGGGGGGGGGGGGGGGGTGGCAGCGCCTCGGCCCCAAGCGCCCGTCACCAGCTCAGGGCAGCGCGCCCCGGTCCCCCCGCCTCAGCACAGGGCAGCGCCGCCACCGCCCGCCTCGCCCCGCCGCTCCCCGCGCTACCCCGCTCACCATGGTGTCTGAGCCGGCTCCGCCCGCCGCCGCCGCCGCTCCAGCCGCCCGGCCCGGCCCCACCCGCAGCACATAAATCCGCCGCTGCGCTCCCGCCGCCCCGCCAGGCCCCGCCGCGCCGGCTCCCGCCCGGCGCACGCCTCGCCGCGGAGGTCACGCTAGGACCCCGTCAGCGCTAGGCCCGCTTGAGCTGGCCGAGGAACTGCCTGCGCGGGCGCAGCCGTGACGCGCCGGCACCGCCGCGCGGTAATAAACACACACACTCTCCCTCCACTGCGTCCGCTGTTCCCTTCCCCCGGGTACAAGGAAAGGCGGGGGGGAGAAACATCCACCGGGGCGCACAGCCCGCTGGTGTTTTTTGGGGGAGCCCCGTCAGGCACCGCCAAGGCAGCCGAGCGCCGGTAGGGGCAGCGGCGTGACCCCCGCACCAGGTGACTTGGGAGGTCGTGCGGAGCGCTGACTTCTCGGCTCGACCCTGCGGGGAGAAGCCCCGCGGCGCGGCAGAGCCGGTGTCCACCGGGGAAGAAGCGGGGGGAGCTGGAGGGGATGGAGGGGGGGAGCGGGGACAGGCACCCAGCAGCGCTGCGAAGGGAGGGGTCGCAAGGGGAAAAGGGCACGGCCACACACCGCGCGTGCGCCGCGGGCGCGCCTCGAACTCGCAGCCGCTGGCGCCCCGGCGCATGCGCAGAGCTGCCGAGTGAAGCTGGAGGAGCCGCTGCCAGCGCGGTGTGCGACGTCCTCCCTCCCCTTCCTCCCCTCCCCTTCCCTTCCTTCCCTTCCTTCCCTTCCTTCCTCCCTCCCTCCCCTAGCAGGGTCCCTAGGACAGGGCGCACAGGGCGGCGTCCAGACGGGTCTGGAATCTCTCCAGAGAAGGAGACTCCACACCCCCCTGAGCAGCCTGTCCCAGGGTTCCTTTACCCTCACCATGAAGAAGTTCCGCATATCGTTCCTGTCATACAGAGAATTGTAACAAAAATTAGTGAGTTTTTAAGGAAAGGTAGGGCTGAAAATGTTCATCTTGTTCTGAGCATAGGAACTAGTAAGATCACGACTTTGAAGAGCATCTGGTTTGAGATGCATTTAACACTTCTGGATGCAACATTCCTAAAGCATGTGTCTCTTAAAGGAAATTCATAACTCACCTGAGAAACTCTTTGGTGTGAGGTTTCATTGCTGATTCAGACTTGGTGGCATTCTATAAAGAGCATGCAATTGAAATTGATTAAAAGCAGAGCTGTTCAATTAACAAAAACAGGAGCTCTGTATTGGTTGGCACAGACTCATCACAGGCACGGGTTTAGAGCCCTAGTATTTCCATTCCAGTGTTGCTTAAAGAGTGTTCAGCAAAAACGGTCAACTTCCACACAAAAGCAAGGCACAAAGATGTTGTAATCTCCATGCAAACATGGAATTTCTGGAAGGATTTGGAAGGGCTGCACAGGACCCTAGCAGAGAGCAAGCTGAAGAAGATTGTGCCATGCATCATGAAGTGCCACTGACACAAACACCATCTCACCTGTCCTGATGCTCTCTTAGACCCTCTTGTCTGCCTCTCCATGCTCTTTATTCCACATCCTTAAGCTCTCTTTTCTTCCAGGTTACAGTTTCCTCCCCCTCAACCAGTAATGCTTTTACTCAAGGGGAGAAAAACATCTTTGGCATAGCATGAAATGTGTTACATGGCAACTGGCATGGCATAAACTTGTGCTTTTCAGTCTGAACAGAGAGAATCTCGCCTGTTTTGCAGAATGTATGTTGAGATCACATCATTAGGGATACAAAAAAATGCTCTCCACAGAAATTTGCACACTGATGAGCTCCGAGGGCATTTCCATGAGAGTCTCTATGGGCTCCTTCCTTAAACTTGGTGTTAGAGCTGGTCCCTGTCCCACTTCTTCAAAGAGTGTTTCCACTGCTGTGACTTGAGCTGTTTCATTGGTGGTTTAAGTGTGTGTGACTAGTGTGGCTGTGCCACAGGTGTCATTCTGCTGCTGTGGCCACACAGGTGATGCTTTTCAACACAGAGAGTGAGGGAGGCAGCATCTTCTTAGTCAGATTTAGTGAAAAAATGTCTAAACTGAGTCCTCAGCCTTCAAAGTTCCTCCTGATGTCACAGTTAATGTGTTGTTAAGGGTGGCCCTCAGTTCTGTAACCAGCAGATCTTAACATCCTTGGGGCTACAAAGGAAGCTTAACAGGGCTGTGGCACAACTGTTACTGATCAACTACCTCATGATGTAACTGCACACTGATACAGCAATAGTTTTGCTTCAGGCAAAGGCAGAGTCTCATGGAAATGGAGAGGAGGAGAACTTCCATCAAGGAGATTCCCTGTTTTCCCAGTTGAGTCCTAAGGAGATCTAGTCTCCTGGTTATCTGTGGGACAGCACTTTGCTGCCAGGAGCAGGGAAGTTTCAGTGGCTTCCATCTGATCCTGGTTGTTTGATAGATACACTATAAAGTGATGGATATGCTGTAAGTCATAGAATGCTATAAACCTTTTTGCAGATGTGTTTTTATCTCACAGCTTCCCACGTAGCAAAAAGCCCCAGAAATCTTCCCCTGGGAAACCTGGAAGGACCTGAAATGCTTCCAGGTCTCCAAGAGGTCTGTGGTGTGATTTTAAAGCAAGGCAACTGAGCTGCTGAGACAGCATTTAAAAGAATATTTTATTTTCCATCTACAGCTCCTAGGTGACAGGACAGTAAGCGGAAGGTAACTAGGTCAACCAAGACCAAATAAATAGCCTAATTAAAAAAACCAACAGAGTGCAGTTACTTAGCTGCATTTTAGAGCAAGTTACAGGAAAGAACATGCTAGAAAGAACAGGAGCTCCACTTCCTACAATATGCTGGGATTTGAACTGTCTACAGAAGCCAAAACATAAAACATACTAGAAATTTCCTTTGTTCTTCTGGATCAAGCACGGACATGCATTTAAAGAACAACTTCCAGCCACACCATTGTTATTCCACAAAGGATGAATGAGAACTCCTTGAAGACCGAATCCTCCTGTTTTCCCATATTTGTGGAAGTTCTGCCTTTCATTGGATCTATGAGAAAAAGTAGAGAGTCTCTTCCTTGCTCTGGTGTTCCGGAAGAATTTGTTCCACAAAGAGAAGCAGAGCTGCCTGTAAGACTGCACAGAATCACAGAATCACAAGGTTGGAAAAGACCTTTAAGATCATCAAGTCCAATTCTTCCTGTCCTGTGCCAACCCATATCTCTAAGTACTTCATCTACCTATTTGTTAAACACCATCCAGGGATGGTGATTCAACCCCCTCCCTGGGCAGCCTGTTCCAGGCCCTCACAACTCTTTCAGGGAAGAACTTTTCCCTCCCAGCTGAGCTGACCCTGCCCTGGTGCAGCTTGGGCCCATTGCCCCTTGTCCCATCTCCTGTCCCCTGGCTGAAGAGACCATCACCTACCTCTCTGCACCCCCCTGGCAGGGCAGTGTAGGTGGGGATAAGGTCTCCCCTGAGCATCCTCTTCTCCAGGCTGAACACCCCCAGCTCCCTCAGCTGCTCCTCATAGGATCTGCCCTCCAGCCCCTTCCCCAGCCTGGTTGCCCTTCTCTGGACTCGCTCCAGGACCTCCATGTCCTTCTTATGGTGAGGAGCCCAGAACTGGACCCAGCACTCAAGGTGCAGCCTCACCAATGCCAAGTACAGGGGCACAATCACTTCCCCAGACCTGCTGGCCACACTGTTTTTGATACTTCTAAAAGTTGGTGTGAAAAGTTAACACCAGGTTTACCACAGTATGTCTGTAAACCTGTATGGTTCACATTCACGTGGCCCAAATAACCACCCAAGTCTCCAGCTCGTTAGTGATGAGGTTTGACTGCCTGTGACAGCATTCAGAGATCCAAATGGGATACTGAACAGCCTGCCCCACACTCACCCACTGAAACCTGGGTGCAAGTTTGGCCACCTGAAACAACAGGTGATCTGGAATCTGAGGTAGAGCCAGGGCTCACCTCTGTGTTAAGTTCTTCTAAAACCACTGGGTTTCTCTATCAGTGAATACATCCCTGTAAAGCCATGAAAATTTTAGAGTCCCACATCAGTACAAAGTTATTTCTGAAGGGAACAAGGAGAACACATCACTGTGTTCTGTTTGTTCTTAACTTTCCATTTTTGGGGCTCATTTCTGTTTCTGCAAGGTGGGGACCATGAGACTCAGTTAAATCATAATCCAACACACAAGAGGATACTGAAGATAAATGGCAACAAAACCATCAAAATCTGTTCCAGAGAGGGCTCATTAGCTTCTTTTTTTAGCAGACAGTGTTTTAGACTGGAAAGTTTCCTTTTAGATGAGTAAGTCAATCTTCTGAGTAAAATGAGAATTATTTCTGAGCATTTTACAATAAAAACACAGCATACAACTGCTAAATGCCTGTGTTTTTACTGTAAAAAAATGGAAGGAGATTTACTTGGTCCCTCTTTTGACTTTGGTAGGTGGCTGATCAGCTTATTTAAACTGGTTCTTTGAGTAGTGGGGCTAATGAAGAATCATAGAATGGTTTGGGTTGGAAGGCACCACAAAGATCATCTATTCCAAGGACACCCTCACTAGCCCAGGTTGCCCAAAGCCCCATCCAGCCTGGCCTTGAACCCTGCCAGGGATCCAGGGGCAGCCACAGCTTTTCTGAGCACCCTGTGCCAGGGCCTCACCACCCTCAGAGTAAAGAATTTCCTCCTAATGTCTAACCTAACCCTGCCCTCTTTCACCTTGAAGCCATCACCCCTTATCCTGTCACTGCACTCCCTGGTGAACAGCCCCTCTCCCACTTTCCTTTAGGACCCCTTTAAGTATTAGCAGGCTGCAATGGTCACCCCAGAGCCCTCTCTTCTCCAGGCTGAACAAGTCCAACTCTCTCAGTTGTCTCCACAAGAAAAGTGCTCCAGCCCCTTGTTCATCTTGGTGGCCAGTTCTGCTAGCAAACTCTCTGCTGCATCCTCTAAATTGACTCCCCAAGAGCCTGTGATGCTGTGGAGCAGAGGAAAGCTCAAACATCCTGGGACTAAGAGTGTTTTTCATCTTAAGCACTTCACCCAGTTTCCTAAGGAATTAAACCTTTTGTAACAGCTCTACATTTGTGTGGGACTGCATCATCATCTCACCTGGACACATGAAAGCTGCTTAGTCCAGCTCATACCAAACCTGCCTGAAAGATACCAAGTTCTTATATGTCCAATGAGGATGTGAAGCCAGGGTCAAGAGGAGACCCTGGTTATTGCTACTGGCAAATGTAGCACTGCAATGTCAACTCACCCCTTATTAAAATCTGCATGGAAGAGCATGCTAAATGCAGGCAAAGCATCAGCTGCCCCTCATATTTTATTCAGATATTGGCAAACCCAAGCAGAAGAGACAAACACAAAGGAGAGCAGGCTTCATTAGCTCCTGTGCTAATGTGGTATCTGTACTTGGGCAAATTTGAGTCTGTTGTTTAATAGCACCCTGGAAAAGTGTTTTATAGCATTTGTGCACTGTCTTTTATGTGATATTCTGTGAAGCTGCAGATCTTTGAAAGTCTTAGAGGCATGTCTTCACCTGGCCTTGCAGGTAGTCTGAAGCACAGGGACAGAAATGCTGTATGTATTTAGGTATGTGTGTATGTATGAAAATCTCTGATACATATCTGTGTGTGTGTTTATGTGCATATAAGTGTGTGTTTATATAATATATATGTTTACATTTACAGTGTGGTGGTTTGACCCTGGCTGGAGGCCAGACACCCACCAAAGCCACTCTATCACTCCCCTTTTCAGCTGGACAGGGGAGAAAATAGATATTGAGAGGCTCAGGAGTGGAGATAAGGGCAGGGAGTGATCATTCCAGAATCAGCATCCCAGGACAAACAGACTCAAGACAGAATAAAGAAAAGAAAACTCTCTAATCATGACACTGCCCTGCACCCCCAGTGACACCAGAGGTGGGTGATGAGAAGTGGGACCAGATCTTAAAGCACCTCCCCCCACCCCTCCCTTCTCCGCAGACTGCACTTCAGTCACGATTTCGCTCCCTTCTTCCCCCCATTGTGGCACAGGGAGGGGCAGGGACTGGGGGAATGGGGGTTTGGGTCAGTTCCTCACGAGTTGTTTTCCTTCTTAGCCAGGATTTGGGGAAGCATTCCTCACCCCCTTCCCCTGCTGCACTGTGGGGTCCCACCCACAGCAGACAGTCCTCCACGAACTTCTCCAACAGGAGTCCTTTCCCACTGGACTTCAGCTCTTCCCCAGCTGCCCCAGCGTGGGTCACTGCTGTGGGTGCAGTCAGCAATCACAGAATGGCTCTCAGTCTCTCAGGCCCAGACTGCTCCAGCCTGGTCCCCCACAGGGTCACAAGCCCCCCAGCAAGCCTGCTCTGGCAGAACTACAACATACAGAAAACTGGACAAAATGGTGTCACCAACTTCATAGTTAAAAATTTGAGAATCGGTGTCTCAACTGAGGACTTTGCACTTGAATCTTTGGAATGGGAGCCACTCAGGTGACCAAAAACCAATTTAACAAAATGAGTTTATGTACCTCTTGTGCAAATCAACTGCTCTTCAGGCACAGGGACTGCATCAGGCACCTGCTTCCCTTCCCTCCCCTCCCCTTCCACCTCCTCTAGTCCAGGTAGGCAGAGCATCATACCTGCATGTAATTTAGGAGAGATGAGTCTACCATGCCTGTGGCATGACAGCACTTGCAAAAGAAAGTGTGTTTTCTCACTTACAACCCAAAGACGATGTCAAATGAGCAGTAAGTTAAATCTGAGACCTCAAAAACATGGAACTGCTGACATCAAAATCTCCCCAAGCATATTTTTTGCTTCACATGTCTTGATTACCTGGCGTTTTTATGTATCTACATATCCTGTTGGTGTAAGACTGTTGGAAAGCAATAGGTTAATAGCCATTCTGCAGCCAAAACTGCACATGGCAGCTTAACAGGGAAGGATTTTGATAGGGTTTTTCTGCAGAAAGACTTTGCTGACTGGGAGGGGAAAAAAGAAGAACACCCCCAGGGTGGTGGAGTCACCAACCCTGGGGGTGTTCAAGGAAAGACTGGATGTTGTATTGAGGGATATGGTTTAGTGGGAGCTAGTAGTAATAGGTGAATGGTTGGACTGGATGATCTTCTAGGTCTTTTCCAACCTTGATAATTCTGTGATTCTGTGATTCTGTGAAGAACTAAGACAATGCTTAAATAGCCCCTTGGCTTTCAAAGTGCTTCTCTATTCACTGCAGCCATTTGAGGCTTTTTCCTCCTTTGTGAGTGTTTTATAAATATCTCAAAGCATTTTGGTTTGGTTGCCTAAGGAGGAAGGGGTAAAAAAAAAAAAAAAAGAATTAAACAGGAAAACTCAGTTCCCTACAAAAATGTTTGAACTCAGCCTGGCTCCTGAACAAGGCAGCGTTGGTAATGGGGGGTTGGTTCAGAAGTTCTTTGCAAATAGTGGCATCAATTATACACCAGTGCAAACAAGCCCAAAAGACAAACAAAAAGTATTTCAGTCATGAAAGTAAACAAACATAATCATGAATATATTTGCATTTACAGATGCCTAGTACAAGCTACCCATATAAATCCTGAAGGATGGTGGAGGGCACGAGGAGTGTGAACTCCACCCTGAGCAACACAGGAGCAGCAGACTGAATTATGTCAGTATTAAATTAGGAGGAAATCAGATCACACTATCCCTTCAAGTCTCTGTTCCCATCACACAAGCAGTATTTTGGGTCCAGTAGACACACACTCCTTACCCCCTCCCCCACTTTTTTTTTTAACCTTAAAGATCTAAACCCTCTCTGCTCTCTTGATAAGTAAAGCCATATTTAGAAGCTATATTGTACAAGACAGAAGGGAATCAGAGCAGTTTGCCTTTAGACATGACAGGCAACATGTAGCTGAGACATCTGCTCACACCACACACAGTCCTATTTTTTTCTTTCTCCCCCTGTCTCAGGAGTGGTTTTGGTCTTTGCCATTTGATCTTTGACCAAATAGGGTAGATGAGGTGCTCAGGGATGTGGTTCAGCACAGGACAGGAACTGTTGGACTTGATGGTCTTAAAGGTCTTTTACCAACTGTGTGATTCTGTGACACCTGTGAGAATACTTATGAAACACTCAATGTGCATCACCTAGAAAAACACTGATGAAAGGATTGGTTGGGCTTTTTTAGTAACCACACTTTCCTGATGCTTCCCTTGTGCTGAAAAATACATTTGCATTTACAGATGCCTAGTACAAGCTACCCATAACGGGTTTAGATCTTGCTCCTCCACGTGTCTTTCATTGTACTGTCCTGAAAAAAATAAATAAATAAAAAGACCTAATAACAAAGCACTAATTACTGATACAAACCAAACAGTAGTCCTGGGAATTCGGTCAGAATCTCTTCTGGGCAACACAATCTTTCCAACTTCCCCCTTCTTTCTTCTTCTGTCATACACAGTCACTGTTTTTGGGGCAACTTTTAAAAATTAATTTTCTGTAAGAAAATGGATACAAACAGAGCAAACAGCTGCCTGAATGTTAGACATCACAGGAGAAGTGAAGGTGGCATGCTGCCCCTTTGATATGCCTGCTCAATATTTGCTGTCAACTTCAACTAACATTTATATAATATGAATATTTTAAGACAAACTCATTACTACACCCAAGTACTTAGTTGAGTAAATATGTTACATCCAGCTCCACCCTCCTATGTTCCTTTAAATACCAGCTAGTTCTCTTTGCAATGAAAGAGCAGAAAATTGGGACATAATGGAAAATAAAGTTGATTTGATAGCTCTGAGTTTGCATGCTGCTCCTCCATAGCAAGAAATGTTGTTCTTTATATTTTTACCAACAGAGTATCTCGGGTATTGCCCTAATGGCATTTTAAAAATTAGATTATCATTTACCAAGTTTTATATGAACTTGGGCTAAGGTGTTTTGGTCAACAACAGGATAAATCCAGTCTAGGGAACATGTCCTAAGGTGTTTTGTTCCAACAGGATAAATTCAGTCTAGGGAACCTGTCCTGTCCTGGAACAGTGTTACAGTTGTGTAGGTGTGTGTCATGGCTGTGCTTTGAAACTAAGGAAGGTACCCAGAAAAAAGATGGCATTATAAACGCTGGAGATTATAGTGTGTGCCTCAAATAACCTTATGTTCTTTCTTCCTTTTCCTTCTTGTCTTGTACAGGGCTGAATTCTTTGTGACCAGCTGAGAGATAGTGTGGTGTGCCTGAGCTTTTAGGCAGCCATCAAGATGAGCTTTACATCCTCTCCTATGCATCTATCTCCACCAGCTCCACTGGAAGGTCACCCACCTGTTTGCTAGCCTGGCTCCCTGCTGTCTTGCAGCCTGTGTCTTGCTGAGCTTTTCTTGTGGTGTATAGAATCACAGAATCATAGAATGGTTGGGTTGGAAGGGACCTTAAAACCATCTAGTTCCAGTGTCCCTAACCTGAGCAGACACCCTCACCAGACCAGGGTGCCCAAAGCCCCATCCAACCTGGTCTTGAACACCTCCAGGGATGGGGCTTCCAAAACCTCTCTGGGCAATCTGTTCCAGTGCCCCACAGTAAAGAATTTCCTCCCACCAAGAGGCTTGTAGAAATGAGTGTCAGGCAGCTTTTAGTCTTTCTGAGAGGTGAGAAATTAACCTGATTTGCAATCCGTTGAGTAGTCCTGGAAAGCTGGTAGCCCAGCAGCTCTCAGGTCTGTGTTAGGAAGAGTTGCCTGTGTATCTGACCAAAGGGATTTAGGGGGTTGCTGCTGGTTGAGGACTCTGTTGCTGTAGAGATTATCCTCTACAGGGCAGTGTTGTCCCCTCTGTTTGGAAACCCTTGAAGCCTTTGCGTTGTGATATTCACTAGTGCTCCATCAGCTCACTCTGAATCACTGGGGGTATGTGGCTCACCCATTTTTTCTTTGAAGTTTCACAACTTAGTGTATCATTTCAGTAATGTACACAACACCCCCCACATCCCACCCCCAGCTCTTCAAGAATCACCAGTTGCAAGTAAAGGAAATGCTTTTGAAAGCAGGAGGGAGAACGACACTAGAAAATTGTATGAC
Source organism: Porphyrio hochstetteri (assembly GCA_020800305.1). Classification (NCBI taxonomy): domain Eukaryota; kingdom Metazoa; phylum Chordata; class Aves; order Gruiformes; family Rallidae; genus Porphyrio; species Porphyrio hochstetteri. Next base: position 4,874,382 of record CM036938.1, on the reverse strand, counting down.
TGGTGGAATATATAAAGTCATTATCTTTTAAAATAACTTTTACTGCCATTTTCACTCGGATCTAAATAGTTTATAAGGAGGTTATTGAAAAGCCAAGTGGCCTTTGATTCAAATCTGATGTCCAGTTCTGGGCTTCCTGGTATAAAAAAGACAGGGATCTCCTGGACAGAGTCCAGAGAAGGGCTACGAAGATGATTAAGGGCCTGGAACATCTCCCGTATGAGGAAAGGCTGAGTGAGCTGGGGCTGTTCAGCCTGGAGAAAAGAAGACTGAGGGGGGACCTAATTAATGTTTATAAATATCTTAAGTATGGGATGCAGGGGGAATTGGCCAGCCCCTTTTCAGTGTCTGTGGGGACAGGACAAGGGGCAATGGCTGCAAGTTGGAGCACAGGAAGTTCTGCACCAACATGGGGAAGAACTTTTCCCCAGTGAGGGTGAGGGAGCCCTGGGACAGGCTGCCCAGGGAGGTGGTGGAGTCTCCTTCTCTGGAGATATTCAAGACTCATCTGGACGCCTGTCTGTGCAATATGAGCTGGGGAGCTCCTTTGGCAGGGGGGTTGGACCTGATGATCTCTCGAGGTCCCTTCCAACCCCTATGATGCTGTGATTCTGTGATTCTGTCCTCACCTGTGAAGGACAGAGGAAACCCTACAAAACTCTGCATACAGATGTATAGCTGTTGGAAGGGAAATAGACACAGACTCTTCATTCGTCACAACGCACATTAAAAATCAGAGCTCGGGTCAGGCAAAGAAACTCCATCTCTAGTAAGTCCCTGGGGGAAGGGACTTTGGGGGGGTTCCTGTGTGAAAGAGACGTGATTAGGGCTGCCCACTTGCACCTATTTCCAAAAAAACAAGAGGCAGAAAATCTTCCTTCTCGGGAAAAACGCATCAAACAAACCAAAACACCACGAAGCCCGAAGGCAAAGGGAATTTCGGATGGGAACAAAGTTTTTCTTTCTAAGACCCCCTGCGAGAGGATGGAGGCGAAGCAGCAGCACCTGGAGGAACACGGAGCATCCCCCACCTGAGCCCGGGGGCAGCTGTCCCTTCCCATTTTTTGGGCGTCTAGGAATTGAAAGCCGTACCCCGGCTGTATTCATCAGCGAGATCCAGTCCTGTTCCGAAGGGGCAGAGCTTGCCTTCCTCCTGCACCGGTGTCTGAAGTCTAGTGCGGTACTGAAAGGTCTTGGGGAGGGGGAGAGGATGAGGACGGTGCCGACCCAGGGATCCGCCGGCACGGCTCGGGAAGCCCAGAGGGGATTATTGGATCTGGGACGGATCCTGTCGCTGCAATAATCCTGTGCACAGATTATCGGGATGGCAGGGTCGCCGGAGCTCCGGGACCCCCAGCTCAGGGGGGTGCTTGGAGGAGATGTGAGGGATTCAGGAGGGTGTAGGTGCTTTGCCAAGGCAAACGCTTGCTTGAAAGATGCCCTGCGTCAGCCGGGATTAGTCTGTCTGAGGACGGTGCTGTGTCCGTAAGGACGAAAGTGGGTGTTGGAAGCAAATCGACTGTCACAAACGATTCGACAAATTCTGATTTGCTTTTAGGAAAGTGTCTGTTAATCCTGTTAAGGGAAGGCGGGGGGGGGGGGAGAGGCGCGAGTGGCCGGGGACTCCCGTGGAAATACGGGATTTTGGGGTCCGGCTTTCTTATGACATAGATACTTCTTTTTCACAGAGCTGTAGGGGTTGGAAGGGACCTCCAGAGATCATCGGGTCCAACCCCCTGCCAAAGCAGGCTTCCTAGGACAGGACGCACAGGTCGGCGTCCAGATGGGTCTTGGATTTCTCCAGAGAAGAAGACTCCACACCCCCTGGGCAGCCTGTCCCAGGGCTCCCTCACCGTGAAAACACCTTTCAGGGATGCCCCTCTCCTCCTTCCCCCACCCCCGCGAAGGTGGACGGCAGGAGGGGCGAGGCGCGGAGGGACGGGATAAAGGGAGAAGGAAATTTGGTGTTTCCTTCCGCAATCCTCCGTTCCCCACCTGGGAGTCGGCTTCAGGGCACCCCCCTCACACCGCCACCCCCACCGCCTGATGCCAGCCTGCGGGCGGGGAGGGAGGGATGCGGCGCGGACCATCACCAAATATTGCCTGCTCCGGATTTCCAGCCCCTACGAGCTGCTGCTGGGGCTGCTTCCTCCGGCCCACGAGGGTCTGTAACCTCCTGCTCCAAAAACTAACCCCCCTGGCTTGTGTTTACAGTGCATGGTCAGCTGTTTCGGGGTGTCCCCAGGAACAGGCGCGGGTGGGTGGCCGGGTGGGTAGGGGGAAGCCCGAACCCGTCTCCTCTTTGGGGTCGGCGGCGGAGCACAGCCGAGGGGGGTTGAGGGACACACCGGGGACGACACCCAAGTTTCGGCCGGGCTTTCCCGGGAACGGATGGGAGCTGGGGCAGATCCCTGAGGAAACGTCCCTGAGCGAAGGGGCGGCCGCGCTCTGCGTATCATCATCGCTGGCTGCCGTCTGCCTCACAAGCATTCAAATACTACGTTAATTACCGCCACTGCAGGCTTCCTTTGGAGTTCAGAGGGCACAGATACACACATCATTTACACCCGCCTACCGCGGAAAACCTGGGTGCGCTTTGTATCCCCCCCCCCCAAACCGATGCGTGCCCTTGTAGCAGTAGTATTACTGTTGTTATTATTATTGTTATCAATTTCTGTAGGGTTGTTTTGTTTGGCAACGGGCTGGTTTTGAAGCTGGGGAGGGGGGTGGTGGGGATATCACAGTTGCCTTGCCCACTTAGCGTGATCTGAAAACGAGCCCGTGCAGCGCTGGAGCCCTGCCCTCAGCAATCAGGCTTGAGGCTTCTCCAGGCTGCGATTGTGGGAGTTTGCCTTATTTGCATTGATGAGGAACGAACCAGCTGCTGGAGCATACAGACCTGCACCTGACGCAACCACCGAGCCCAGGATTAGCACTGGGGAATCAGGAATCCACCGCGCTACGCGGCGGTCCCAGCCCTACATTATAGAGCCACTCATGCAAAATGACCCAAATTTGCACAATTAGCAGCCCAAAAGATGCATGTTAACTTAGGGCCTGGCATTTTATTGCGTTTTACTCATTAAATATAACTATCAGGAGCAGTTTGTTATGCGAAGCTGAGGACGATGGGCTCTTTAGTTCCCCGTGAGCTCCCCAGAGCATCATCACTCAGTTCCTGACGTTCAGGGCAGGCAAGAAGTTTTGTCCTCTGTAACCCACGAAGTGGCTTGGGTTTTTTTCCTTTTTATTTTTTCACTGTTTATACGAATAAAACACAAACAGCTCGGGGTTTGGTTTGTTGGTGGCTTGATTGGGTTTTTTTTTGGCGGGGAAGGGGTGTTTGTTGGTTTGTTTTGAAGGGGATTTTTACAATTTTTTTTCCTTTTTCCTTTTCCGTTCATCCATCGCTTCTAACTTAAAAGGCAAAACGTTGCCGTGTTATATTCTCCCACACCCCCTCAACAGGTCAAAGCACACCCACACCTAAATCCACCATTCCTCTCCGTGGAAGAAGGATGTTTCACCAAAGTTAAATAGCTCGAGTGAGAATCTGGCAAAGTAGTTTCCCGCTGCACTCCTTCCCCGACACAAGAGGATTTCGAATTTGCGACAGAAATAAAAAATCTGAGGTCTATTTTCCCGTGGTTTTCGCGTGTCCGGGCTTTAAGATTCTCAAGCTATTCCTTAGGAGGGGGGAAAAAAATTGAATAAGTGATAATTCGGAGCAAAATCATGCCGTTCAAAAGCTAAAGCTCCCATCGGAGAGCAGAAAATTTAATGAGCTTTTAATGGAATGCAATGCTCGGAGTAGTAAATTATTTGTTAGTTGACGATGCAATCAGCATGCTGATTAAGGTTGCTTGGGAGGGTTTTTTTTTTTCCTTCCCACTAAACACTAACCGAAGGCGAGCGGGGTTTGTCCTCGTTGTTTTGCTTTGGGAGGGGGCTTTCGCCAGGCAAATGGACCCTTCCAGAGCAGAGACTGTCAGTAAAGGTGAGTGCGCTCCAGGTGCCATTTGAAAGCGGCGATAAAATACTTCTGATAAATATTTAACAGCATCTAAAACCCACGCTGTTCGCCTGGAGTATTGTGAACTCTGCTTAAAGAAACAGCGGGCCTAGGAAGGCCTTAGCTCAATCCCCCTTCCTCTCTTGGGTTTGTATTTTATTGGGTAATTTATTTTTTTGTTTCAGTAGGGCGCCTGGACGTGAATCTGGGCAAGTTACAGAATTCGGAGGATCGATCTGCAGGAGGAAATAAAAACCACTCGAAGGAGAAATCACTGTTCCCGGCTAGCTTAGAAACCTAATTAAAGCTCTTCTAAATTCACCCGCAATATTTATATGCACTTAACTTTGGGCAATTTTTCGATATCAGATGCCGGAGAAGCTTGGTTTTGTTTTAATTTTAATTTTGGTTTGGGTTTTTTCCCTTTTTTTTTTTTTAATATGAAAGAAATTCTTTTTTTTTCCCCCCCCTCTGGAACAAGATTTCTTTTTACTTCGGTGGACTCGAAGGGAAGTAACAAGGCAAAACTCCGGTGGCATTAACACCACAATGGGGAGGGTGGTTATTGTGCCTTTATGTGTGTTGACTGTAAATATTTAGCCTATTGAATCCTCCGGGTTGCACAGATCAATCCGCGGATTGAGTGGGGTTTGCGGCTGCGATTTGGGCGATGCTTACCGTTTCTCGCCGCCTCTCTTGCTTTTGGTCTCACGAGGGACAGACAGAGAAATTTGGTTTTGTTTAAAATAAATAAGTAACAGGGGAAGAATTATAACCTAGAAGCTTTGCTTGTTGCGCTAAGGGTGACCAAGTTCCTCTTCCATAAATCCCAATTAGTTAAATCATCGCGCTGTTCACTCACAGCGACCAGATACCTTTAAAATCCGATAAATAACTATCTATGTGTTTTAACTATTCCTGTTTATGACCCAGGAGGTTAAAAGCCTTTGACTAGCGTTTGACTTCTGACCTCATATAAATGTTATCTTATCAGTTCCCGCTTGTTAACTTGTATTGAGTGCTTGTCCCTGATGGCTTTTAGATAAAGGGGGTTTTATTATATTTCCTATTGAAACTGAACCGTTCGCTTTGTTCTGCGTCTGTAGTCCCAGCCCACGCAGTAACCTCGCAACCTAACTTTTTTTTTTTTTTTTTATGCTAAACCCAAAGTATTTACAGTTTGTGTGAAGCCCTGCTTTTCCCTAAGCCCGCTGCGGTGAACCCGGTGGTTTGCGATATGGGGTTGGTCTCTTCATTTTTTGTTAAGCTTCCCATCCAACGTCGGAAGCCCTCTTCGTTTTATTGTCGCAATTTTTAATAACTGTGGATTTAGGACAAGAGGAGAGCAGTTAATAGGATCGCACACAGATGTATATGTATTTATATTTTATTTTTTCCCCCCGAATTCGGGGAGCATCCCTAAAGACGCCCCGAAGAAGTATTCAGATATTCTTCTCCCGCTGAATTTCCTCATCTGCCGAAGCGATGTAGTTGTCCCACACGTCTGCCCTAACCCTGCCCTTCCTACAGAAGCCATCTCCTTACACATTCGCCTGTGCTTTCCTCTCCTCCTCCCGCACCCAAACTTGTAGGTACAAGTATGAGTCTGTGTGTGTAGCAACGCCCACTGCTCACACACACACGCAGGTGTTCTGCCGTGTTTATATAAGCTTAACCGCGCTCAATACGCTTTATCACTGTTTGCGTAGGCGCGGGGGTAGTTCCTCTGGTTTCCTATAGGACATTTCCCATTAATTTTCCTCTGGAAATGGGACCACGAGCACAGAGAGAGGATGGGAAAGGCAGCCATCTTGTGGGTGCCATCCCGCACTTCTTGGCTCTTTCCCACCCAGTCTTGTCTCCCTGCTTGCCTTTGAGCCTCTCACCCTGATTAGCCTCTGAGATAGCTGTTGATATGGGAAAAAAAGGCGGAAAAAAAAAAAAAAAAAGAAAAAGAAAAAAGAGCATTTTAAAAGGGTATTTTCATCGTTCCGGGTGCTACAGAAAAGTTGCGGCTCTTCGGGCAGTCGCTGTCGAGCTGTTACAAACAAACCACGGCTGCCTGTATATTTACTCATACATATGAATGACTCCTGCAATCTTTGCGGAAACCTATTTACAAAAAGCAAACATGTAAGCAAAACGTTTTTCTTGCGAACGAGACTTTTTAAAAATTATTATATTATTTTATTTTTTTTTTTACTCCTCCCTCAAGATGGAGTTCAGGTTCCCCGGCCCTGGAATGACAAAACAGGACGTTCCCTGGGTGCTCCCTCTCCCAAATTAACTTCCTCCTGCCTAATATTGCTGACATTTATTAGAGGAACTGTTTACTGGTTTAATAGTTCGCGTTGTCGGGAGCTTAATCGCTCCGGTCGCTGTGAACGCCGGCCCCAATTCAACGCGTCTATCGCACTTCAACAGGACAAGTTTTTATCGCCGTTCTCAACTTTGTGCTTAAAGTATGGTATGATTTAAAGGTACCGGCTCGAAAGTAAAACGTCCCTAGAAGAATAAACCTGCTTACGGTAGCTTAATAATTGCGTCAACAACCCTGATGCGGTTCCTACCTTATTACATCCTTTTTTAAAGAAGGAAAGTTAAATTCTTAAGTTCGAAACTCTACCACAAACAAAAAAGAAAACTCCAAAACCGTGAGAATAAGGGTGTGAAGCTATTTGTCAACGAAATAAATGCCGTCAGCATCACCGTCATTAACATGCAGACTGGCCAGTTCACGATTAGCTGTTCCAGGAGTTATTGATTACGTTATTGATACGCCGCCGCTGGCGATTTTCTAACAAACTTTCCACGGTGTTTTGAACGCTGAGGGGCTTTAGTTTGTTGGAAAACTTGCGGGGAAAACGGAAAACTTTTTCCCTTTTTTAATATATATAATTTTTTTTAAGGCTCGAAACGCGAAATAAAACAGCGACGCTGCTTAGTGTGTGTTTCGTCTGCTCTTTGGTAAACGCAAAGCGCGTCGGGCTTGCAGAGAGTTATCAAAAACTCCGAGGAGAGGGATAATACGTGTGGCAGAGTCGTAACTCGCATCGTGCGTCCGCGCGCGCACACACACACACACGAAAAACCGGCAAAACAGACTGAAAAAATAAAAGCCCCTCTTCTTTCTCCGCTTGCAAACACCGTAAGCCGAACTTTTGTTCCCCCCCCCCGTTTTCGGATAATTGAAAAATAATAATTTTATCATTATAAATAATAATAATTATTATAAAAAAATAATAATAATTATATTTTATAATAATATTATAAATAATAATAATATTTTTTAAAAAACCCTTTGCGACATCCATTTCCCAAAGGGAAAATGAACGCAGGCGAGGAAGAAAGCAGTTATTACGAACACCCCCTCCCTCCCAAAAAAAGCACCCTCCAGGCTGTACCAGTACCGGAACCAACATCACCTCTCGCCTTTCCTCGCCGTGTTCGTTACAGCCACCCGCGACCCCCCTCCCCTTCCCGCCCCTTTAACCCAACTTCACCCCGAAAACTCCTCGCCTGTGTCTTCCGTGGCTGGGGGAGTGGGTGCGGGGATGGGGGACGGGGGGACGGGAGGAGGGGCACTTTGCTGTTACTTACAGCGCAAACACAACTAAATACGTGTCGGTTTTGTTACAGCGGTCGCCATCGGTATCTCGATGAGGAGAAGTTTTCCCCCGCCACGGATGCGCGGGGCTGCGCGGAGCCCGCGGCAGAGGATGTTCCGCCGCACCTTGCGCGCCCTCCTCGCCCCCCGCCACCATCCCCCCCCATCCCCGGCGGGGGCTCACAGGGGAGGCTTTCTTCTTCTCGCTGGGTACGAGCAGATCACATCCTCTAATAGATTGATTTCCCTGTGTATAAAGATAATTAACTCATTCTTCTCCCCTTAATGGCATTAGCGCCTGTGTCCTGCAAAAGGGTATGAATATTTCTCTGTGTGCCCAGATCTCACGCTCACCCCCCTCTTTTCCCCATCCCCCCCAAGATCTCGCCCACCGCCCGGGTGCAGCGCCCTCCTTGCTTTGCCCTGCCCTGAGTGGAGGAGACCCCCAGGTAATCGGGGCGGGGCGGTGGAAGTGGGGGGGGGGGCTACACGCCCTTTGCCTCTGCGCTTCCTAAATCACACCTAACCGGGGGCGGGGGGAGGGGGAGAGGAAAGGGAGGGGGGCGGGTCAGGTATCTTCGGAGCCGTAAATTTTGCCGTGGGCTTTGTTTAGAGAAAGGAGGGGCAAGGGGAGGGATGGGGGGTTTTGGCCCTCGACAGCTCCCAGGCTGTCACGCCCCGTTGGTGCCTCCGGTGTTGGCTTAGCGTGTTTGGGAGCATCTCTCCACCCCACACCCCTACCCACCCTCCCCCCCAAACCCTTCCGGACGCTCGGAAAGTCAAGTTCTGGAGAGATCCCGGGGTTTTCGATCCGTACTCGGAGGAGGCAAGCTGCGTTTGGGCTGTTGCTGCTGGGCAACTTCCTTGGAGAGAGAGAGTTGGGGCTGCGAAGGCATTCCCTTCAGGGCTGGCAGCCCCGCGGGAAAAGGGCCCTGCCAGAAATTAGCAGCCTGTCCCGGTAGTTGGAGAGAGCAAGAGTGACAACTTATTGGAAGTTCTCAAGGAATCATTTATATTTCACACTCGGGCAGGCAGCTGATTTGGGGTTGTCTGTTAGCATAACAAAGGCTCTGAGCCTGTGAACTTCAGAAACCTTTCGACCTCTTAGCTGCTGGCATGAATAGCCCCCAGCCCTGCCTATAGAGATCTCCCAAAGCTCCCCGGTTCGTGGCTAAATTGTTAATCAGGGTAATTTAATATAGTTTTCAATATGCCCCATTTCTTATTGGGTAAGGTATTCACGGGTCTCACACCTCCCCTCCCAAAAGAAAAGTTCTCTTTTATTCGATTGCAAGAGGGGCAGCTGCAGAGTCCTGACGATCCCACCTGCACCCCCCTGCGTCCCCCTTGGCATCCCTCAGCCCCGGGGGGAATACAGGGTGTAGGTGACCCAGGGGCGCAGGTCCCTCCACCCAACATCTACAGCACCCCAAGTCTGACACCTGTCCCCACACCACCTTGTTATTGGCTGGAGGGGGCTGGTCACCCACACATTAAATCTACACTACCTGATTTATGTAATAGTTTTATAATGATTACTATATATATATATATATATATTCTCCTAGTCCTTATGTTTGTTGATGGAAGGCACCGTGGTTTTTCTCCCCTTGATGTGAGCTGCATCTCAGATGTCTCCCTCAAGGCATTTCTGGGCAGACACATAGGGATATATTTCCCCCCCTCCATGTTATTTGGGGTTTCCTCTCTCTCCTTCCCATCACTCAGCCTGCAAAAAGTTGCTGGGACTAAAGTTACTGCAGAGAAAACTTAGTGAATGAGCATCACCAGTGCTTGGGTGGAAGATTTTGGGGATAACCTGGTTATTGGGCTACTGGCACACGTCAGAATTCTGGGTACAGAATTGGTAAAGGATGGGGGAGGAATCTTGTGTTGTCTGTTTACAGTGTGAACAACGTGGTCACATGAGGATGTGGTCCAGGCTTTTTCCACAGGCATGTGGACTTTCAGTATCCCACAGAATTAGCTATCTGTAGCAGCCCCCCTAAAAGGCAGTCAGCTGGGGTAATGTTTCTTTAAAGTGCCTATAGTTGTGCCTGATTCTTATTTATATATCAGTGCCTTGCAATGATTTGTTCTTGAAACAAATAGCACCTGAGATAAGATGCAACTGTGAAGATGATCAAATCAGAAGCACATTTTTCTGTATTTTCTGCATTTTACTTTCCTGAAGCAGGAGCTCATGTCTTTGCATTCTGCTTGCATGTTTTGACTTCTACCATTGTGTCTGTGGACACCGCTGACACAGACAATGTAATTCATTACTTCTCCCCCCCCCACACACACCTTTTTGAAGCTCCATATTTGTGTTTCATTTCCATAGATTCATATTTGTGCATGATTTCATAGATTTCAGATTTTTTTCAAAATACACAATGCAAGTCTTAATCAAGGTGAGTTCGTGCTTCTCATATTGGTCAACTGGCTTTTGGACTATCAAGAAATCCATCTAAATAAGGTGGTTGCTTCACAGAAATTCAAGTCATAACCACTGGTTTATTTTAATTTTGAGAAGGTAAAACAACATTTCCCCCCCGACTTTTTGCTTATGGATGCTTTCATTTCTTTTCCAATTAGAGCTTTTTTTTTCTTTAAAATAGGTGATCCATAGCAATCATTTCACTTTCATGTCTCTGACAGATAGCTGTTAAATTCTCTTTGAGATATCGAGACCTATGGCAGAACATGCCTTTGCTCTGCACTCATGCAAAAGTGTATTTTCACAGGTATTTTTTCCCAAAAAAACCCCATTTTTAGATTCCTAAATAAAATTAAAAGGCAAATTAATTCAATTCTGATTCAAAATTAATTTTTAATCGTGGTTTGTTTTGGTTTGTTTTGGTTTTTTTTTTTCCTTCCAGCAATTAAACAAGTAGTTTTCTGGGTATTAGCAGACAGATATTTGCTTAGGTTGTTGTTTCAGAGCTGCCTCCATCTAAGGGTACAGTTTAGACCTCAGTAAAGGATGCATATTTGGTACGGTGTTTGATAGGGGGAATGAACCCAGACACCAGAACAATTACATTACAATCCCACTGGGAATGCCAGCACCAAATTTAGCCAGACTGATGGGGCACTGTCTAGACGGTCCCTTTTGTGTATCAGCTGTTTTTTCCCTGCTTTATTGTCCTGCTTGAACATATGACTGGAACCTACATATGGAGCCCAAACATAACCATTCCTCCAGCCACACTTTCCTCTAAAAAAACCCCATTAACTACAACAAAAACAGCCCCAAAAACACCTTAAACCGAATGCATCCTGCGACTGTGCTGGACCAGCTGTAAAGCAGCAAGGGAAACAAACTCTGCTTCTGTGCCAAATATGTATCTGTGCCCCCCACACATATGCTTGCACATAACTGTAATTAAACATGCAACTCAGAACAATCATCTCTTGAGCACACACAGGAGGATGCTGAGGAAACCCCGGCTGTGGCTCTGCAGCTTTCTGTGGGGAGGGAGCTGAGGGGTGTGTGTGGTGATTTTGGAGAGTGTGGTATTTTACAGGAGACACGTAGACAGGGGTAGAAATTTTTGCCCTCTTTTCACGTGCTCCACCTCTTCCCAAAAGATGGGAAATAAATAAAACAAGTGGGTACTGAGAAGAGGCAATTAGGAGCCGCCCGTACGTGTAAATTACAACCTCTCCTTTGAAAAGGGCAAAGGATAAAGAGAAGGAATATTTATTAAATGTTTACACTGTAATTAGCAGCACAGGCTGCCTTTTCACTTACTGAAGCTGATACTGAGCTGGAATGAGGTCTGTGCTAAAGGCTTACAGGACCAATTCATTTCTTTAAAGGAGGCAGCGTCACAAACCTGTGAGAAAGAACTTGCCACAGAACTTGGCTTTGTTGGGTAATACATGTCTTCCCATCATGTCACAGGGGGGGATTTCTTTGGCCAGCAATATCTAGAAGTTATCTTGGCCAGAACTAATCAGTGATAACTAAAAAGTAAATAAATAACTAGACAAATAATTAAATAAACACCCACCTGCCCCCAAAAAAAAGATCCCCCAAACCTCCCCCCACCAGCCCAAAAGACTCTGTCAAGATGCTATGCTGAAAAAATTCTGGGAACTGCACAGTCTGGGAAAAATGTGTGGACTTTCTATGCCTGCATCTTTGCTATCTGCAAAGGGCACTCTACATGGGGGTAGGTGCTCCCCAGATTATTTTGTTTGGCCTGGGCAAGATGCCTGCTACCCATCAGGCTGAGCAGTAACGGCTCGTTTTTCACTCAACTGTCTCTACCCTTTGTGGGTTTTGTTTTGCTTTATTATTTTATTTTATCTTTTGTTTTAAATTCAAAACTCACTGGGGAAATCTTTAGCCACTTTTAAATTTTTTTAAAATTCTGATTAGGATTAGACTGAGGCATTGATGACAATGGACTTTTTGATAACATACTTAATTGCAAACTTCACTTGCTTCCTGCCAAGAACAGCTTTGGTCCTTCTGCACTGTTTTAGACCACCTTTCTTTTTGAATGTACCCATCCCTTACAAATCTGTGGAAACATTCTGTACTTAAATTGATACCTCTACTTCTAAAGCACCCTGGGAAATCAGGTGTGATGGTTTTATAATCATGAAACCTATGTTCTTCCGACCTGCTGTGTGGAAAGCCTGATAGTCAGTGATGCATGCAGAGGGGTCACACTGTGGAACCCCTTCTGTCCTTTCTTGGCCTGGCATGAGGAGGAGGAAAGGGGCAGCAATCTTCACAAGAGCATCTGTTGTCCCCAGAGTGAAGGGCATTTGCCACGCAGGGTTTCTCACTCCATAAATCTGCAGATGTCCCATCAGACAGAGGTTTTGAGAAGGGTCTCAGAGGGCTCAGGAGCTGGTGTACAGGGAGGGTGACTTCCCACCCAAAGCGTGTCTGTGGAGGGAAGCAGAAGGCTGGTAAGGTCTGGTAGTAAAATACAGACTTTTGCAAATGGAGCACCACTAGATGAAAATAATCATTTTAATTTAAATTAGACTTTGGTTAGAGCCTAATAACCACTGGTCCATGATGTCCTCTTACCATACCTGTGACTGAGAGTAGCCACACTCTTTCTGTACAGCTCACAGAAACATGTCCCTCCTTGCTTTCTTTTTCCTTCCTTCCTCTCTTCTCACTCCTCCCACCTACTGTTAACTTGAAGCCTCCAAAGTTGAGAATGAAAGTATAATAAAGCCCCCACCTCTTAGCAGTGTGCTCTGCTCTTGACCTGTGAATAAACATCCACTCCTCTGGTTTTCCAAGCCATGATGCTCCAGCCTTCCTGCTCCCTTGAGGTCCATCACAAAGTTTCCTACTATGGGAAAATTAAGTTCTGGTCCCCCCCAAAAAATAAATGAAGGTGTTTTTTTTCCCCAGATTTTGTTGAACATGGAGCATAGCACAAACCTGCAGTGATTTACTACTTGTTCTTGGTGTGCCAGGCGAGTTAAATGGTTGTGAAATTATGATTGCAATTACAGACCTCAGTAGCTGGAAGGAAAAATGCTAGCTCAGGGTGACCAATAGCTATCATTGGAGGTGCTGAGATAGGTAACACTGTGCATCCTGCCAGTGTAGAGCCAGATCTGTCCTGCTGAAGGTTTCACAAAGAAAAATATGATTCAGGGCAGAGTTACTGGGGCTGCTAGTGGCAGGGAAGTGCTGGTTGGCACGTGTAGTTAGTGACAAGCTTTGTCTGGGGACCTTTCGGTGAGCTCCCTCTCAATAAGTATTTGTGGCTTGATACCACCACCCCACTCACAGCATGAAACAGGCTGCCCAGGGATGTGGTTAAGTCACCTTCCCCGGATGTGTTTAAAAAAGGGTAGATCAGGTACTTGGGGATATGGTTTAGTTTAGGATGGGAATGGTTGGACTTGATGATCTTAAAGGTCTTTTCCAGCCTTGTGATTCTGTGATTCTGTGATGAGACACAGTTTAGCCTGTTTAGGGCTGTAAAATGAGGAAAAGTGGGAAAATTTGTGGGCAGTGTTGCCCCATGAGTTGTAACATCTGTTATATGTGAACACCAGCTGAAGGTGCCATGCACAGATGATTCACATTGAAGTCATTCACTGAATCATACCCTGTTTTACACCAGGAGGCACGTCCAGAAGCTGCCACAATCAACCTTGCTCTCAGAGTGCTCCAGGTGGGTCAGGCCAAGTTCCTCTCCAAGGATAGAGTGGCTGCAGCCAACCTTGGGTATCCTGCTCCCTTCATGGTAATAAATAACCGAAGGAAATCAAGTGAAGGCCCCATGCCCAACGTGGAGACTTGCTGCCCCGTGCAAGCTGGCATGTCTGCTATGAGTGCCACTGGTCCTTGCGGGAAAGGGTTCCCATCACTGTCCAGCTGAGACTATAATAAAAAATCTGTAGCACCTAAGTGCTCAGATATCACAGAATCACAGAATCGTAGGGGTTGGAAGGGACCTTCAGAGATCATTGGGTCCAACCCCCCTGCCAAAGCAGCTCCCCAGCTCATATTGCACAGACAGGCGTCCAGACGAGTCTGGAATCTCTCCAGAGAAGGAGACTCCACCACCTCCCTGGGCAGCCTGTCCCAGGGCTCCCTCACCCTCACTGGGGAAAAGTTCCTCCCCATGTTGGTGTGGAACTTCCTGTTCCCCAATTTGCAGCCATTGCCCCTTGTCCTGTCCCCACAGACACTGAAAAGGGGCTGGCCAATTCCCCCTGCATCCCATACTTAAGATATTTATAAACATTAATTAGGTCCCACCTCAGTCTTCTTTTCTCCAGGCTGAACAGCCCCAGCTCACTCAGCCTTTCCTCATACGGGAGATGCTCCAGGCCCTTAATCATCTTCGTAGCCTCCTCTGGACTCTCTCCAGGAGATCCCTGGTTGTTTTATCCCAGGGAGCCCAGAACTGGACACAATACTCCAGGTGGGGCCTGACCAGGGCAGAGTAGAGGGGGAGGATCATAGCAACGAGCATGATATAAATGTCCAGAAAAGCTAAGCTAGCAAAAGTTGTAAAAGTCTCAGAAGCCTTACCAAGCATTAATCTGTGTTGAGGAGTGTGAGTGGGTGTAATGTGCCCTGTCCCATGCGGAGACACTTTAATGTGACAAGGCTGAAGGTCAATCACAGAATCACAGAATCACAAGGTTGGAAAAGCCCTTTAAGATCATCGAGTCCAACCATTCCTGTCCTATGCTAAACCACATCCCTAAGTACCTCATCTACCCATCTGTTAAACACATCCAGGGATGGTGACTCAACCCCCTTCCTGGGCAGCCTGTTCCAGGCCCTGACAACTCTCTCAGGGAAGACTTCTTTCCTAACATCTGCTCTGACCCTGCCCTGGCACAGCTTGAGCCCATTGCCCCTTGTCCTATCTAATGTATTTGAGTAGGCGTGATGCTCAGCCATCCTCTCTACCTTCACTTCCCCATCACCCGCCAGCAGTTGTCTCCTTTCTTCCTCTCCTCCTTTCACAGATTCACAGATTCACAGAATGGTCAGGGTTGTCAGGGACCTCTGGAGATCACCTAGTCAGGTGCAGGATCCCCTCGAGCAGGCTGCACAGGACAGCATCCAGGATCATGGGGTCTGAATGTCTCCAGAGATGGAGACTTCCCAACCTCTCTGGGCTCTGCCACCCTCCCAGGAAAGAAGTTCCCCCTCATGCCCAGGTGGAACTTCCTCTGGTCCAGTCTGTGCCCATCACCTCTTGTCCTGTCCCTGGGCACCACTCAACAAAGACTGACCCATCCTCCTGACCCCACCCCTCAAGGATTTATCAGCACTAAGAATCCCCTTCAGCCTTCTGTTCTCTGAGCTAAAAAGACCCAAGTCCCCCAGAGTTTCTTCCTTCTCATTCCTAAAACAATCCCTTCATGCCAGCACAGCTGATGGAGTTTTTATCAAACCAGACCCCCAGTCTGTCATTATTCTGTTTTTCCAATCAGCCTGGTTGTTTAGGTTAGAATAAAACTATTTAAATCAGTTCCTTGTAATCTTCACTTATTTATAGATAAAGTGATTTACATGTTTGTGAGCGATCTGCTGTGGGCACAGTATTACTGAAGGTTTTTCTTTGGGGATTACGACAGCATTTGAGTTTATTTTCTTGTTTTCCCCATCATGTTTTGATCTCCTAAAGGAAATAACTTATTCTCTCTATCTCTTCCCTTCTCCTTAAGATAAAATGCCCCTTTTTTGTGCTATATTTATTTAAAAGACTAATGTAGTTTATCAGTTTGCTTGTTTGGAACTAGGATTGAATTTGTGTTTGGAGACCATGTGGAAAAATCACTTCCTTTTTTCACACTGTGGTGAGAGATATTCAGGAGACTTTTATTTAAAAACTGAAAATCAGACACTTATTATTTGGGGCAGAGTCTTATCATACTAACATGAAGTTGTCTTATTTCTATTAAAGCTGACTGAACGGTGCTAGTTAAAATTATTTAAAGTTAAATTTAAATTAGATTTAGTTAAAATTAGCCATGTGCATTTACAGTAGAGGGGAAGGGGTGCAACTGAAAATGAACACTTTTGGTAAGTCAGGTCTGCATTTGGCCCACTGTGTTTACTTCCCTGTGCAGAGCTGAACTCACGTTGTTTCTTTCACATGAGGATTCATCATATTTAATGGAGGATTTATACATCATGCCTCTTAACGTGGGTTACAAACGAGTGGACAGTCATTCCCCTGTCATTACTAATGATTACAAGCCCACAACAAGGACAATGTTTGCTTTAGGCTTTACCTGAAGAAAAAATTTCATTGTATTTATGCATGATGGGAAGTCCTACAGCCTGTAAACCAAGGACTATTCATTCATTTTTGGCTTTTCTTGTTTAAAAATTCACTGGTTGCTGCACCAGCTTCAAAGTGTGTTGCCTGCTTGAAGGCTTTCAGCTGTGCAAAGAGATATTTCCCCTTTGTACACACAATTGTGTTTAATTCTGGTGAATTTTGTATATTAAATTAATATATTATCAGTGATTAACATTAGTAATTGGAAATTAAATATGCATACATCTAAAATAACAAAGGGCATTCTATAGCAATGCAGATGGTAGTACTGTTCTAACTTCATAGGATCCAAAGATATATTTTATACAAAAAAAAAATTACAAAATATGCTTTAGACCTCCAAAGAGGAATGTCTCCAAAGAGACTCCAACGGAGAAACATAGGTGGGAGGAAGTTGAGACTAATGCAGCTCCTGTGCCTGCCTCACTTGCTGCCTTCAAGCAAAACATTGAACCACTGAAGCAGAGAAGTTGGAAAAGCCCTCTGAGTTCATCAATCCAACCTCCAGTGCAACACCATTGTGTCAACTAACCCATGTGCTGGAGTGCCACATCTACACTCATTTTTAACCCTTTCAGGGATAGTGACTCCCCACCACCTCTCTGGGCAGCCTGGTCCAATGTCTGATGACTCTTTCAGAGAAGAATTTTTTCCTAATATCCAATCTAAACTTCCCCTGATGCAGCTTGAGACCATTTCTTCTTGTCCTATCACTTGTTCCTGGGGAGAAGAGACCAGCTCCCACTTCACTACAACCTCTTTCTGGGGAGCTGTGGAGAGCCATCAGGTCTCCTCTCAACCCTTTTCTCCAGGTTAAACAGACCCAGGACCTTCAGCTGCCCCCCATCAGACTTGTGGTCCTGGCCCTTTACCACTCCCTTGACTTTCTCTGGACACAAACATCCCAAAATCTGAATGCAAAGATCTTCAACTCCTCTTAGGAAGAAGCTTTTACACTTTTTTTCTTTTTTTCTCTTTTTTATTTTTTTTAAAATTACCTCCTTATTTTACTTTGCCCACCCTGTAGTACTAGGAACATGTAGACCCTCAGAATTATATATATATATATATATATATTTAACTTTAATAAGAAATAATCAATATTCAAACAGCTGACCTACTAACCCATTAGACTGCAGTTCAGTCTCCTTCAGATAATCTGAGATAAAAGAAGTGACCTATGAGTATGTTAAGCCCCAGGAAGCAGAAGCTAAGTTAAGATACATAATGCACAACTTCCAACAAACAGATTTTTCTCAGAGAATCACAGAATTGAAGGGGTTGGAAGGGACCTCAAGAGATCTTGGGGTCCAACCCCCATTTGCAGTGCAAAGGTTTGCATTAAATAGGTGAAGACTCCAACTCAGGAAAGCATCCCTACCTCAGGAAGGGTATTTGGGGACTTGCTTAACTTTAGGAAAGTGCTCAAGCACCCAGAAAATCAGTAGCACTGAGCAGATGCCTCAGACAAAGCCTGTGGGCAGGACATTTATGTCCTGGATCTGCAGTGCTTGGCCATTGCCATGACGAGATTTGCCATTCCTGATCCCAAAACAGTTGGGCACAATGACCTGATGTTTGTGGACAGTGTGGGGCATTTCAGACTTGGATTCACAGCAGGCATCACCTGTCTGGGGTATGTGCTTCACCATCAGCTGAAAATAGTCCTCACTGAGAGGGAAGTCCCTTTCTTGCAACCTTCATGGTTTAATATGAGATAAAGGAGTAAACAGATAAACAGGGAAAAAATACATTAAAAACCACTCTTGAGCAATAATCTAACATGTCCCTTTGATTACCTAACCTCCCTCCTAACTATAGATCCCTCTCCTCCAGCACTTATTGCAAAGAAAGTTCAAAGCTCCACCACTTTAAAAATGAGAAGATTCTCTCTTTCCCCAGGTATGACACCTGCCCATGCCCAAAAATCCAGAAGGAATTCATTCTGTGGCACACAGATTTTTCACATATTCATATATATGGTGGTTTTAGTGCCTGACACCTTCACTGAGGATGAAAGTGGGACTGTTATGTATGTGTAAAAGGGATTTTACCAAAGGCCAGTATTCTCCTAGAGAAGCTGTTGGCCCTTGGTTTGCTCAGGCACTTTGCTGGGCTAAAAACTGGATGGATGGCCAGGCTCAGAGCGTGGTGGTAGAGTTAAATCCAACCAGTGACAGGCCACAGTGGTGTTCCCCAGGCATCGGTACTGGAGCCCATCCTCTTTAATATCTTGATTGATGATTTGGATGAGGGAATTGAATACAGTAAGTTTGCAGATGACTCCAAGTTGGGGGGAAGTGTCCAGAGGGTAGTAAAGGCCTCCAGAGGGACCTGGAGAGGTTGAATCGATAGGCAGGGGCCAGTGGGATGAAATTCAACACGGCGAAGTGTCAGGTCCTGCACTTTGGTCATACCAACCTCGGGCAGCGCTACAGGCTTGAGGCAGGGGCCTGGAAATCTGCACAAAGGAAAAGGACTTGGAGGGTGTTGGTTGACACTCACCTGAACATGAGCCAGCAGTGTGCCCAGGTGGCCAAGAGGGCCAGTGGCATCCTGGCCTGTATCAGGAATAGCATGGCCAGCAGGACCAGGGAGGTGATCATCCCCCTGTGTTCAGCTCTGGTGAGGCCACACCTCAAATACTGGGTTCAGTTTCGGGCTCCTCACTACAAGAAGGACATTGAGGCCCTGGAGTGTGTCCAGAGAAGGGCAACCAGGCTGGGGAAGGGGCTGGGACACAAGTCTGATGAGAAGCAGCTGCGGAACCTGGGACTGATCAGTCTGGAGAAGAGGAGGCTGAGGGCAGACCTTCTTGCTCTCTCCAACCACCAGAAAGGAGGTTGTGGTGAGCTGGGCTCAGCCTCTTCTTGCAGGTAACTGGCAGTAGGACAAGAGGGAACAGCTGCAAGTTGTGCCAGGGGATGTTCAGGTTAGAAATGAGGAGAAATTTCTTCTCAACAAGAGTGGTTGGGCATTGGAATGGGTTGCCCAGGGAGGTGGTGGAGTCACCGTCCCTCAGGGTGTTCAGGGAAAGGCTGGATGAGGTACTTAGGGACATGGGTTAGTGAGTGATATGGGTGGTAGGGGGATGGTTGGACTGGGTGATCTTGGAGGTCCTTTCCAATCTTAATGATTCTATGATTCATCATGTGCTTCTAACCCTAAAAAAAATTGTGGTAGGTCTCTCCAGGCAGCATATATTTGTATCCAGAAAAGCTTTGTTATTGAGGGTTTCATCACTCTTTCTAAGCCTGCTGAATTTTCACTCATAATTATTTAGGGACCTTGGCTCTATAGGCATAAGCAGACAGAAAAAATAATCTCTATGAAATATTGTGACACTGTTTTAGGCACATTTTTTTTGTAAGCACATGCTGCCTGTCCAGAATGTAGGATGTGGAGCTACACTGTAAGTACTTTACTGATGCTCATCTGCAGGGAACTGCCTTATCACACCAGAGCCAGTTGTGTGTAACGTGACCAGCCACTTTTACATGGATAAAATCTGTATTTGAGGCTGCATCATATATTCTGTATATTTCAGAAAATATCTAGGGTCTTTTTGTCACCTATTTTATTCAACATTTTCTGCCAGTAAATATTAAAGAGATGTTCCTTCCTGTCCTCTGACTTTCTTCAACTGGTTTGCAATCTGCCCCTTGTGAGATCCTCCCTGTTTCTCCTTCCAGCTCTGCCTGCGTTTGTGCACTGAGTCTCTTAGTTATTTTTCCTATCCCAACAGAGCAGAGGTGGGTAAAGGCTGAGATTTCAACCCTCTGCATCCAACTGACAGGTCCATCCTGAAGGACAGCAGGGCTCCAGCAACTCACAGCTGCGTATCCAAAGCCATTGGATCACATCTTGCTGAAATTTTCAGTTCAGAGCCTCTGATAAACCCTGAAGTAAAAATTCAAGTCTGAAAGAATGGCAATATCACATGAGAGCAAACAATTGTAAAAAAGACCCCATGGACTTATTGGGGTTGAGTGTGAAAAACCATGCATGACCATTCGATGCACAGGCAAGAGATGCTGAGGTGAGGGTGAACTCCATCTTCCTTTTCCTGTGGGAGGAGTGTTTGGCTTTTGTGAGCAAACACAGCTCTCTCTATTTTTTTTACATATGCCTCAACATTTGGGTCATAGAATCATAGAATGGTATGAGTTGGAAGGGACCCCAAGGATCACAGAGCTCCAACCCCCCTGCCACAGGCAGGGACACCAACCTCAGGCCTGGATCTACACTAGGTTGCCCAGGGCCCCATCCAACCTGGCCTTGAACACTTCCAGGGACAGGGCATCCACTACCTCTCTGGGCAGCCTGTTCCTGGGTGGTTATATATATATATATATATACACACACACACACGTATATATACATTTGTATATATATGCTATGTTTAGGAAATTACTTTTTGAGCTCAGCAAAAGTTGAGGCCATGAGAAATAATTGTGATTTTCCAGCCTTGCTGGGTTGTGCTGTGTATGCTAAACCAGAGATGCTTTTACCCTGGTTTGAGGAGCTGAAGGCCTCCTTCCATTCAGAGGATGAACGCTTTGGAGTTCAATGATGTGCTCCCAACTGGACTGTCTTCCTGGGGAGCTACGTCACAGGCAAACAGGTTTTTTGTGGGTTTTTTTGGTTGGGTTTTTTTTTAATTATTTTTGTTTTTAGCTTTCTCTGTGTCCTTGGACAAGCTGTAATTATTGGGTACCACACACTGAAACCTATCTTTTTCCAAAGCCATGTGATTTGCTTACCAACACACAGTACATTGCACTGGGGTCATAATTCAGCCATTATTCAAACAGATGTCTGGTTGAAACTGGGTTTGACTGTAACAGAGAGAAAATAAGCTGAAAAAATAGGCAATGTCTGGAGCTGCCAGCTGCTGCTCTTACTCTTTCTGCAAGCCATTTGATGCTCCACTGGAAAAGTTAATGTACAACAGAATCACAGAATCACAGAGCTGTAGGGGTTGGAAGGGACCTCCAGAGATCATTGAGCCCAACCCCCTGCCAAAGCAGGGTCCCTAGGACAGGTCACACAGGTCTGTGTCCAGATGGGGCTGGAATCTCTCCAGAGAAGGAGACTCCACACCCTCTGGGCAGCCTGTCCCAGGGCTCCCTCACCCTCACTGGGAAGAAGTTCTTCTGCATACTGGTATGGAACTTCTTGTGCTCCAACTTGAGGCCATCACCCCTTGCCCTGTTCCCACAGACACTGAGCAGAGGCTGAGCATTCTCCCCTGTGTCCTGCACTTGAGATATTGATAACCATTAATCAGTTTCCCTCTCAGTCTTTTTTTCTCCAGGCTGAACAGCCCCAGGTCACTCAGCCTTTCCTCACAGGGGAGATGCTCCAGGCCTTTAATCATCTTTGTAGCCTCCGCTGGACTCTTTCCAGGACATCCCTAGCTTTTTTATACCAGGGAGCACAAACAATGTCTTCCTCCAGCATCCTCTTCCCTCTGTTTCCTGTTTCAGAGTCCTGGACATCCATTCAGCCCTTGCTGCATCTCCATCATCAGAAAGAGAGAGGGGCATTTACAGCTAAAACACACCTTTACTTATTTCTCCTTCCTCAAATTTCCCTGTTGCTTTTTTTCCACTACATTAACAAGTGGAATGATTTTTAAAAAGTATAAAAAACACCCCAAAACCTCTTTTCAATGGTCTGTGGGGACAGGACAAGGGGCAATGGCTGCAAGTTGGAGCACAGGGAGTTCCGCACCAACATGGGGAAGAACTTTTCCCCAGTGAGGGTGACAGAGCCCTGGGACAGGCTGCCCAGGGAGGTGGTGGAGTCTCCTTCTCTGGAGAGATTCAAGACTCGTCTGGACGCCTGTCTGTGCAATATGAGCTGGGGAGCTGCTTTGGCAGGGGGGTTGGACCCGATGATCTCCTGAGGTCCCTTCCAACCCCTACAACTCTGTGATTCTGTGATTCTCTAAAATAAAGTTTGCATGTGAGGTACAAAACATCAGTCACATTACTTCTGGTTTCTTCTTCATGCTGGGAGAGCTGTGCCATAGATGCTTTCCCTAAATGTGAACAAGCTGGTGTAACATGCTGGGCATCATGTCACACATGGGCCCGATGCTTTCCACAGCAGCAGCCCCTCACACACTACAAAAAAATCTCATTAGCAAAAGGTCTGGTGGCCATACTCATGGTTTGCTCATCCTAATCATCCAGAAACAGGCTTTCCTATCCAGGAAGGTTTTGCACAGGATGGAAAAGTGAGGATGACAGATCCTGCTGGTACTGCTGCAAATGGAACTGAGCATGACGTCTTGTGTGACGCTGTGGGTAGACGTGTGTTTTCTATTGTGAGTATTCCTCACAGAAAGAGCTGTCAGGATGTGGCACAGGCTGCCCAAGGAGGGGGTTGAGTCACCATCCCTGGATGTGTTTAAAAAATGGGTAGATGAGGTGCTCAGGGATATGGTTTAGCACAGGACAGGAACAGCTGGACTTGATGATCTTAAAGATCTTTTCCAACCTTGTGATTCTGTGAGCAAGTGTGCTTCAGTATAGGCACGCACTGGAAGCCTAGCTGTCTACAAGCCTGCCTCCACGTCTCTCATTTCTCTCTTTCTCTGCTGGAGTGTAATTTCACCTCTCTATTTATACTATTACAGTCTCAGCTTTATGTATGCTTTCCCATTGCACTGTTTGACATTTCCTTGTGCTAACGTGCTCTCATCCAGAGAGAATCTTCTTTTGGAAGGAATATTAATATTTCTGTGAAGCAGAGGAGCAGAACAGGCAAGGACTGTAAATAGCAAGCAGCTTTCTGCAGGGGAAGCTTTGATCTGGTGAGGGCGCTAGTCACCCCCGATGTCTGAATAAGCAGGGCTATCGTAATTAATGGCAATTAATTGTGGCATTGTTATTGCTCTGTGGAAGATGCCACACGAAGATGTTGCAGGCTGCTGTGGGTTGCTTGGGATGTACAGCACAGCGCCTGACACACACACATCCGGGACACCCAGTGTCAGCCATGCCTCCTTAGGAATAAAATAAGTCCTCTAAGATAACTCCAGAATCGCCCCCAAGGGAGATGCTCTGCAGCACCACTACATGCATGGCAGGCAAAAAAAAAGTATGTCATGAAACTGGCCAAATGATGCTGCAGGATATTCTGAGTGTTACCTGTACACCTTCCTCCCCATTTCCTGGGTGACATCATGTGCCATGGAATGTTCTGCCTTAAACTACCCTGTAAAACCTGCAGGAAATAGCCCTGATGAGTTCATGTGCCACAGGTACCATGGGGGACTCCCCATCCTCCCAACACCCTCCAGGCATAGAATCATAGACTCATAGAATCATAGAATGGTATGAGTTGGAAGGGACCCCAAGGATCATAGAGCTCCAAACCCCTTGCCACAGGCAGGGCCACCAATCTCAGGCCTGGATCTACACAAGGTTGCCCAGAGACCCATCCAACCTGGCCTTGAACACCTCCAGGGACGGGGCATCCACTACCTCTCTGGGCAGCCTGTTCTAGCACCTCACCACTCTTTCTGTAAAAAACTTCCCCCTAATATCTAATCTAAACCTTCCTTCCTTTAGTTTTAATCCATTCCCCCTTGTCCTGTCATTGTCTATCCTTTTAAAAAGTTGAATCCCCTCCTGCTTATAAGCTCCCTTCAGGGACTGGAAGGCTGCAATGAGGTCCCCCCACAGCCTTCTCTTCTCCAGACTGAACAAGCCCAGCTCCCTCAGCCTCTCTTCGTAGGACAGGTGCTCCAGCCCTCTAATCATCTTCGTGGCTCCTCTGAACCCTGTCCAACAGTTCCACATCCTTCTTGTATTGGGGGCCCCAGCTCTGGACACAGGACTCCAGATGGGGCCTCACGAGGGCAGAGCAGAGAGGGACAATCACCTCCCTGTCCCTGCTGCCCCCCCTCTGCTGATGGAGCCCAGGATCCCATTGGCCTTGCGAGCTGCAAGAGCCACTGCTGGCTCCTGTTAAGTTTCTCATCCACCAGAATCCCCAAGTCCTTCTCAGCAGGGCTGCTCTCAAGAAGCTCTTCTATGGCGCCATACACATCAAAACCTTCCTGTGTGCAGGACTGTGCCCAATTCCACAGCCTTTTTTTTTTTAATTCGCCAACTTAGAATTCCAAGACAAGGGATTTTACTGATTTAGAAAGCTGAATGGTGAGGTTGGATCAGAATTAGAGGATGAGCAATACATGGAGAAGTCAGGGCTGCTGTCATGTACAAAACAGGGATGGTATGTTCTCATATGATTTCAACTGATGACAGAATTATATTGGGAATACTTACAGCTGGGCTAATCTCTTTGGAGCTGTTTCTCACATTCCTGGAGCACAACAGAAAGCTAACTAGATGAAACCTTTGAGCAGTGTTTTACCATGTGAGATCTAGGTTAAGTTTAAAAAAAAATGGTAAATGAGTTGACTTGTAGTAGTTCTGATACATTTATATCAGGGCTGGAATTAGCTTGAACTTGTCATTGTTTTGGCTAGGGAAATAAACATTAAATAGAAGCAGAGTCAATCACATTTCATCATTTGCATTTTTAACATTGAGTGTGTTTACCTGAATTATCAACTTGTAGCAGATGTCTCTGCTTTGCTTTGATCTCACACTACCCAAGGTATTTTACAAGAAGCAGGTTTTAACCCCCACACACACACTATTATGACAATTTCTGTAAGGCTCATCAAATAATATAAGGTGCAGGGCTTTTCATTTTAATTTTAACGTGCTGCAGTGTCAAATTAAAAAATAATGAAGTGTTTTAAAGAAAGCTTAGATTTTACTTCCCCCTCAGTACAGCAGCAGGAGATGCATGTTCAATGTGAAGGGTGATGGCAAAATGGGCTAGATTTCCTATCCAGCAGGAAGATTTATATGTTGGGTAAGATACTGGGTGGCACACCAGTTGGTGCAGTTGAGCTAATGGGAATAAAATGTTCTGTGAAGGTTGTGAGCCCCTATTGCAAATGCTTGTGTAAATATGGCATAGTTCATTGTTAGCTCCTCAAGTTATGTTTATGTAGAGCTGCAAAGTACATCCTCAGCTTCCTTCTGTGAAATGCCATGGGCTGAATGGGCTGTATTCATTCATATACCTGTATTTCCTCTGTTGTCACTGATGCCTCACAAAGCCGGAACAGACACTCACCAGCCTTGGTCACTATGAAGCAGGGATCCTTTATTGCAGCACTGGGCACACAGGGGATCAATCGCTCCTCCGAATGTGTGCCCCTGATTAAAGCCAAATTTCTCATATTTATACAGATTAACTATACATATTCAGTATAATTTCTAAGAAAAGGCAGGGTTATGCAAAATATTTCCAGGAAGTCATTTACATTAACTCCTCCCAGATAGAGCATGCTCAGTGACACTCAGGGGGTCTTCTGGTGGTCTTCAGGGATGAAGGCTGGATGTCTTCCTCTCTCTCAGCTCATGCTCTTTATGTTTCTTCTCCATAGTTACTTGAGCTCAAAAACACAGTCCTGCACAAACTAGTTAGGAGCCCCTTTTTGCTGAAAACAAGATATACTCTGTCTCTTAACTGGTCGTTGGTTTCATTGTTTATGACTCCCCTCTCTCCACTTTCTTTAGCTTCAAGGCTGTTGCACTGTTATGGCTCAGATTTGTAGTCTCTTTTACGAAACAGCTCACACAGTTACAGCCTTATTCTACTAAAATCCAAAACAAATCTATTCTTAAAAACACACAAATACTGTCTATTCTAAAACACACAAATTCTTACTTCTTTATCTTCAAGGTTGTTGCACTATTTTGGCTAAATTTTGTAGCTGCTCTCACAAAGCAGCTCACACAGTTACAGCCATATTCTACCAAAATCCAAAACTTATCTATTCTTAAAAACATGAAAATTCTTACATTGGAGTTATATTAATTGTTTCTTAAGCTACATCTACATCAATCTATTCAACATGATTGCATTTTATTGAATCATTAGAGGGGAGGAAAACAATTCTCTTGTGTGAAGCACAAATCAGCCAGAGGACGCACAATGAAAATCTACAAACACCAACAAAACAAAGTTTGCACTTAATTAATTGGCCAGTTTTGAATACTTAGCCATTTTTACATGGGCAGCCTGAGTACACTTGAGAATTAACAGGCAATCCCCACCATTTTTCCTCTCTTGTTAAGAAGTAAGAGTTTGGCATAAAACCAAAATAGATACATGACATTGTCTGTTACTTACACTAACAAGTATATATATATACATATGTATATTTTTTAATGTGCATTAGTAACACCAATAGTCCTGTTCTCCATCACAAATGCCATGAAAGTGTTTGATTGATGCCGTTGTAGAAGCTGCCATCTTTAGTTTGCCTAAAGTCATTCAGGCACTGAATTACTTCAAGGGAGGAGAGCTGCATTTTTGATGCAAAAGCTTCACTGGAATCTGGAGCTAAATCACCGAGGTCAGACCTTGAGCCACAATTGGTGAGCAACTGCAATATGAGTTAGGCAGCCTGCTTTGGCAGGGGGGTTGGACCCGATGATCTCTCGAGGTCCCTTCCAACCCCTATGATTCTATGATGATTCTATGATTCTATGATTCTATGATTCTATGATTCTATGATTCTATGATTCTATGAACTCACAACCCTTAAAAGTGTAAAACATTAAATCACATTGGGAAATGCGGGACTTTGTACATGGCTTTTAAATTTGCAACCCATCGGATATCACCTTGGCCAAAGGGAAAGCAGGGCTGGGGACTGTTTGGCCAAACACAAGGCACTGTTCTCAGCAATAATTCTTCTTGTGCAAAGGTAGGCATCTCGAATAGGCCATATGAATCACCCTCTGTTAATGACGAGGGCAGCCTGGGGTGACCCGCTCCTCCCTCGCCACAGATGTCAGGTGAAGAGCCTTGGTTCAACACTGCCAAGTGTCAGGTGTTGCACTTGGGCCGGAAGAATCCCAGACATAGATACAGACTGGGAGAAGAGCTGCTGGAGAGCAGCCCTGCTGAGAAGGACTTGGGGATTCTGGTGGATGAGAAACTTAACATGAGCCAGCAGTGTGCTCTTGCAGCTCACAAGGCCAATGGTATCCTGGGCTCTATCAGCAGAGGGGTGGCCAGCAGGGACAGGGAGGTGATTGTCCCTCTCTACTCTGCCCTCATGAGGCCCCATCTGGAGTCCAGTGTCCAGATCTGGGGCCCCCAATACAAGAAGGATGTGGAACTGTTGGACAGGGTTCAGAGGAGCCACGAAGATGATCAGAGGGCTGGAGCACCTGCCCTACGAAGAGAGGCTGAGGGAGCTGGGCTTGTTCAGCCTGGAGAAGAGAAGGCTGTGGGGGGACCTCATTGCAGCCTTCCAGTACCTGAAGGGAGCTTATAAGCAGGAGGGGATTCAACTTTTTAAAAGGATAGACAATGACAGGACAAGGGGGAATGGATTAAAGCTAAAGGAAGGAAGGTTTAGATTAGATCTTAGGGGGAAGTTTTTTACAGAAAGAGTGGTGAGGGGCTGGAACAGGCTGCCCAGAGAGGGGGTGGATGCCCCATCCCTGGAAGTGTTCAAGGCCAGGTTGGATGGGTCTCTGGGCAACCTAGTGTAGATCCAGGCCTGAGATTGGTGGCCCTGCCTGTGGCAGGGGGGTTGGAGCTCTGTGATCCTTGGGGTCCCTTCTAACTCATACCATTCTATGATTCTATGATTCTATGATGACAGAAGTATCTGACTGTCAAGTGCAGTTGTCAACAGGCCCAAAGTGGGACCCATCTCTCTGAGAAGGGAGGCCACAGGAGAAAACATGGATCTCCAGACTGCAACTTGCCATCTCTAAAATTGTCTCTCCTGCCACTGAGTCTGGACGAGTCACCCTGGGGAGACATCCCTCCTCAAATGCCTCCTTACATCCACATGTAAACATTTCCATTATATTATGAAGTGGATTTTGCCAGTCCACTCCAACTAAAAAAGGCCATCTTTCTGGCAGGGTTTTTTTGTGTATATGTGGGATTTTTTTTCTTGAATGGCTGCATTGTGTGTGGTTACAATAACACATCTGCTCATAAAATGGGCATGCAAGACTCTGCTGTAAAGAATCGAGGGTGCGGGCATTTGTTCAAAGCGACTGGTAATATATTGCTTGCGACCATCTGACAGACTGCTAATGGGGTACAGCTGCTTTATGTGTTTGTGGTTCCTTTGGCCACTCACTGCAATGGAGGGGGAGATACAGCACCTACAGCTACAACATTTCCCATTTGTTTGTTTCCAGCAGGGGAAAAAGAAAAAAAAAAAGCCTCAAATTATGCTTTTCAAGATAAACCCTAGAAATAACAATGAATATCCTCACTAAGACTGAAGATAGCTGTATGCAGAACTCTGTGAGATGAGCAGCTTTATTTCCTGCTGTCTTCTGCTTGTAATCTTTGCAAAGGACGTGGAATGTGTCTTCAGCTACATGGACATGTGCATCATCACTTGGGCAATAATTTCCAAATACCAACAAAGCCATAATTCTGTGGGTTTGCACGTTGTTTCTCTCCTTAACTTTCAGAAATGACTGAGAACAAACCAGGGGGGTTGGGATCGATGATTTCTTGAGGTCCCTTCCAACCCCTACAATTCTGTGTAACCAGATGAAACTCCGTCATAGAATCATAGAATGGCATGGGTTGGAAGGGACCCCAAGAATCATAGAGCTCCAACCCCCCTGCCACAGGCAGGGCCACCAATCTCAGGCCTGGATCTACACTAGGTTGCCCAGGGCCCCATCCAACCTGGCCTTGAACACTTCCAGGGACGGGGCATCCACCACCTCTCTGGGCAGCCTGTTCCAGCACCTCACCACTCTTTCTGTAAAAAACTTCCCCCTAATATCTAATCTAAACCTTCCTTCCTTTAGTTTTAATCCATTCCCCCTTGTCCTGTCATTGTCTATCCTTTTAAAAAGTTGAATCCCCTCCTGCTTATAAGCTCCCTTCATGTACTAGAAAGCTGCAATGAGGTCCCCCTGCAGCCTTCTCTTCTCCAGACTGAACAAGCCCAGCTCCCTCAGCCTCTCTTCGTAGGGCAGGTGCTCCAGCCCTCTAATCATCTTCGTGGCCCTCCTCTGAACCCTCCTTCCCTCCCATTTGAGCTAGCCCTCCCAAATTCATGAAGGGTAATCCCATGCCAGTGAGCACAGCCTAAACACCCAGATAAAGCAGAAACCTTTCATTAATTTCTATGTAGCAATACAAACGATTGCAAATACAGAATCCCTGTCCATGGGTGAGAGGTACTCTTTTAAAACAATCATTGATGGTTGACGTTATGGCCTAGCTATTTTTGCTTTGTGTTGTATATCGATTGCTTATAAAAAAGAGCTCGTTCAACAGCTTTGGAATTGAAGCTTTCTTGATGAACAAAACAAAGGGTCACACTGTTGCTGTGCAGGGCTACTTTTTCTCTCAGTGAGTTAACATTTGCTTTCCCTTCTTTTGGAAAGGAGGACTTGGGATGTTCTCTTGATTCAATAGGGTATCAACACTTTAGATGAAAGATCATGTGGTTTTGGACATCGTTAAGATTGAACTAGCAGAGTGTTGAGAGAGGTTTTTGTTTCTTTGAGCTGCACGTTTCAATTACTTTTCTATCTGACGGGTGTTTTTAATATATTGAGGCATATTAACAATACTGATTGTTTAAAATAAGAATATTGGATTACTTTGTTATTAGAGTAGTTCTTGGCAGGGGAAAATACTCTGCAAGTTTTTAACAGCTCCACACTTTCGCTAGCTCCTCCATGAGCACTGGCAGATGCCAAACAGCAGTGGGTACACTTTAACAATTACAGTCATCTGTGCTAGTTAGTCTTCTGTCATTTATGCCCATTAAGCCCAAGACTGGCATTTTTATCCTCAAGCCTCTTTGCCACTGCCTGCACATGAGCATGGCAATAGATGTATGCAGTAGGAAGCTGGTGTTGCATGCAGGTTTTGGAAACAGATCTTGTGTGTATCTTTGCAACACGTGCATGTTATAGGAGTTTGGAAATCCAGCTCTGCCTGGATTCCTCAGCTCTCTAATATCTTTTTGGCAAGCACAAGTCATATGCTTTCTCATTTTTTTTCAGTCCAGTTATTTGCATGTTCAGATGATCTTCCAGACCTGTCTAAGAGCAATCAAGTAGCTGGCAAGATTTCTTTCCTCCAGCTTTAAACATTTTGACATGAGAAATACAATGTGAGCAGGATGTTAAGGTGCTTGCGTAGCATCTGGATGATAAATGATCCCACCTCTTTGGGCTCTGATTTCTGGAGCTGTCCCTCTCTCACTGAGAGTGCCTGTTAGGCAACACAAATTAGTAGAGATTAATCCCAGTGTAAAGGTTTAAACTCCTTCAACGATGTCCACAAAACTGGGTGTGCAAGCAAAGGGACATTGCATTGATGCTGAAAGGTGCATGGCTTCTTCATTTCCAGTTCTGAGAAATACCAGGTTATGTAATAGATGGAGATATGTAAATATACATGCATGCTTTTGCTGGCACATGTGCATTTTCATATAAACTTAGCATTTATTAATGCATACATATGTGCACACTCACAGATGTCTGGAAGCACAAAGCAAAACTAAGCAGATAACTATCCTCCCTGAAACAGTAACTGTAGGAGCACAATCTCTACCTGCAAACCATTTTTGGCATTTCCTTAGTTTTCCCTTCCCAGGTATGTGGCAAAGTGACTTTTAACTACTTGAAGACATTTATGCAGATGGATAAGCAGTCCACTCAGCTGTAATGAATATTAAAAGGGAAACAGTTATTTATTTATGTAGAGAGTACATGATTTGGATCAATGAAGAAAAGCCATATTGATTCGGAATTTGCTTGCTTATTTCTGTTGATGATACAGAACCAGTTCTGACACAATACCAACTGATTTTTTTTTAATTTTTTCTTTTTCTCCTTACTGTATGTTCAAGGAAATCCCGGTAATGGGAAATGTCAACATCCACTTACAGACATCCCAGATGAAAGCCTTGTGCTCAGGTGGCAGCTACAGCTGGGTCTGGTTCCCCAAACACACCTGCACGCCAGCCCCTGCTCACTGAGCTAACATTGCACTACTGGCTTGCTGCTCACAGCTGTCTTCTTGTGGCATCCTGGAACTAAATACAGAAGAAGTTGTTTCTTTGTTGGGTAAATGGCTCTGTGTTGAGCTTGGTGGTGCCAAACACTAAGCTGGCATCTCTAAGTTTATTTAAGGTATCTCTGTTCTGAACCCACTGCCCTCAGTTGTGTGAAGCATTGTGCTCTTGTCTTATTGGCTTCAGCAGTGACTTGCAAAATTAGAGACTTGAACAGACTGAATGATGGGCTGAGACCAAGGGGATGAAGTTTAACAAGGCCAAGTGTAAAGTGCTGCACATGGGACATAATAACCCCCTGCAGCGCTACAGGCTGGGGGGAGACTGGCTGGAGAGCTGTCAGGCAGAGAAGGACCTGGGGGTGCTGGGTGACTGCAGACTGAATATGAGTCAGCAGTGTGGCTGGGTGGCCAAGAAGGTCAACAGCATCCTGGCTTGTGTCAGAAATACTGTGGCCAGTAGGTTTAGGGAGGTGACTGTCCCCCTGTGGCATTGGTGAGGCCACACCTTAAGTGCTGTGTCCAGTTCTGGATTCCTCACCATAAGAAGGACATTGAGGTCCTGGAGCGAGTCCAGAGAAGGGCAACCAGGCTG
The DNA here is from genome assembly GCA_020800305.1 of Porphyrio hochstetteri. Lineage (NCBI taxonomy): Eukaryota > Metazoa > Chordata > Aves > Gruiformes > Rallidae > Porphyrio > Porphyrio hochstetteri. Next base: position 4,842,235 of record CM036938.1, on the reverse strand, counting down.
GGGAAGGGGCTGGAGGGCAAATCCTCTGAGGAGTGGCTGAGGGAGCTGGGGGTGTTCAGCCTGGAGAAGAGGAGGCTGAGGGGACACCTTATCACCACCTACAACTACCTGAAGGGAGGGTGCAGAGAGGTGGAAGATGGTCTCTTCAGCCAGGGGACAGGAGATGGGACAAGGGGAAATGGCCTCAAGCTGCACCAGGGCAGGGTCAGCTCAGATGTGAGGGAAAAAAATTTTACTGAAAGAATGTGCTATCAACACCCTAAAAGGATGAACTCTGCTATACAGACATGTAAAGAAGTCATAAGAGCTGGCACATCCCAGAGATGTGGAACGTGACAAAACATGGGATAATCAAGGACCAGAAAGCAAAAACTGATCAATTAGTAAGAATACATTGGATAGGCCCATGAGTGGTAGGTTCAGCGTGGACTGATGGTGGTTATTTCTGTCAGTGTGAGGTTTTGCTATGAAGCTTCATACTGAGGAGTATTGTGTATGCTGAAAATACCCTTAAGTTATGGAGAAAATTCATTGTCGGGGGGGAGGGTGGTGTTTGAAATCCAGGATGCAACCTCTTGGTCAGGATGTTCCTCCACTGCAAGCTGTTGATTAAAAATTAATACACACTTTCCCTGTTCTTATACTATTGACCTTGGTTGGAGACAGGATAAAGGCCAGACAGAGCTTGGATATGACTGACTAGAAACTGGTGTCACATCCTTATGGCACAAAGCAAGTTCAGGTGTCACCAGGTATGTAAAAGATAGGTGGAAATTGTTCTATAAGAACAGTAACAGTGAGGCAGAAAACAAAGGCAAGGGTTGATTCACTGCTCAAGGGAAAGAAAGATACACCAATACGCTCCAGTAGTTATTTTGGGTTTGTCTTTCAGTTGTTACTTGTCTGAAATCAGTTGTCATGGACAGCAGTCATGTTGAAGGTAAAATTCCACCCAATACAGGAAAGAGCAGGTTAGAGAGGATTTAGGTTATTTGTTTATAAGTCACCAAGGTTGAAGAAATTCACCTTGAGGTACTAGAGCACTAGCTAAAACAATTTATCTGAGATCCTGGAGGAGTCAAAGAGGATAGAGGTTGGTGACTCCTGTCCAGTTCAAATACCAGCATTCACCATTTATCTAGAAAAACCTTCAAAGTGATGCAGACACTTTGGTCTCACCGCAGGATCGACCAGGAGATGAGACTATGTTGCACAGAGACCCCTTAAGCTGTCAAACTCAAAACCTAGCCAGGAGGGGTGCAGAGGGCAGGGAAAGTGATAAGAAAAACTTTTTGTGCTTTTTAAAGTTTGTTAATATTTCTGCTTTCTTCCCTCTGTTGAATTTGCCTCCACCCATTACTCATCCCACAGAATTTATATGTTGAGTACAAGGTATAGCATCCCCATGCAGCATGTTGGAAAAACAGATCATACAGTGTATTTTATTTTTTAGTGTGGTAGGAAATGAAGAATAACAGGAAACAATTAAAGGATTGTGTTGACTGGAGATATTAAATTAAAAATTAAAATAAATAGCATTTACTTTTTATTTGTTCTGCTGCCATTTAGGATACCTGATGTGGGCATACCTACTGACAGCAACAAGACTGGCACAAACCCACGGTCTTTCCAGTAGCACAGTCAATTCCAGTGCAGGTAGATGATTTCTTGCTCTTCCAAGAATAATATGGCCAAAAATTGAATTCCATTTCTTGCATGCTGAGGTTTGGATGGTGAGTTGAACATTGTCCTTGAGTTGTAAGCACCGGAGTCCACATGTTGACATGCAAACCTACTCATGCCAGCCTGCTGCTTTTAAATAAGATCAATACATGTAATGTTCTCAGTGTACTCTTCTCTAGTGGCTATCAGAAGACAAAAATGTAATGATCTAACCTGTGTGAGATAAGGTTATACTTCAGTTCTGTCCTGTTTAAACACAACTTGTTCGCTGAAGACTGGTGAACCCTGCCATTGTTTCAACATGAATAGCAGATTGAAACCTTAACTTCTGTAATGTTTAGGCAGAAGGAAGCTATGTGAAATATACAGGAACATTTCCATGATATTAGGTGATTCAGTGTCAGATTTATTTAATTCCAGGTGGAATGGTGACATTCATGCTGAGTGCAACCATGAGGGTCAACCCCAACGCTGTCTTGGTTTTACTGTTTCCTGCACCCTCTAAAGCAATCAAACAATTCTGCAAATGTGCCTCAAAGAGTAAATCCAGAACGCCACCTCATGAACCATCTCCTCAGCGTTCATCCCATTTCCCACTTGAAACTGCTGCATTTAGTTGTGAAATGACCTCTTGTAGCAGTGATGGTTTATTAGCTCTTCAATCCACTGGCAGAGAGGTGAAAACAGTGAAGAGGGAAACACAGAAATGAGTGGGCTTGCTCGTACAGTGGAGTGGCATGAAGTGGAATTTCTGTGGCTAAATGATTGTGCATTGCTTGATCCTGGTGGTAGCATCTTCATCCTCCTGATCAGCTGATGACTGCAGTCATAGATCCATACATGTTTGCCTTCTGGCCTTCCATTATATAAAGCAGGACTAATTTTGCCCTGAAATATTCTTACTGTATGCATACATTTAAGTTCTAAATATTGTGCTCTTTGTTTGCTTTCTGTTGTGCAATATCCATGACAAATCTGGAGCCAGATTCACTTATCCCATGAATTATTCCTCAGTAAGCAGGGTTAAATGAGCTCCCGTGAAAGATGCTCACCCTGAGGAGGTGGTGTGTATCAGAGCCACAGATCAGCCCTTGCTTCTCTCTCTTCTGAAGTCGAATCAGGATTCATCAGCCCTCTAACCAGCACAGTTTGTTCCTTTTCCAGTTTCTTTTCCTGCAGTTTGCTGATATATCCGTAACCATCCCTGGCATGGAAATGTAGTTGGACTAGCTGCTCGGTGCACTGACCATTAATGCCAGTCAAGCGTAAGAAAGCAAGGCTGTCAGGAGTGGTATCCTCTGGAAGTCTGCTCTGCTTCTCTTTTCTCTGAAATGAGCAGTGAGCAGTGTTTATCTCTGCCTTTGGCTGCAAAGAGGAGATGCCAAAGGCACCTCATATTCCACCATTGCCATGACACAGGTTTGAACACTCCTTCTAAAACAGTTGAGATGCACAGAAATAAACTCTCAGCTCCCAAAGCCTTTTATACTGCAATTATTTTGTGGTCATATATTGTGCGGTCCCAAACCTTATTTAAAATTAAAGTAGTGTGGTGCTGTGCTATTTTTAATTCTTATATCGCTAAAGGATGGTGCTGCACAGAGCTTGAGACCTTACCCATCACCATAATACCCAGATTAAAACAGATCAAGATCAAAAAAGAGGAGCCTTTTCATCATCTCAACTTCCCAAAAGGCCTAGAAATGGGACTTTAAAAGAATTTAAAGTTTTTAATTGAGTCCAACCGAAGAGATGTGTTTAAGCAACATGAGGTGCTTCTTTTGTTAGAAAATTGAAAAAGACACACACAGTAATTGTATCAAAAGTGAAGTTGTATTGGTGGAAAAAGTGCTCCAAACAGCTAGTGGGACATAGCATGGAAAATGACTGGGGGCTGAGTTACACAGCTCGGTTTTATAATCTTTGTTTTTCACGGATTCAAGAAAGATTTTGTCTGCAAAGGATCTACAAGATTTCTAAGAAGCTAAACTCCACATTTGCAAAATTAATGTAAAATAACAATAAAAATGCAAGTGACTTGAAACTGTTCTAAGGTTGGTTTTTTTTCATTGAATTTTTTTACCTTTTGTTTAGTATAAAGCCATAATGTTATCACTGAGAAAAAAAAACCCTACAATATAACAGAAGTTTTGGAAGAAATTAATTCCATAGATGAGATGAAGGTAGGTAGTTATCTAAGAAAGAATGAAATATACACAACCACAGTTCATAGAAACAAACTGGGTTTTATTTTTAAGGTACAATTTACAAATATTATAAAATAGGTAAATTGTTCTTTAGGTAAATTGTTCTTTAGGTACTTTTTGGAGTTTCTCCCTGCTGATTCCCATTTAAAAATTCTGACTGGCTGTAAATCAGCCCTTTTCTGAAGTTTCTGTATGTTCAGAATTAAACAAATGCCATTAATTTATGCCACTAGAGCCCATGGTGCTGAAAGTAAGCAAGCAAGAAAGTAAGCAAATAGGAATTTAGTAGAAGAGCTGCATTTATAGTACATGGTGCAACAGGCAAATAGTGAAAGGGCTGAAGTAAAACGTACAGTTAAATCACACCTAAAATAAATAAATGAGTCAGCAAGCAAGCGGGTAGATAAATATTTTGGAGCTGCAATTGTACGTGAATCTGAAGGGTATTTTTGAACCTTTTTCATCTTCCACTCAGTTTCACTGTGTAGCAGCTTGGTAGGGGTGCTCCTTCTTGAAGAACCCAGTCAACTGCTCAGACCTTTATGTGTTAATGCACAGGTTAATGTATATCCCTAAACATGCACTTACACCAGCAGTCCCCGAGCACTGTCCAGGTTGTCCCTGCACAGCTCTGACTTCACAACTCAATTTTTGCTTATTTTGCATTCTGGTGGTGCCTCCTTCCAAGGTTGGTTGTTCTTTATGCCACATACTGCCCAAAAGCAGAACTCTCCCTACCCCCGAAGTAGTGCACACTGCACCTCTCACTGTACAGTTCTTTGACAATTGCTGCCTTCAGAATATGCAGACAAGGACCAAGTGGTCTTTATATTTTGTTGTATTTCATTTCCAAGTATTCAGAACTGCAGGCATGTTCAGTAACCCATCTTAAGAGCTTTTATTCAAAGCAGCTGCAATACGTCGTCTGCAAAAAAAATACAAAAAGCATGAAAGAAAACAGAATAAAACAACATAAAGTTAGCTTTAACCCTTTATTACAAGATAAATACAATAAACTGCTGCTCTCCACAGCAGTTAAACAAAATGATCTATGACTGAGGCGTTATCTTTCCACTTCTGAGTATTAAATGAAGCAAAGAGGAAAGAATCCATTTTAAGATGTGGAAAACGTTTTCTGATGGTGATGATAGTCACATTAACATTTTCATAGCTAGTCATTCATATAGGTACTTTAAAAAAGGTACACAAAAGAGGGTTGAAGTGAATTATGTTTTCATTTGTATTTTTCTAAAAAAAACAAAAGAAGAGGGTTCAAAATGCTAAACTTTGGCCTTGATGCCATCCATTGAATTTGCCAGTCAGTTTTTTATTCAGGAATTTATCACCACATACAATTACCTGACAGAAGGGTGCAGAGAGGTGGGTGATGGTCTCTTCAGTCAGGGGACAGGAGATGGGACAAGAGGAAATGGCTTCAAGCTGCACCAGGACAGGGTCAGATCAGATGCTAGGAAAAAGTTCTTCATTGAAAGAGTTGTTGGGCTGTGGCACAGGCTGCTCAGGGAGGGGGTTGAATCACTGTCCCTGGATGTGTTTAACAGACAGGTAGATGAGGTACTTAGGGATATGGTTTAGCACAGGACAGGAACAGTTGAACTCAATGATCTTAAAGGTCTTTTCCAACCTTGTGATTCTGTGATTCTATGAAATCTGTTTCAGCAATGGCAAACGTCTCAGTGAAATGATACTGTTGTTTTTGCAGAACTAACAGCCTCTTTCACAGCAATGGTGGAACATCATGTAATTTTCAGCACAGATCAAGTACAATGATTTTTCTTTAAGCTCCTCTTTCCCAAGAGGTAGCCATGGGCCAGGAGTGCAGGCAAAGCATCTCATAACCTTAGGTGGATGTTTTATTCTGGAGTCTGTTCCGTGGAGCATGGATGCTTCAGAACTAGTCAAACCTTCTTAATGACATATCTGAACATTAATGCCCACTGAAGGTGCAAGGGGATAACTGCGGTTCCCTTCATTCCAGTTAAAATTGGGTTCTTCTGGGAACTGCACCGACTGTTCTGACATCCTAATAAAGGGCTGGTCTTTCCCATCTGCCCAACATTGTACATCAATATCCATCAATACCACGGTGACAAGAGGAAAGAGGAACATTCCTCAAATCCAGAAAGTGAAAGGGAAATCAGGACCTGTTCTGTCTTGATCTTCCATCATTTCACACCACGTTGATAGTCCCATAATTTACTTTTTCCTAAATTCCCATTAAGACCCAGAAACAAAGAACTCCACTTCCCCAATAGCAGGATTTTAATGAAAAATATTCTTACACAGCTGCAATGCAGATTTATCCCATCCCAAATATCTGGTGATGTCCTTTCTTTAGCACATAAAGAAAACTGAATGCATGGCCCCAAAACTGGGTGAACTTTTCCATCACTTAACACAGCTCCAGTGAGGAGTAGCTAACAGGTAGATGGTGTGGGATTTGTCTTGGTATCAGCCTCAGTCAGATGGCAAGTAGATATTTCATCTTTGCAGGCTGCCCCCGTGCAGAACACGTTGTCCCTGGTTCCTTGTCACACAGGAGCATGGAAAGACAGCACCATGGCAAATGGCATGAGGTCGCTGCAAGATACAAGAGACAGCATTGTCTCAGACATTGTGGTGGTTTTTAAGAGCAGAAAGCCTCTGAATAGTGGGAAGTTAACAGTTAAATATGTTATGGAGAGCTGTCTTTTCCTTGTCAATTTAAAACTGGTGGCTAGCTTTATTAAACTGTGATTGCAAACATCTGCCTGCAGAAGCTCCATCTGTAAGGCATCTCCTATGTTGTACGCTGCATTGCTCTGGATACGCATCAGCCCTGTTTGCAGCAGACTTGGTTTTTGAAAGGACTCCTCTGCATAACTGTTCTTGGTTCATTCAAGTTTCTGACTCACAGTTTATCATCTAAAATTTCATGCAGTTTCAATGAAAAACCTTGGAAACAGAACTGAGACAAGACTTTTAACTTTGCCTTGATGCCAGGAGTCACAAGTTTTTCCTGATTTTCATCTGAAACAAGTAAATTATTAAGCTGGGCATCTGCAAAAGTCAGTAAGTCCAGCCTAAGCTCCTTGCTCATTGTGGAATGTAAAACCAGCCAAGGTTTCATTGTTTTGGAATTGAATTCTGTGGAGAGCTGATAACAATTTTCTTTGTTTTTTCACTTTCTAGCACCTGTCTCCTGTAAAATAAGAGTTTCCATCCTTACACGGTGTATACTTGCTACCATCATTGAGACTAGACTGTGGAAGTAGGCATTTACTTCCCAACAGTCATTAAAATGACATTACAGGTGGCATTTAAATTTATACATTGCATAATAAGACAATGATGGTGAAAAGATCAAGAAGCATATGCATGAATGTAAATGCCTGCCACCTTATTTGAAGCATCAGATGAGCTAAATAGAAGCTGAAGTAACTTTTGGGGATCATTTTGGTAACTCAACATAGATAACTCCTTAAATTTTATTCTTCATTTGAAGATACAGTAAATTGTAGTCCAATGCTCTTCACTGTTGATATTACAGCAGCACTGACATCATTAATTCAGAAGCAACTAATCAAGGAACAAATGACATAGGATGTACATTAAAATGCATAAGCAGGAGAGCAGTTTAAAATTTGGTGCCTCTCACCAAATGCTGCAGGTACACAGCATGCCTGCTCTCAACAGAGTCTACTGCAGCACAGCCAAGATTCTCATTCAAAACTTTCAGTGCTTAAAGGGGGCTTAGAAGAAAGATGGTGACTTTTTAGTATGGTATGTAGAAATAGGACAAGGGGGACTGATTTTAAACCAGAGGAGGGTAGATTTGAACTAAATATAAGGAAATGTTTTTTTTTTATAATGAGGGTGTTAAAACACTGGACCAGCTTGCCCAGAAAGGTGGTAGATGGCCCATCCCTGGAAACATTCAGTGTCAGGCTGGACGGAGCTCTGAGCAGCCCAATCTAGTTGAAAATGTCCCTGCTTATTGCAGGGCTTTGGACTAGATGACTTTAAAGGTACCTTCCAACCCAAACCAGTCTGTCATTCTGTGATCTGTGGCCTTTTGGGCTTTTTGACTTTTGCCAATCTCACAAGACCTTCAAAGAGTTCACTCAAAGTGTTGCAGTCCACAGCTCAGTGTCCAAGTGGAGACCAGTGACAAGTGGTGTTCCTCAGGGTTCAGTACTGGGGCCAGTCAGAGGGAAGGGATGCCATCCAGAGGGACCTTGATAGGCTGGAGAGATGGACCCATGTGGACTGCATGAAGTTCAACAAGGCCAAGTGCAAAGTCCTGAGCATAGGTTGGGTCAGTTCCAAGCACAGCTACAGGCTGGGCAGGGATTGAGAGCAGCCCTGAAAAGAAGGACTTGGGAGTGTTGCCTGATGAGAAGCTCAACATGAGCTGTCAACGTGTGCTTGCAGCCCAGAAAGCCAGCTGTGTCCTGGGCTTCATCAAAACCAGTGTGGACAACAGGCTGAGGGAGGTGATTCTGCCCCTCTACCTTGCTCTTGTGAGACCCCATCTGGAGTGCTGTGTCCAGCTCTGGAGTCCCCAACATAAGGACGTGGAACTGTTGGTACAGGTCCAGAGGTCACAGAGTTCCAACCCCCTTGCCACAGGCAGGGCCACCAACCTCCAAGCGTGATGTAGACAAGGTTGCCCAGGGCCCCATCCAACCTGGCCTGAGACCAAAATCCATTTTGGAGATGTGGCTTGGTAGGGTGGCTGCATCACTGTGCTTATTAGAGCAAGAGCTGGTACCTTTTGCTTCAATAAAAGGAGACAAAGGAAACTGGAGGAAATGAAGGAACGGGCCCTTGAATAGACTGTGTAGATCTTCATTACACTCTGTCCTGCACCACGAGCCTTCCTCAACAGTTAGGCTGCCATGACATGGAGAAAAAGCAGTGTTTCCACACAAGCTGTGGTGGATAGCCCTAGCTAGAAGGAGCTACACCAGCTGCAATATATTCCAAAATAGTTTTTAATTTATTAGAAGGAAAGATGGAGAACTGTTTCTACTAACCTTAACCACTTTATTGCTATTAAATCATATTAAGCTGCTGTTATTTTCTTGCATTTGGCATTTTCTTCTGGATGTTTATTCTGATTCTCCTTGGCCTCCTGCCAAATGTGCATCAAGTGCTGAGAGTCGGTTCCAAACTCCATTCGCTCTATAAAGAATGAAGAGAGACAATTATATTTAAGAACAATGTATAGAGGGGGGGAAAAAAATAGTAGCTGTAATTTACTTCTATGGGCAGGTGTAGAGCAAAACAATAGCTTTAAACAGACACATCACATTGTGTCCAGTTCTGGGCTCCCTGGGATAAAAAAGACAGGGATCTCCTGGAGAGAGTCCAGAGGAGGCTACAGAGATGATGAAGGGCCTGGAACATCTCCCCTGTGAGGAAAGGCTGAGTGAGCTGGGGCTGTTCAGCCTGGGGAAAAGAAGACTGAGGGGGGACCTAATTAATGTTTATAAATATCTGAAGTATGGGATGCAGGGGGAATTGGCCAGCCCCTTTTCAGTGGTCTGTGGAGACAGGACAAGGGGCAATGGCTGCAAATGGGAGCACACTAATTAAACTGACTCAGAAAACATGCAGTCTTCTAAGAGGGCCAGGTCAGAATGAAATTTTTCTTATGAGGGTACAGTAAATAGGTCACACAGTTAAACAACATTGATGCTAATTGGTTACTGTGTTCTACAGATCGGATGGAAATGAGTGGAATTTGCTGATTTTAAAATTAGACCAGTTACAAATGAACTCAGATGGTTTTAACTGCCTAATTTCCAGTAACTAATTTAAAATACTTTGTTCTATCACTTTTAAGTAGTACAATTAATATGTGCAAATTGACTAAAATTTCCTATCTCCTATTTGACCTAATAGCCTTTTGCAATTAATTCTTCTGTAAATTCCACTAGCCAAACTGAAAATATAACTCATCTGGATGGTTTTCCTATAACTGTCCCTACAACACGTAACTTTAATATAATAAATCTGTCTGGAAAAGATAAAAAAAAACCTTTTGTGAATTTCAAAATTGCTTTTTAAAATTGAAATTCAGTATATTCCATGAAAAAAAAGAGAACATGAAGACAATGAAAATTTTGGAAAAAAATGTAAACTAAAATTGTGGATAGATTACATTTAAACATTAGGTAAAGGGATAATAGTATTTTGCCAACAGCAAGCTGACCTTAAATATGGATGCATAGAGACCTTATGATACTTTTTTGCAAGACTGAAAAGTTTTAGGTTTGGGGTTTTTGGGCGTTTAGAGTTTTTTTCAATGTGAAAGTTTATTGGAAATCCTGCTTTATCACATTTTTTAAGGCTTTATTTACAAGATGTGTTTGGCCATGAGTGCTTTGTGTTTCTAAGACCATTACAAGATATTTAAAATATGCCTCCAGAAAGTACTAACATATTCTAAACAGAAACCTTTAAACTTTTACATAAATACAGGCAAAATGTTAAAGGTATGTCAGCAGACATAAGAACATAGGATTTCACTTCATATGAGCTTCAGTGGTAGTGAGCAATTTGCACTGTTTTCACAATTAGACTGTTGAAATGAAAAAAACCTGACAACTGAATATTTCTGAAGCAGATCATCCTGATCCAAACTGTTTTGAGTAACACTACTCCTGTGATTATCTCTTCCTTTTCTGAGACATGCCTAGTCAAGTGGGACAGCCCAAATTCATTGTTTTCCGTGTTTTTCTAGGAATGTCCTCTGCAAGTCAACCATGTAGCTACCAGATTAGTGTGGTGCAAAATGAGCTTAATGACACCACATTTTCAGTAGCCTTATGTTGAGAATATACTTCAGCCAAGCACACTGGAGCCTTTAATAGTCAAAACAACCACCTCAATCGACCTTTGGTCGGGTTTGGATGCCTTGGAAATCCCTTTCAGCCTCTGCAAGTCTACATCCTGGTCCCTGCACATCAGCTGAAACATACTGTCCTCTTCACAAGTCATAGTGTCATAGAATACCAGGTTGGAAGGGACCTGAAGGATCATAAGGGTAGACAATGGCAGGACAAGGGGGAATGGATTAAAGCTAAAGGAAGGAAGGTTTAGATTAGATATTAGGGGGAAGTTTTTTACAGAGAGAGTGGTGAGTGGCTGGAACAGGCTGCCCAGAGAGGTTGTGGATGCCCCATCCCTGGAAGTGTTCAAGGCCAGGTTGGATGGGTCTCTGGGCAACCTTGTGTAGATCCAGGCCTGAGGTTGGTGGCCCTGCCTGTGGCAGAGGGGTTGGAGCTCTATGATCCTTGGGGTTCCTTCTAACCCATGCCATTCTATGATTCTATGATTCTATGAGCTGGTACAAACTTTCTTAGCAAAATCTCCATCTAGACAAAAGACTTGTCCAGACAAAATGGTCCAGCACCCCATCCAGATGAACCTTCCAAGTGTCCAATGGTGGAGAATCCACCACTTCCCTGGGGAGATCATTCCAATGGCTGATTGTTTTCATTATGAAAATGCTTCCTCTTGCTTCCAGTCAGAGTCTCCTCAGAAGTAACTTGCACCCATTACACCTCATCCTTTCCATGTGACTCCTTGTCTGCATCTTCACTTTGTCCACCCTAAATGGTTTTGGATGCTTATCTGAATCAAGTAGAACCTATAAATCTTTTTATGGTTTGCCTATAGCTAGAGGTCTCATTTGTGCCCAGAACTCATAACAGCAATTCAATTTATTGTACTGTCTTACAACTTCTAGCCAACAATGTCAACAGCAGAGCCATGTTCAACACAATACTCTAGACTGCTTCCAGTTTTGAAATGGCATCACTGACTCTGTGTAGAAGATTCATCTCAGAAGATAAATGTAAACAAAAAAATCACTGTTTTATATATTTCCTCATGAACATGAGATTTTCTACTTGTTCTAGATCTGCAACTGCATAATTGCAATGAATAAGCCAAGTGTTAAAATTCTTTCATGGTTTCTTCCCATGTAAATATTACAGATGTGCATACAAATAGCAGCTAAACTAACATCTGGCCTCTGGTAAATGTCTTTGCTTTATTCTCTTGTCTTTTGAATATAAAATATCGGCTGAGGTCTTTTAAAACAATTTATCTAATGGGATGTTATCAAACAAAATAATACACACCATTTACCACATTTTCTATTTATTAACTATATTATACTGTGAATAACAAATGCTCAAGCTGAGCCTTGTCAATAGGATGTGTTTGAGTAAAACTTTCATAAGTCTCTCTAACACAGTTTATAAGAGTGAGAAATTCCACCCCTTGCAAAGTATTACTGCTCAGCCACCCTGGCTGCTGGCACCCTGAGGAAACAAGGAGTAAAAGTATTTTGGTGAGGAGAGAACTGTAGGCCATGCAAGTTCTTTCTATAATTACTGTTTTCTGAACTTGGTTTGCATCGCCAATAAAAAAATGAAGATTCATCACCCCCTCCTTTGCCTTTGTTCCTCCTGTCACTTGACCTGACTTTTAGGAAATATGAAGAAAATTTACAGTATTCTCTGTGCAGAACAGATGACTCTTTCCCCACTCCTGCATTTGGATTGCAGTCCCTGAAACTGCTCCATACTTATGCGTCCTATATGTGGAAAGATGTTTCAAATAAGGTTGTCACTTTACTTATTCTTTATAGTATTTATTTGGCTGTTTAATGTAATCTCAGTATGGAGAACAGTTGCAAAGAAGATCTCTGAGACTTTTTTGTTGTGAATGGCAATATGCCAGTTTTCAGGAATTAGGCATCAAATTTCATATAAATTCCACAACCTTACCTTTTCTTAAAATACATTTAATTTTCAAATAGTATTTTTGAGGCATCTATTTCAAATTTCATTTTGTAAATTACTTCACTCCTTCCTTAATTTGATGCCTGCTTGCTTGTTCATGGGTTTCCTGCTGGCATTTCAGCCTACTGCTGCTTGGAAATGTTTACATTTACTATCATTGTGAGAACACACTACAGTTATCTGATTTCAAGGTGCATAAACAATAGCTGATAAAAATCAGCCCTTCTTGCAGCTGAACTTGCTGAACGATTAAGTATTTCTAGACATTGCTGAAAACAGAACAACATGTATCTGCAGGGTGAGCAAAAGAATTCTGGGCAATTCATCTATTCCATAAAAGATTTTAAAATATCCCAGCTCAGCTATAAGAAAGAAACAATTTTCCTCAAAATGCTAATGCATTGGAACTGAACACTCTGTACCCACTAACAAAAAGCCACACATCCCTAGTAAAACAAAATTAGGAATGAAGACACCGTTCACCTTGCTGGAAAGTTGCTGCCTGTTTAGTTCAGAGCCTCTGTCTAGTTCAGCAGTCTTCTCTCTAGCCTGACAGCAATCTTAAAAGCACGAGATCTGTACCTTTGGTCAACCAGAGTCCACAAATCCACCAGAGCAAACAGACACATTTTCTATGGAAAAATCTCATGGAAAAATCTAATCATAGAATCCTAGAATCTCCTGACTTGGAAAGGACCATAAGGGCCATCAAGTCCAACTCCCATCTCCACACAGGCCCAACCAAGTCAGAGCATGGGACTGAGAATATTGTCCAGACACTTCTTGCCCTCAACCCAGCTCAGGGCTGTGACCCCTTCCCTGGGGAGGCTTTTCCAATGCCCAACCCCCCTCTCAGTACAGAACCTCTTCCTAACATCCAACCTAAACCTCCTCTGTCACAGCTTTGGGTCATTCCCTCAGGTTCTATCCCTGGTCCCCAAAGAGAGGAGATTGGCACCTGCTCCTTCACTCCCCCTTTTCAGGAAGCCACAGACTGTGATGAGGTCTCCCCTCAGCCTCCTCTTCTCCAGGCTGAGCAAACCCAGGGACTTCAGCCTCTCCTTGTAAGACTTATCCCCAGACACTTCCCCATCCTTGTTGCCCTCCTCTGGACACCCTCCAATAGTTTCATGTCCCTCTTGTCCTGTGGTGCCCAAAAGTGCTCCCAGGACTTGAGGTGAGGCCACACCAGTGCAGTGCAGAGCAGAACAATCCCCTCCCTGGATGGGAGGTGGCCATGCCACGCTTGATGCACCCCAGGATACAGTTGACCCTCCTGGCTGCCTGGGCACACTGCTGGCTCATGAGTACTTTGCTGTTGACCAAGACCCCCAAATCCCTATCAGCACGGCTTGGCTTCCAGCATCTGATCCCCCAGGCTGGATGTGCAACTAGGGTTGCCTCTTCCCAGAGGCAGAATCTGGCACTTGTCCTTTGCTAAACTTCATGCTGTTGGTGATTGCCCAGCAACCTGATCTGTCCAGGTCTCTCTGCAAGGCTTCTACACCCACAACGAAGTCAACAGCTCCTCCCATTTTGGTGTCATCTACAAACTTACTTAAGACACACTCTAGTTCAGAGTCTGTGTCATTTTAGAAAACTTTAAAAAGAGCTGGACCTAAGATGGAGCCCTGAGGAACCCCACTAGTGACTGGCCACCGTCTAGATGTAACCCCATTCACTATCACCCTCTGGGCCTGACCCTTCAGCCAATTGCCCACCTTCCAATACCTGGAAGCAAACCTTCTAAGGGCTGGTGATCACTTTGACCAACCTACTTCTGGCCAGTTTTGAAAGTTTAAAATGATCTCTGCATGCAGAACCAGGAAATACAAAAAATACTCCTGCCCAGAGGTTTAACCTGCATTTTATGGGGTCTGGACAAATGCCATCAGGGGACCTTAAATAAGTAAATAAGACATTTCTGTCATCCCCAGCACTTGCAGGTTGTAATATTCTTTACCTGCCTCTAAGTGGCAACAGGTACAGCCTTCTTCCCTGCAGTCCCCAAAAGAGATATGTTCCTCTCTTAACTGTAAAAACCAAATAAATCACTCAAAAGTCTCTTCCATCTGGTTAAATTCTGTTCACCCAGCACGAAGGAGGGAAATAACCCAAGAGTGTTACCAGGTTGCTCTTACAGCAAGTCAGATTGGGTCATCAGAGATGAATGATTAGTGAAACTGCTTGCTGTAGTATGAGATATTTACATGCTAATAGCAGAGTGACCAATACTGTCCAAGTGGTTGGTCCTACTCCCATCTCCTGGTGGTATGGGGAAGATGGGACACCTCTGCTTTGTCTGGGTCTTTACTTTTTCTTTGGCTTTAGGAATTTTCTGTGACATTATTCTGCAACAGCATTGCAGAAATGATTTGAAGAAGGCAGAACAGCAATGGTCTGCAAAGCCTGAGCTGAAAAAGGGGAAAGATATTGCCAAGAGGATGTTTCTGCATCATTGTTTGGGTGGAAATTTGGCACCAATATTAAAGCCAGAATCTTGGAAAATATTGTTTTCCTAACTCTGAAGATGCCATACAGCCTGAGAATACCATGTATGCAGTCTGTGGAATATCCATCATCCACTCCTTTCTCTGCTGAAAACGCAAATTATTGTCACTTAGATGAGTGCCAGGGCTCCTCCTGACCTCACAGACTGAGTAAATGCTAACCCAGGCAGCAATAAGAACAATTATATCCCCCCTGCCAGATCCACAGCTTCATTTACAAGTGTGCACACACATCTGAACAACAGGTGCAGAAGCAATCCCCTTCACCCTAAAGTATGAGGATCAAAATTGGTCAAGAGGAAACCAACACCTGTGTGCCCCTCCTAACTGAGAGGCAGGTAGTCACAGAAACAGAGACAACCAATTATACCGTGTTGGGAAGGGGATGGAAAATTGGAGGGGGAGACACAGATATACTTTATTTCTTCTTGTTATCCTTTAAAAAATAAAGACAATTTTCTGTTATTCTGAAAACCAGGATGGATTTACTGCATGCATTTCAAGGGGTGTTGTTTGTAGAGTTTGTAGAGGTGTGTCAGCACCCTGATCCTCATTTTTCAACACACAGTGTTGGGCTGCTCTCAGCTAAGACTTACTGATCATTTCAGGACCTCACACCTAATTTTTGTGAATCAACTGACTGATTCAAGTAACACAATATTAAACCAGAAAATGTGCTTTATCCTATGATCAGAATATACGTAACATATTTAGCCTTTTAATTTAGACATTACCTTAAATACTAGTGTGCCTGGAAAACACAACATACTTGGAGGCTGTCTGATGTATTAAATCAAAATCTTTTGTCATTTAAATCTAGGAATGCTGAGAAACCTGTGATAGAAATTGTCCCACTGTGTTATTTATTAAGATGTTAGAGGAAGATAAATATTGTTCTGGAGCCTACTGCTAGCTAGGAAACACTTCCTTTATTGCATAAATTTGCTCGCACAGAATTAATTTGATTTAACTTTTCAAGATGCTTTTCTAAGCCTTAAAAGTGCACAACCTGTGTCAAGGCAATGGCAACAATCAAGAGTAACGGTAAGAGAAACAATGGCTTATAAAGAATTGAATTTTCATTTTATGTCTAAATTCCACCACATACACATAATTTGCATCTCAATCATATCAGTCTAACATATCACTGGCACGGCAAACACAAATGCACCCAGAGAACACATGGATTTATAAATATAAATAGGCAATTACATTACTAATCCACTGGATCATGTAACATTCTTCATCAAAGCATTTGTCACGAGAATGAAAAATATTAAAGAACCTATAGCACCTTCCAAGAAAAGATAAAAATTACAATTCAGGCTTAATGCTTAATGCTGTTGAATCACTTTCCTGTATTACAAACTGCAGGAGGAACTGCTGAAGTTTTATCTTTCCTGGTATGTCCACCATTCAGTGCTATTTACAGTCAACGGAGGAGCCTAACTAGAGCATTGAAATAGCACAAATGTATTACCATTAACAGCCATCATATGCTCCCAATAAACTTGATGTTTTATCTTCTGAAAAGCTTCTGCTATTTAATAAGATTTAGCCTCTTGCTTTTAATCTCATATTGGCGGAGCAAGGAAAGGCCTCATCCTGCTCCAGCGTGTTGCGCTGTTGTCATGGATACGCAAGTATGGTCCATCACTTCCACTGGTGAATAAACAGGATTCTCAAGGAGTGTTGGGTGGGATTTGCTAGCTCTGTGGCATTGTTAGCCATGCAAGGCTTTAAACAAGCAAATGGCTGGTGGTTTCAGAATAATATCCAGGGCTGCGTGGGGGCACGCATGCATGATATATCTTCCTTTAGAAAAACCAGAGGGTAAATGTTAGGCTGTGCAGCTTGACTCTCCTCCTCCCTCTTTAATTCAGTTTATCTTTGGCTTTTGTTTTTCAGAAGGCGATCGTGGATTACACATGGGATCATTCTCCCCATACGGCAGGCAACTTGAGGTAGTCACCTACTAACTGCTTAAACAAATCATAGAATCATAGAATCATAGAATGGTATGAGTTAGAAGCAACCCCAAGGATCATAGAGCTCCAACCCCCCTGCCACAGGCAGGGCCACCAACCTCAGGCCTGGATCTACACAAGGTTGCCCAGGGACCCATCCAACCTGGCCTTGAACACCCCCAGGGATGGGGCATCCACTACCTCTCTGGGCAGCCTGTTCCAGCCCCTCACCACTCTTTCTGTAAAAATCTTCCCCCTAATATCTAATCTAAACCTTCCTTCCTTTAGTTTTAATCCATTCCCCCTTGTCCTGTCATTGTCTATCCTTTTAAAAAGTTGAATCCCCTCCTGCTTATAAGCTCCCTTCAGGTACTGGAAGGCTGCAGTGAGGTCCCCCCGCAGCCTTCTCTTCTCCAGACTGAACAAGCCCAGCTCCCTCATGAATAATAACATGCAGTTTGCCCATTTTTTTTATGGGGAAAAGTAATTCTAATGTGGCAGCACAATCTTCGGTGGTATTCTCATTGTCTTTTCTGAAACAAAGTCAACTCTCAACCCAGAGACCACAAAGACGAAATGCAGTCTTACCAGCACATCTGTCAACAGCTACAACAGGCTGGACTCGATTATAACAAAGTTATCATCTTAAACTGATGAAGGGATGTGGATTAAATGCCCTAACCTTGTGTTTCGAGAAGGAAAAGCACAGATATTTAAGAATACTATATTTATTGTAGTATATTAAGCTTCACAATAGTACAAGTCTTGGCTAGGGACTCCAATTTGTTAAAGAAATTAAAATGGGAATGTCAAATTAAATTGGGTAAATATTTCGGGTCTAAAACCTTTAATACTTAGAAAGAGAATTTACTGAAAAATAATGTAACTGTCTTATACAGAGTTTACAAAAGTAGGTATATCTTTCTTTTCTTTCTCAAAGCACCCACACTCTATTATATGACACATTCAGGAAGACACACATACTATGCATATGACTGGGATGTTCTGTAGGGTTTAATTGTTGGCATATCTTTGCTGATTAGCCTGAGCAAACCTAATTTAAGGCTAGACAGAGCAAATAATTCATGATGAATAATTTATTTGATAAATTCAGCCACTTTTTCATCTCCTGTCATATCTGTGAGCAGATTGAAAGGCAGGTTTGGGGTTGGGTTTTTTTCCTACTCTGTGACTTCATTGCCAATATTGAAAACCTACATTGAGTTTGTCAGTTGCCTTTGTCTGGAGAAATCCTAAACTGTACCCATTCTCTTAACTATGGAGCTAAGGCTTTAAAGTTTTGAGTGATCACTCTGGCATCTACCCAACAAAACATCTACCTTCAAAGGTGTTTGGTTTCAGGGAGGATTAAGGAATGACCCTCAAAGATCTGTGCCAAGGCACCTCACCTTGAAGCACACACATGTTCCTACTGAGCTCAGGCATGCCCAACATCTCCACCAAGTAAGATCTTCAAGAGTTCCTAGCAAACAAACTTGTTTCCATGATGTGAAATTTGCTTTCCACAAATATATTGTCATTGCCACTCAACGCCAAGTGAGCACGGGGAGGACACAAGCCTAGCAAAAGCAGGTTAATCTGGTGATTGGATGTTCCCTATTTGGGGTGTTTGCTTTTACCAGTTGACCTTTGCTACTGAAGAGGCAGCACCATCAAGCCCTGTGTGTTGCTCGTAACAGCCATGTGAGCTCCTTGGGGCAAGAACATCTCTGTTGGGAAGTGCACAGCACACAGTGATGCTCAAGTAAGGAATTAATAAATTATAACAATTAATGTCATTTTTTTTTCTCTTATTTGTAATACCTGGATGCAGCAGAAGTCACACTGCAGTTACATCTGTAAGGGTTCTGGGTGCAAGTGAAAGCTGCAGGACAGCACTCAGCTGCTGCAGGCCAGGTGGGGCTGAAAAATACAAATATCTCAGCTGCTAGGGTGCATGTTTAAACATTTGAAGCCCCATTTAAAACAAAATTAAAAAAGGATTGGTGAAGGCACGGTGTGCTTGCTGAAAAACAGCAGCAAATATTGATTTATGAATTTATTCCCAAATTAAAACTGAAATAATGATTTTTTAAAAAAATTTTTTTAAGGGAAAGAAAAGAATTGCAGGAAAAAAATCTCCCTGTGTCTTCTGAGAGAGAACAAACCACAACGATATCCCTCAGAAGTTAACCTTCTCTTCAGGCTGCCACTTTGCAGACCTACGTAGGGGTAGGATTTCCATCCTTTGCAAAATAACACTACTGCCAGTGAGCAGACACTGTTCCTCCTCCCTCAGGCAGCAGGTACGGCCTGCAAGGCTGCGCTTCGGAGTACCCCTCTGGCGCCGAGAGAGTTAATCTAAATTTGATAACAAATGGCTCTGCTTTTGAAATGAATGTAGCCTGGCAACTTCCACTGAGGACCCTTCATAGGGCCTCAATTATGTATGCAGCTTCTTTGAGAAATAGTTTCACACAGCTGACCCAAGGCCCGCGACGCTGCTGCCGTGAAATAAAACTGTACCTAGGCAATGGCTCGTTTCTGTACAACCTCTGAGTTGCTGTACTCCACCCCCCTCCTGCCCATCACCCTGGGTACAGGCATTAAAAAAAACCCCAAAAACCAAACCAAAACACCCCCCCCCCCCAAAATTGCTTATTCCGTGTGGTTCTCTTGCATTTCTCACATACTCACATCCATTACCATCTGAATATAAATTTAACACATGCAATCTTTTTTTTTAACCCAGCATTTAACCTCTGTGCTCGTTTTGTTGTTTTATTCATTATTTTATTTATTACTTTTTTTAAAAGGAATTTCCAGCCACTCTGCCTGGCTGCCCTCATCAAAGCCCCCGTGTGAAACCAGAGAGACAGACAGCGGGTTAAACACCCACACCATTTCATTATTATTTTTTTCTTTCCCACCCACATCACCCCCACCTCCCCCAAAATGGCTGCTTTGTCTGTGTGCATACACCAATAGCAAATGTCCTTCTGTTATTGTACAGCCAATTTGATGTATTCAAGTATTCATATGCTAATGGCAGTACAGTTTCTCACTTTTTCACAGATAAATTGTAAGGATTGTTGCAGACAGTGAAGCACAAGAATAAACAGCTTTTATTGCAGAAGTGATAAATTACTTTCCATTCAAATAATGTGTAACACATGCTACTGACCATTATTGTTTCTATTCATTGCCAGCTTGCCTTCTGTTTTTCTTTCTTAGAACTGCTAAAAAATATTTAGCAGATTATGGCCAGGGCTGGTGCAAATTATTTCCTTTCCTTAATTTGCTTTGCACTTTTTTGATGGGAATTTTTTGCTGAGTCTTCACCTTCCATGAAGGTCTCACAACGGGTACAAGATATTGTTCTCCCATGCAGAGCATTTATAAATTTTTTTGACCTCAAAATAGGTGGGATTTGAAAACTAGGCTATACCCCCTTACGTGTTAACTAAATATACAATTGTATGCATGCCCAGAATCCATTACTTAGGACTGGTACTGGCAAAAGTTTCCCTAAATATACCATACACCAGGG
Organism: Porphyrio hochstetteri; assembly: GCA_020800305.1. Lineage (NCBI taxonomy): Eukaryota > Metazoa > Chordata > Aves > Gruiformes > Rallidae > Porphyrio > Porphyrio hochstetteri. The sequence continues at coordinate 4,821,496 of CM036938.1, read as the reverse complement.
ACAGAAGTAAATAATAGCCAATGTCTTTCTGTTTTGTTGCAAGATCAACATTTATTTAAAACCAGAAAAGACTCAGAGTTAAGAATGATCATTTGTATCTTGCACCTGAAGTAAAATGGGACTGTTTTCAGAGCCCATGTGTTATAATATAGAATGAGGGCTTGGCATGCATAAAGCAAACTTGTTTATTAGGCAAAGATTACTTTTTTTTAACCAAACATAAAAATGGGTTTCCATTTCTGATTGGAAATCTGCAGGTTTATGTAACACCGCAAAGGATTATATCTGTGCCCTCATTTCAGACATGAAAATGCATTTATATAATTATGTTGTTACACAGTCAATCCATCAAAATAAAGCAGTTCCAATTTAAAGCCCTGAGTCTGGACAGACACTGTCAGTTCCATTACACACTGGAAGATAACTGTGCCACCCTTCTGAAGTCCATCACTCCTCTCACTTAAGTCAGTCCACCCTGCCCCAGTGCAGGGAGACGAGCAAGGTCAGCTATGAATATATGACATACCTGGGAGTTGGGTATCTTAGGGCTTTTCCTCACCATTGTAGAGGCAGAAGGTAAAGCATCAGTGCCAGCCAAGTGCATGCAGCATCATGTCACTGCAGGCATGTGGTAGCAAGGAGTTAGGCAGTGCAAAATGTGGGGCCCTCAGTGGAGCATCAGGTCACCTACAAAACGTCATCCTGTGTATTTATGATGTATATTTAACCAAAGGAGTAACCCTACACTGAATGATTTTTTTGAATTGCAAGACACAAAATTATGTGAAATCCCACAAATAACTTAATGTGCAAGCAAATGTTCACTGGAGCAGTAAATCTTGATTTATAGGATACATGAGCTTTCTTATTTTAAAGGTTCCTTGTTGAGGTTGCACTGATTTTGGGGAATTATCACTTCAAGAGGGAAGTTAGAGAAGGAGTCAGCTGGCATGTTATTTGAAGGGGGATGTATGTAATACTTTAAGCAGAATTCTTCAATCCATAGTCATGGTGATGAAAACCTTTGCTGACCAGCTGGCATGGGAGCCACCCCTTTTCTACTTCATCACAAAGTGAGCATTACCCTCAGGGAATTTGACCAAAATGTCTGTTTCTGGAGAGATGTACCCACACACTCCAAAAGTGAACTCCCACAGCTGGCCTTCCTGCTGTACCAGCCCACACCATGCATTTTCTGAATGCTGCTGGCATTGCTGACGTCCTCCGTGTCTCACCTGGGAGAAGAGTCCATTTTCACTACTCCCTTTTTACAAAGCAATTTCACTGAAGCCCAAGATGCCAAACTGGAAAACCAATTAACCAGGCTGCCCACTGCCTCCTCTGAGAATTTCTGCAGGTGCATAAAATGATGGTTGGAGCACGGGAGAAATTTCACAGTGTCAGGGCCCCACTTTTTGGACAGGAAGACAGGGGTTGGGGTGGAACTGAAGAGAAAAGGACAATTTTGGTGCCCGACCATCACGACGCTGCCCTCGGAGAGCTGGTGACTCATCATTCATCCCCAGCACTTGCAGACAAGTGTACAGCTGCTTATTAAAGAGTCTGGTTCTGCAAACACTTCTGCACTTGCTTGACTCCAAGTATGCAGGGTAACCTATTGGGGTGAAGTGTCAGCAGCCAGTCCTGGGAGCAACGACATTGCCAACACCTCGAGACTAATGTAAGAGCGAAAAATCAAAACCTGAATGCTTTGAAGGCTGGTGAAAAACAGTTTTCACCATATTTTTATCTAGTTTTATATCAGAAGTTTGGTTTTTTGGGTTTTTTTTAAGTTTTGCAGTAACAGTGGGGGCAAAAAGTGTGAAAAAATAGAACGAAGTGTGAAAATGCTCAATATGTACATTTGCTACTTCAGAGAAAGAAAATATTCAGAATGGCCAAGGGCTTTTTCCTTAAGTTTAGCTTCCAAAAAAATTAAAATAATTAAAATTAAAAATAAAGAAATTTACACTACCCACGACAAATGTTCTCTAAGCCATGAGAAGTACATTTTCTTTGCAATAAGATACCTCCTTCCAGACCTCAGCCAAAAAAAAAGTTTGCAAAAGCAAATAAATGTGCATGGTAAGAGTTGAACAGTCCTTTAAATAGCAGATACAACTAGTAGTAACAAGCATTTGGGAAAGCTAAAACCTACAGCACTCTGTTGCAGCTACTTGCAATGAGTTTCTATTTTTAGAAGAGTTACAGAACAATCAGGAAAATATGTAACCAAGTTCTAAAATGAGCAAAGGATTGGAGGATGCTTTATTTCTAAGCTTGTTGGAGGAAGCTCTGGGGTTTCTGCATCCCTGTTAGGAAAAACTGTATCAAGGTGTCAGAACCGGCTCCTCTCACTCACTTTATTTGAGAGTCCTCAACATTGCTTATTACACCACCATCGATTTTAGAGTTACAGCTAAGCCATCAAGGCAAACGAGGAGGAGCACTAGCAGTGGAAAATCCCTATTTTCCCATTCCTGTTTTGGTTAACCCCCATCAGCCAATTCTGAGGCTGTTCACCACCGTGTTTGGGTCTGGGAGGTGGGCAGAATAGATTCTGTTTAGTAGTAGGGCTCTTTTTTTTTTAGAAGTTAGGTATATTTGACAAAATTAATTTCCTTTAATAACCCAAGACTTGTCCTTTAATTCCCTACCAAGTGACTCCCAAAGAAGCTTTTTTTTTCTCACTGGCTCAAGTTCCTTGGGTAGGGGCACTTGCCCTTTCTGAATATTGGCACAGCAATGTTTTCCCAGTCTTCTGGCATTTCCCTGCTATTTCAAAGCTTATTAAAAATTAACATCAGTGAGTAAGTGCTCTCCCCAGACAAGTCTTTTAGGACTCTGGGGTAAAAGTTATTCAGACCTACTGGCAGATGTTGTTTAACATCTATTAATTGACTGCAAAGCACTTAGTAATCTCATTAAAGGATATTCTTACATAATGAGAATGTCCTTCTTGTTTCCAAATTGACAACAGAAATAATTTTGACTGTTTCTGGGGTGCCTGTCTACTGATAGTTTTATCAAATAGAACTGCAAAGTTTGTAGGATCTTTTTGTTCCCAGTGCTCTGATTTTGTTTCCTAATTTGTTTCTTTATTTCTGTAAAGATACAATGAGCCTCTTTTTGGTATCTAAAACTTTTCAGTTACCCACACAAAAACTCTTTTTCATGCCTATTGCAACCCATTTTCTTTGTTACCTCAGTGCAATATTTTCTTCTTTACTTCTAAAAAAAGCTCACTGCACTTGTCTGCTTAAGGAAAAAAAAATAGTTGCCTGATTTTCCTGTGTAATCATGATTTATTGCCATCTTATAAATTAATCTTACAGAGCTTCTAATTTTCTTCCACACCTTTAATTGCAAACATTCCTCTCCAACATACCCATGTGCTTTCTCTGCCCATCAGACTTGCCATTCAAAGGCACGATGTGTATGACCCAGTACTACTTGAACCTTTCCTCTTGCTGGCACTGAATGCAATCAAGTCAAAACCACAGATTCTTAGGCAGCAACCAACTTGCAATGACTAAATCTTCCTTTTGTTCATCACACTGAGATCCACAGTAGGGTTATTTATTATTAGATGCTTTATCTTCAGAGGCAGGGAATGATCATCTCTAATTTTTAACAGAACTGTTGATGCTCTGCTGAGGCATCCACTTTGTGTGGCCCATGGCAAGTTGTAAGGCACCAACACAGTTTTTAAAGTCTGTTTCTCTACTTTTCACTTTTACTAACAGAGTTACAAATAGAATTTTAAAGTGTCAATGAAACTTTTAATTTGATTAAGATGTCAACATTAGCACTAATGCTTACAGCAAAAACAGTAGCTAGAGATAGAAATGCCATGGGTAATAATTGCTTTCTGGAACCGGTCAGGAATCAGCTCTAACTATTAGGTAACAATCAAATAAAGTAGAACATGCAAGGAAATATTTTGAGAAGCATTAAAATTTAGTTAAAACTTCTAATAGCAGTTACATAACACCATGGGATGCTATAAATTAATTTTTTCCATTTAATTATGTATGATGGAATTAATAGCTTCAGGTTTTCTGAATTTTTTTTTTTTTACTCCCTTGCAATTTCATTGTATCTGTTTAAATACAATTACACCCTGTCCAGAGTTCTGAGCTTTCAGTTCTGGGCTTTCAAATTCTTACTTTGTGCAATTAGCACCTTATCTGCAAACAAGCAGGTCAGCAGCCCTGAGACTGAGCTTTATTTGCAAACACAGTGGTTAACCTTGTCTCAAATCTTGTTTATCACTTAGCATCAGAGCACCATTCTCATTTGCTATTGGGACCACTTTTCCAAAGCGATGGTTTAATGTGCTAACCTGAACCTGAACCAGTGAGTATGAGATTGCTACAGGATCAATTCCATATGTGTCAGTCCTGTGAGATATTTGATCTTCCATAGTTTGCTACTGTGTATGGAACCCGGGCAAAGAGATCCACACCAGCCTAGCAATACTCCATCCTTAGCAACAACAGTTTCAGTATGAGTAAGGTCTCAATTAAAGCAAATAAATTGAGAGCAAAGCGTGCCTAGAGACCGCTAACGAGCTGCAACCATCAGGCCTTTCTTCTTCTTTCTTCAAAAAAAAGTGCAGGTTCTGGGTGTTAATTACAAGACATGAGAAGCTTACAGCAAGTTAACTTGGAGATAAGAGTTCCTGGCTCACTGAAAAACACAAGAAAGGAAGACAAGAGAGCGAGACATGGGTGTTGGTGACCTTAGAGAGTCGTTCAGCTGAATTCAGGTTTCATGTCTCAAATGCCTCATGAAAGAAACGAAGTTTTCAGCTGACTTCAGACAGTGTGAATGCCACGTGTGACAGAAGAAATGAAAGAGAGGATGTTAGAGTGGGAAATGAGAAATGCTGTACCTCTGAGTCTCCCCAGGAGAAATCATTCTCCTTGAAATGTGACCACTGCCGCCATCTCCCCCACTGCCTTGTAACATCTAAAGATGCTTCCTGAATGATAGCTAAGCCCTTTTAGATTACTTGTATTTGCCTTTAATTTTGTCAGCTAAGATCTTTGTCATACTTTCACATTAGAAAAACAAAACAAATTGTATTGTATTCATGAAGGTCAAATATAAAAGAGCCAGACTCATGACTTGAGACTCCTAATACTGCTTTTTCCTTTGCTAAATTCTCCTTGTCAGTATTTCACCAGCAGAATATAAAATCATCTATGTAATGTTTATAAATTACTGGCAAAATGAGTAGCTCGATATTTCCTAGAGAAAAAATAAACAATCTTAAGTCACTTCATCCCTTTTTTTCCTCAGGAGTATTCACACAGTTTGACTTTAGACATTTAATTTAGATGCTTTACATCAACTTCAAAGGCATTTAACTCTTTCTGTGACTACAGAACCAAGATATCGTGGTGGTAGATACCTTGCTTCATATCTAAACCTAATGCCTGATGCAACCTTTTCTTCAGCATCCATCATCAACCTCAAAACCTCTGCCTCTTTCTTTTTTTCATGGTACCTGGAGTATTCTTAGACTCATTATTTTGTGTGTGTTCTTTGGTTTAAACACATGACTCATTTATTACCAGCTCCTAATTTTATTGTATTTGTTGAGTTTTGGGGATGTAGGGAGGGAGAAATTATTAATTTTCCAGAAAAAAGGAAAAAAAAATGGATCTAGTCAGAACATTCTAATTGAGTCCAAGCCTTAGGGCTCAGAAAACAGAAGAAAAGAACCCAGTTACAAGCATTTGCTTTTCTGTTTTTACAAACTTGAACCCACAGGTGTTATTACAGTGTTGGGGGGGAAGAGGCTGCTCTCTGCTTGGCTGTTGTCTGAGCACTGGGGCAATCCACAGGAGCAACTACATTTTTCTCGTGCCATCTGCTTTAACATGAGTACGGCACCCAGGGCACACAGAACCTGCCTGAGATACAGACTTTGTTTAGCCTGACCCTAAGAGGTAGATCTAGCCCACCACAACAATTTGGGTCAATTTGAGGCCAGCCCCATGTCTCTAGCACAGCCCACTGAGGGTTTTGAATCTGAGGTGGTCTTCTGAAACTCAGCTCCAATGGACGAGGCTCATGGTATGCAGGTGCCCATAGTCCATCGTGATGATGTTGGGAACAGTTTGGTGGGACTCAAAACCCACTTGCAGACCTGACATGGCCTAGAGGAAGAGAGCAGCACAGGAAAATACTGAGAGCTTCATTTTGGTGTCGTACTCACACTGCGGCTGCAGGACTTAGCAAAGATCAAGGCAGCTTATCAGTGCCTTTTTGGCAACTGCTATTACTATAAATAGTGATAGATTAATTTTCAGCCAATTCATAGAGTCCTGTTATTGGAGATGAGCTAATAAAATTGCATATGTTGTATGTACACGCAGGACAGTTAAGATTCCTTTTTTTTAGTTATTAGATTATATTTTTGGCTGTTCTTAATCACTTTCACTTATTAATCTTCTAAGGTGCTTTGCTGTCTTCCCATGTAGTTGTGAGGGGTTTTTTTGTTTGTTTCTTGTTTGTTTATTTTTTTCCTCAAATGTAAAAACAGCTTTCCCCTTCACAAATTCCAAGTTTATCTTTCTTTGCTTATCAGCTGTTACTGCTGTTGGAGTACACACGTGTCCTTGTAGGAGACTGCTACAGATCATCCTCAAATAAATTGAATGTGGGTCCATGCAAGATGTATCTTACAACAGCAGGTGGATCTGGGAGGTCTCTCCTCAGCAAAGTCCTCATTTATTTGAATTTACTCAATACAGATAACATTTTATTTTACAAGAAGTCTCAATATTTGCTATTTACAATATGAAGATTTTGGTATAGAAAATATATTCAACATAATGTCAATGCTTCATTTCACATTGTAGACACTAATCTTGAGGAAGAACACCAAAATTTTTCTTAGCGTTTTCTCTTTTCTTCAATTTACAGTATTTCCTGCACTTTATTCATACCTTAATTTTATAATTTCTGTTTAATAAGTAATATAGATCCATGATGGTGTTCCTGCTCACAGGTAGCAATGGAAAGGTAGAAGCATGGGTTATACACCACCAACCCATTAATTTATGAATCCCTTTTTCCATTGCTTGCATGTGGAATCATTAGCAAAATGCAGCATGAACCAAACTCCAAGTTCTCCAGGTTAAAGACACTGGGACACAGGAGGGTGATTAAAATCTAGCCCAATCTAAGCTATTGCATCCTACATTACTTGATTTACTGTCAGAGATTCAGGATGCTGACCATCAGAGCCAACATATAACAGGCTGAAAAAAACCCCATGTTGTAAGAATGGTTAGTATAAGGTAATCTCTGAGTGTCACATGGTATCCATGGGTATTAAAAAGTTTGTGAAGTGGAAGTCCTTGTTTATCTATCTATCTATCTGTGATTTTCTGACCCAAATGGTTTTCTGGACACTGGACTACTGTAGAGGAAAAGGAAGGGAGGAAAGAAGGGGAAATAATGTAATTTTGCTCTATTTGTCTTGGTCTGTTATTATTTTTTTTCCATATGTAAAATTCATACACTTTTCTCAGTTACACAATATATAACTCAGTTGCAAATTCTGATTGGAGAAAATAATTTATTTAGTTTAATTACATTTCTTCATTCCCATATAATGACATATAACGTAATGGACTTAGAGCTGAGGCCAAAATACGCAAGAACTGTGGTGGGATGAGAAAAGTAGATGGAGAAAATCCTTTCCACCAACAACTCCGTGGCATATCTTTCCCCCACTAAGGGTGGGAATCAGGAGAAATGAACGAGAAGAAATGACCAGAAGCAAGAAAGGGAATTGAGAAGTTGGAAGGACACTGGATGTCTATTTTCAGTGTCATTTCTTCAGAGTTTTAAGTGTTGTTAGGAAACTGTATAATTTTAGTTCTTCGTGTATGTACAAAATTACACGTTTTTCATTTAAGAACCTTTCTGAAATTGAATCTTTCTTTTCAGAGGAAATCTCACTTCTGCTGGTCACTGTCCAATAGTCATGATTAACTGACAGAAGGAATTATCTGGGAAAAAAAGAATCTTTCTTTTCTTCTGCTAACAGCAGCTTTAAAATCTTGGGCATATGCTTGCTGCAGGCAATCTAGATTTTGTCTTTCTGAAAAGAAATATTTTGCTAACACAGACAATCTAGAAAGGAGCTGCTGGCTCTCCCCCAGCAATATGCCTGAACCATGTAGGCACAGGTCAGGTTTGGCATGCTAAACTTCTCTTCAACTACATTTTATTTGCCTTTGAACTCCTGTCTTTATGCAGCTGTTGTATTCATGATACCAAATTAAAATGGCAAATTATCTTGCCATCTCTGCTATTTCACATATACAGGCCCAATACGCCTGTCATCATAAGCCTAAAAAAAGACCTTGTCCCTGAAAAAACTCTGCTTCTCCAGAAAAGTCCTGCTTATCCCTGGCATTTGGTAAGGGTGCACTACTCCCTTTAGGTAGTATCACACAAAGGAATTAAAAATATGTTTTATGCTTTTATGGGACAACAGAGGCAATACTTTTCTTCCAAGAAAATCCATGGGGTTTTTTTCAAATTTCCTCTGTTTCATACTTCACTTTACTCCTTATTCTTTGGCCAACACACCCCTCACCTCACTGGATTGTATTTCTGAGATTTCTTTCCTTCCCTGGGCAGTGATATCACTTTGTTGTGGGAGTTCAATGGGAACTGAAGTGAGAGGAGAGATGCAGACATGCTGGGGATGGGGATGACATGCATTCCCCAGAACTTCTGGACTGCATCTGGAGCTAAATGGGCCTTATTGTTTTCTTCAGCATTTTCAACTGATATCAACATCCCTCCAGTTACCTGACACTACTATAAGTGGAGTTCTCCCATGGGAGCAGGAGTTACCCCCTGGCCTGTATGAGGCCAGGGAACACAAAGTGATCTCTATGCAGCACTTGATGTATGCTTTAGCTAAAGGCAATGATGTGTAATTTATCCATATTGATCATACCCATATAGATTTTTACTAAGAGCCCAGTTTGTGATGGGTCCACAATTTGGCTGGAGCTGAACAATATTTCAGGACTATTGAGATAAGTGCATTCCCAAAAAACTAGTCTTTATGTGAATAGAAGATATTTGGAAACAACCAGAGAAGGCATCTCTGGTTTTATTTTAAAAAAGGAGAGTTTCTAGCCTTTCTGGCTGCAAGGGAAAGCTGGATGATGTGACCTGGATACAGCCTAATGACTTGAGCTTTATATATAAAATAAATAAGATTACCTTGTGGGTTTTTTTTTTTCCTTTCTAAAATAATCTCTAAAAAAAGATCTGATGTCAGGAAATGCAGAGGGACCTGATTCCTGGTTTTCAAGGTATCAGTTTCCCACAGACTACAGGAGAATTATTAGATTCTGCTGTTGATTTTCAAGAAAAAATCCTTAGTTGGTGAGAAAAGATGACCCAGTTTTAAAAGCGTGTCCTTGGTTTGAGGCACCTCCCACCTCCAGGGAAAAAAAAGAAAAAAACCCCAACCCACAAACACACAAAACCCCTCAAAACTAAACCAAACCAAACCAAATCAAAACAAATGAAACCAAACCAGCCAACCAACCAACCAACCCACCAACCAAACCCAAATAAACAAAAAGAAACAACCTATGAAAACTGCCAGTCTGAAACCTTCATCCTAACTCCTCATTAACCCCATAAAGATAAGTTTAGGTACAAAGGATTGGACAAACCAACACTTCAAACTACATTTACTTGTTTTAAAGCACTTTTATACACATAATGCTATGGACAACACACACAGAAGACCAGGGATATCTTTATAGCCTCCAGGGATGGGATGGTACTTACTTTTAGACCAAAGAATTAAACATGAACACTCATGGGACTGGAGTTCCTCTGTGTGGTTTTCTGGCCTGACCCACAGTCTTGCAGGAGTCTGGCCATGGTAGTGCTTGTAGGTGAGAAGAAGTAGCCAGGACTGGCCATCAGCAGTCTCCATGACCACCTTCCTTCAGGCACAAAATTAGGTCTAGGTTTCTCAGTCATCTGGGTAAAACTGAACTTCATCACCCAGTGACAATACCAGACCAAAGGAGAGAGTATAGTCATGACTGTAGTCGCAGTTCATCAGAGAGTTCTGAAGATCTGAGACTTCTCTTCAGACAAGGTAAGAGGAACTGTAATTTTTGTCTCCTCAGCCTCAGTATTGATGATCTTCAAGGACCCTCCATCACAAACACAGTGAAGCCTTTCCAAGACATGGACTCTAGCAAAACAAGCAGGGGAGGCTGCTGTTTGTTGTTCCAGCAGCCTCCTGCCCTGTTTCTGTTGCAATTAGAGCTTGCTGATCACATTTGTGTTGTTCTTGGAGATCTTCAGGAGACTTTCGGAAAGTTCACAGCAGCAGTGTGCAGAAAATCTTTGGTAAGCAACCCAAAAATGTTCAGGTTGCAATATCCAGAAACAACATGGCCTTCTAGAAAAGAAGTATATTCTGCCCCCAGGCAGCATCCTGTCTGGGTATTGCATAAGGATAAATGTTTTTATGAATATTTCCTTTTTGGTGCTGATGGCAGATTTGATTTGAAGGCTGAGATTGACAGCATGTAGGTCAAAGCAGTCTGACCATTCTGCTGCCCTGCTGCACAGTCTGTGAAGCTTATGCCAGTAGAACAGCAAAGACTTTAAGCTGTCAAGCAGGGAAGAGAAAAAAAAAAAAACAAAAAGAGAAAGAAAAACTAGAAGTACTGTTGGTGAAGGAAGACACAGTACTTTTGATGCCCTAGACAGGCACAACAGAGCTGAAACTTAATGAAATCAATGAAAATATTTTCAGCTGTTTTGGTGGGATTTGGAATTATGGCCAAATGGTCTAAAGCATGTTGAAGAGGAGATGGAATAATATCTGTGCATGTCATGTATAAACTGCCCAATATAGTTGCAGCCTGTAAGATACATACAATATAGGGTGTAAACTTTGGAATTTTATCAGTACCAGGGAGGATAATTATAATAACAAGTGACCTTATTTTGCTGAGAAAAAAACATGGAAGAAAAAGTCTAAATTCATTTCACTATAACACTCTGTTACAGAAATTAGGCATAAAGTAAGCATACAACAAAGCAAACATTGAACCTCTGGAGTAGAATCATAGAATCATAAGGGTTAGAAGGGACCTCGAGAGATCATCGGGTCCAACCCCCCTGCCAAAGCAGCTCCCCAGCTCATATTGCACAGACAGGCGTCCAGACGAGTCTTGAATCTCTCCAGAGAAGGAGACTCCACCACCTCCCTGGGCAGCCTGTCCCAGGGCTCCCTCACCCTCACTGCGGAAAAGTTCTTCCACATGTTGGTGCAGAACTTCCTGTGCTCCAACTTGCAGCCATTGCCCCTTGTCCTGTCCCCACAGACCACTGAAAAGGGGCTGGCCAATTCCCCCTGCATCCCATACTTAAGATATTTATAAACATTAATTAGGTCCCGCCTTAGTCTTAGTAGCACGTGAACTAAGTTGTTGCTACACTGTCAGTATCATTTACCTTCAGATTCCCTGCTATAATACAACAGGTAAAGAGTTCTCTAATTCCATCTTTACTGGTGTAATTCAGGGTTCCATAAAGCCAAGTTCCACTCATGTAGGTATGTAAATAAAATTCTGCCAGCTGACTACAGCAGTACTGTACAAAGTAAAGGAGGGTAAGGGGAGGTATAAGGGCTTAGGACTGAACTGACTATCGCAATTACACACTCACCAAACAAAAACCCCATTTGTGAGTTCTACCTTGCATTGTGTTTCAGCAGGTCCAACCCTCAGTGAAAGATATTAAACCTGAAACTAGCTCCTGGTTTAACTTTATTCCTATGTGGGGAGTAAAATATCTCTGAAACACACAACCCAGATTACTTCCTCAGTTCATAAAGCAAGGGAATGCCTTTTCTCTGACCTTGCTTTATCTATGATTTTAAAAGGAGCTTTTGACTGAAACACAGAGGATCAAATATTTTATTTAAGCATCAGGTTACATTCTTAACAATAAAGAGTATTGAAGCTAGTTCTCAACACAGACATGATCTAATCACCTTCCCCCTTCTTCCCTTCATAAAAATCTAAAGAACAGTAAACATTACGGAAAATAAAGAACAGTAGACAAACTGAGGAGAGGATGCAAGAACAACATGAAAAATACCTTTCATATAATTAAAATAATTCTCTCAAGAGATTTTTAACTAGCTGAAGATAAATACTTCCTTTGCTAAATACCACTTTTATTTTTCACAGAATATAAAATTTTGCAGTTCAACAGAGAACTGGACCCAATCTCAATCATCTGAAAATGCTATCTGACCAAAAAGATTAGAAAATAACAATATTTTTAAACTAATTACTTTTTTTAATGTGACAAGCAGGAAAAAAAACATAAAAAAACCCCCAAAACCTTAAAGAATTTGTAAGATTATAAGAATTGCTAAGATTATCCTATTCACATGAACTTCAATAAAAAGCTGGTTTGAATAGAAAGGAAAATTGTAGTTTCTGCATATTTTACATAACAGAAATGCTATTGTATCAAGAAATAAAACCTTCTATCCGTTTGAAATTAACAGTTAAAATTATTTTTTAAAGTTTAATACTCTATTGAAAAGAAAATAAAACTTTAAATTTTGCAACTATGAACTTCACCTTTAAGCAATTCAGTTATGAGAGGTACAGAGAGCTCACTGTTTGCCCTGGCATGTTTCGACTACCTTGCAGCAAAACAACAAATTGAGTTGTCGAACATGTAGGTGATACTTCAATTGCTTTCTTTTTATTTTAACAACTGCTTGGAGGTTGCAAAAAGCAGAGAAGTTAAAAATACTCTGTTCTACATGGCTTGAAGAGTTATTGCAAGTTAAACATTGTTTGAAGAAAGTATCTTATCAAAAGCATGACAAAGATTTCAAGATTTTTCTATTTTTTGACTTGGGTATATTTCCATGGGGAAACATGAACCAATACAGGAAATGTCAAAATGTAGGCAATTTTATGAGATTTAAGAGTAGCACCAGGTCCAATTTTATTAAGTTCATTGGTGTAAGTTTGCCAAGAGTTCTCATGAAAGGTTGTCTTTTCAAAGATTCTTTGTTCAGAAAAAACAGTGGGTTTATAACATACTGCCTTGGACATAACATATTATAGCACCTTGGTCTATTGTAGTATTATTACCTACATACTGAAAGTTCGATTTCTTTCTAATAGGTTGACAGTGATGCTCCATTTTTATATTATTCCTGGCGTTTCACAGAATTTGTTTCCTAGAGATACCAAAAAAACCCAAGCAACAAAAACCTCTGCATAAGAGCACAAGATTTTACACCAGGAAGCTAAAGTGGCTCAGACATGACTTCCAGATTTATTTTTCAGTGAAAAAAAACCCTCAGAAAATGCACACAAAATAAGCACAGAAACTCTACAGGCAATGTTTTACTTCCATAACCCTTTGTCCAATCCCATCCTAATTTAGACCACTGCATGTCTTGAATCGCACCCATGAACGAGCACTTAACAGATTTGAGAGAGCTGTTTGTGATCCTTAAAAGCTTTTTCCTTTGTCTGTTTTTCTGCAGGTTTGTTTTATGCCCCTACCACGCCATTCCATGCATTTCAAGTTGCTACCTAGTTCATTGAGACAAATGGTAGAGGTCAGTCTCGTGGTGGCCATTGCACAGTAATTCTCTTATTTCCCTCACTGTTTGAGCCAGGCTGGCTCAAAAAGAAGCTCACCTCAGCTCCTCAGAAAAAGGAGAAGTTGTTCTTCATCTGCATTTTCTAATACAACAGAGCTCTCTCCCCTCTTTTCATTTTAGTCTGCCTTCAGAAGGCACTTACTCTGCAATTTCCACAAGAGAAGATGAAAATAATCACCTTCCCTCATGCCAAATTTATTCCTGTTTTTGTGCTGTTTTCCATGTCGGCATGCTATAATTTTACTGTTACTGATACCAGTTAATAGAAAGGATTCTTTTTCATGCATTGTAGGTCAATAGGCGTGCTGTCAGTTCTAAGTAAGCAGATGAAAAATACAGAAATGCAGAAAAATAGGTCTTCATGCCTCTCCAGTCCCCAAATCAAATTCCCCCTCGAGGCAAAGCTATCCTCATCCATGTGGCTGCTGGATCTCTGTTGTTCAGAGATCTAGAGTATTCCTTATTTTCTTTAGACATTAATTTATTTATGTTCTATATTTCACATGGCCTAGGTTTTTTTAATCACTTTTCAAGGAACCATTTCTTGTGGCATTTCATCTCTGGACCAGTGAAACCTTGTGAGCCAAGGGCTGCTCCTGTCCAACGTGCCCTCTGAAGGGCTGTTGTCATCCTCAGCAGGATGGACAAATACAACAGCGTTCTCACCCACACTTTCCTCTCTTTTCACAATTCTTTCTTCTCTGATCAGGAGAAAGATGCCCAGTAGGCCAGTAAGTATTATTATGCAATTATTGCCCTAATCTTGACCCAGTGCACTGGTTCCCATGGGACACATAGAGGTCAGGTTGATCTAAACTATATCAAAAGTTCTTTGAACCCCCAGACAGTTTGTAACTAAGGGTGTGCCAGCGTTGTCTTACCTCTTATTCTAAATTTACATTTGTTGAGAATATAGAGATCAGACTCAGTTTTTTGGGTGGGGTTTATTTTGAGGAAAAGCTGAAATAGGAAGAATAATTTACAAATGTGACCTTGAAAGATGCTCTGTGCTGGTGGTAAACCAGCACAACTCAAAAAAGCAGGAAAATGGGTTGGAGACACAAAAGGAGAGAGGGACAGTCAGACCATTAGTGTTTGGATGTGTTTATTTCTTATTTTCTTCTTTGATTTTCTTGAGTAACAAGCCAGCCTGACAGTTCATCCCAAAGAGAGTCAAGGTGACCAGACATTGAAGTGCTCTGAACCAAAGTAAGAACGCTGTCCAGAAGGGGAACACAAAAGTTGCCATCAACAGCTCAGACAGTCCTCCTGAAGCACCGTTCACCTGCTCCAGCAACTGCTGCCAAGACTCTTCACCATCAAGAGCACATCATGTGCCTGAAGATGAAAGCAGGATAAAGGCACAAAGTCATCAGGTTTTAATAAAGAAAAAGTTTTAGGAATGGAGATAAGAGCATAGAAATAGGGAAGAACATGACTGGGCATGATGGAAAAGGAAGGAGAGAGAAGAAAGTATGTGTTGAGTCCTCCAGCAGAGTCAAGAATAGAGACATGAAGCTGCAGAAAAGGCAGAAAATACTGTAAAATCGGTACTTGAGCAGGGAACAGCAGCACTGATGTTTTACAAATACATCAAATACATTTTAAAACATATGCACAAGAGGGAAATCACTTGGTATCTGGCTGTCTTAATTCTATGGCAAAAGTGCATAAGGACATGAGACTTCAGAGGTGGAAGATAAAGCAATGTTTGTGGTCTTACAGAAGGGAAATACTATTTATATTATACAAAAAAGCTCCACAGCTGCAGGCAATAATCCCAGTAGAAGTAACACTGTCAGAAGTAAATAGCAGACTGCACTGAAGAAATGAGACGTGCAACTTGTAAGTCTTGGAAAGGGCACCAGCGAGGAGTGGAGGTCAACAGAGAAAAGGGATTTGGTGTGAAAGATCATAGAGAAGGATCATTTCCAAGTAGAGATAAGGCTGAGAGCACATCACTGCAGTAACATGTGAGAACCAATGAACTATTTTAGGACAAATGATAAGGAAATGAGAGGCAGCAAAAGAGAAGTGCTGGCTGATTTGATGATCAAAACTAATGAAGGAGAGATTGGGGGACTTTAAATACAAATGAAGGGGGCGTGAGCGGCTTAAAATCAAAGGGGAGATACAATAAAATATGTGTGGGGACACCAGTTGCAGTGGAATACAATCAAATTAACTAAAATTCAGCTTTTACAAAATTATATTGTCTGACTGCTTTTGTGATAAACATTTTCATCACAGGCACTTATTTATGTTAACTGAAGCTCACAGCACCTTATTCTTTCCTGACAGATAGACATCTGAGACAGGTAAGTTGACAGACCTACCTACAAGACAGAGAGATGTGAGGTAAGAGTGGAGAATGGCTGTCTGAAGGCACGTTGGCCTGGGACCTTCAATTTTTTTAGAACTACTGAATAGATTATCCTTCTTAAATAAATGTAATTTGAAAAGACATGGGTTTATTCTGGCATTTTGAATGTATGTTAGTTTTCAACATAGCCTTATTCTGGGATTTTAACCCTATGCTAAAGTTAGTTCTACTATGGGTCACAGAATCATAGAGAAGTCTAGGCTGGAAGGGACTTCTAGTCATCATCTGATCCAACCTTCTGAGGCTTGACTTAGGTTATCCAGGGCCATGTCAAGACGAGATGAGTATTTCTAGTGAGGTAGACTCCACCACTTCCCTAGGCAAACTGTTCCAATATTTCAGAGTGCTCTTAGTGAAGTTTTTCTTATACCCAGACAGCATTTCCCCTGAAGCACCTCGTGCCCCTTGCCTCTTGTGCTGTCACCAGGGATCTTTGTGAAGCGTTTTAGATACGCAACTACTTTGATCCCCTGAGCTTTATTATGCCCAGATCAAAAAAACCTAATCCCTTCCACCTTTCTCCATATATCAAATTCTCCAGCACTCTGATCACCTTGTTGGCCTCAAGTTGGTCCCTCTCCAATTTCCCAGTGCCTCTCTTGAAACCTTTTCAAATCCTTTTGCAATGTGAAAATGTGAACAGATTGTCTCTTCTGAGTTGATGAAGGGAGGACACCTCTAATATGCTAATCCTGATGATTCTTTTTGATATCTCTGGTAGCCATCTGTTTGATCTTCCTTCCCACCATCATTTGTGATAATCCACACACTTCTCCATGTCCTTTCTGAGTCTTTTCTCCTTCACCATCACAATACACACAGGTTTCGTGCCACATTAGCTCCCCTCTGTTTACTCACATCATCCTCCCCCATTCTTTACTGAGATTTGTTTTGAATGATGTTTAGGCAAGAGGAAACATGTGCTGCCTCTACCCATAATGGATGACACATCGTCTTCCTTATTTCCTAAAGGGTACAAAGTGCTCCTTTTCTTTGCAGAGGACTGTTTGCTTTAAGAGTTTGGAGGAATAAGATGTATTACACTTGGGAGGAGATTCCTTTCTGAGAAGGTTTTTTATTGGATAAGCACTCAAAGGCTGGTGATCCATGAGAGACAGAAAGTAAAAGGTTAAAGGTGAGAATGAGAGAAAACAGGAACAGTTGAATTCTAGACAGAAAGCACTGTTTGCCTTCAGAGCAATTAAGAGAAATTGTCAGCAAGGGACCAAAAGAATAATTCAAGAAACATGATGTCACGGGATATCGGTGTCTATGATATTAATGATGCTTATGATTTATTGCTCTTACTGGTGACCTACAGAATATGCAGAAACCAGGGCAAAACCAAAAAAATCTGAAAATGGCAGAATGGGGTTGATTCTAGGGTAACCTTCAGCGAGACTTTTTTATCTTTCATGACTTTCAGAGCTGAGATTTAGAAGTAAAAAGCTGTTCTCTGGATACTTGGGTAGACTTTGAACTGAAATAGGCTTCCTTCTTAGCTGTTGGATTTCTTTGTTCAACAGAGGCTGTTGCAACTGAAACTAAGCATGAAATATAATGCCAATACATCCACAGTACTGTTTCCCAAGACAATTAAAAGAATTTGTTCAGCAGTTTTGGCACAGTTTTAATCCAGATATTTAATCTAGGTTCATCATAAGCTTGTCAGCCCACAGAGGACACAAGTACTGATCTGGAACAGGATAATAAAACAGAGTAAGTCAGAAACATGCAACTGTATAGACCTGGAATGAGAAAATTTAATTTAAGGTAGGAAGAGCCGAAGGACTAGAGAGGCACCCTTCTCCCTCACAAATATGAACCCTTGTAGGGAGAGTTACACAACTTCAGTAGGCATATCAAGTCTGAGGTTGTCAATGCAGAGACTGTGGCACTGTTACATAATACCTCGACCTTAAAAGAGGTGACTAAGGGCTGCTGAAAACAGAGGGCGTGCAAGCCCATATGCTGTCACCAAACTCAGGAAGAGGCAATGAACTGGAAGGCTGCTCCAAAGCAGAAAAGGGACTGAGATGTGGACCTCCAATGGCCTGGAAGACAGCAAAAGAGAAGTTTTGAGGGGAGACGAGAAAGGCAAGGCAGGATTCAAGGTGGCTGCATAGGGAACAAGGGTGAGGTTTTTTTCTGGATTCTGGGAGAAAGAGGGAACAAAATACGTAAGGGAGAGAAGCAACATGTGAGAGACTGGGTTTTGGGAGAGAAGAAGAGGCAGCAGAAAAATTTATTAAGGTTGAAGGCACAACAGGGAGGGAATATATTTAGTGGAAATGGGAGCAGAAAAGACACAAAACCACCATGTTTTGTCTCTCAAAATCATGAAGAAGTAGAGTCTGACCCCAGTTCCCACTGAATGGTTACTTATAGCAGCAGCTTTTCCACTGAAGTCTTAATTTACCACTCAGCATGAGCGAAGACGGCAAAATTGGGCATTTTTTCCTCACTAAAATCAAGTATATATTCTTTAATATTTTCCTAGATTTAACCTACAAACTGCTGTACAGTTCAGGTGTGTGTTGCTTGGGTATGAATAAGGCTGTGCTGGGGAAACCATGAAAAAATGTGGCACATATCAAAATATCTCAGGATGGATGGTGGAAGGGGAATGACTGTTCTTCAAAGGGAGGGAAGATACCAGAAATCTGTGGTCTAGAAGCTTGCAATGTAGCAGGAGACAGAGAGTAAGATATGCTGCAGATACAAGCCTGAGATTTGGAGTTGGGCTTCTGCAAGGATCAAGAGTACTTGTGCAATACCCATGGGTTGTATCCATCTAACATTTTCCAGCAAATTAGGCAATATGACCTACACCCAGAAATCACTGGAGATCATGGGTGAAGGGTGTTTTCCCATCTGACATCACCATGGCTTTTGCATCTCATGTCACCACGCTTGGCTCTGTGAAACCAGGACACACGTAGCATCAGAAAGTGGAACAAATGCACTTTCATGAGCCTCCTCCCTGTAAAACCCAAGCTGTGCTGGGATTCTGCTGTCCCTCAGAAGGTACATTAGGATGCATGAATATGTTGACATGTTGAATGTGTTCGTGCTGACACCTCCTGAAAAGGGTATGTCATCTGAGATTTCAGCCCCTCATGCCAGCTATTAGCATACCACTGTCTGAGGCTGTCGGGAGCGTGTATGTGTTCTACGTATCTGCTGAAATAAACAACACCCATAAGGCTTCCAAGATGCACAGCCACTGGGGAGTTCATTGAGTATAAAAGATTTTACATATTTTGCCACAAATTCAGAGTTCTAAACACAAAACACTGCTCACAGGGACACTGGGTGGATTTGTGACTCCATCTCAGGAACCTGGGGTCTGTAAAGCAGCAAATAGATCACCCTCATCCATATGCAAGTTCCACTTCTCCCACTGTATTTTCAATGATAGTCCCTCTCTTAAATAACTGCAGTGCAAGTCATTGAAATGTATTACAACCTAGAATTATCTTCAACTCTTTCAATGAAATGTAAAAAAAAAAATTCAATTAGAAGTGAAATAACTTGTAGAAAACAATGCATGATTTTTCTTGAATGAGGTATATCAGAAAGGCAAAAGCCCAGCTTGAATTTAACCTGGCCGCTGGGGTGAAAAAGAATAATAAACTCTTTTATAAGTACATTAACAGTAAGAGGAGGACAAAGGAGAATATCCACTCTTTACTGGATGAGGCTGGGAATGTGATCACTGAGGATAAGGAAGAGGCGGAGGTTCTGAATGCCTTCTTTACGTCTGTCTTTAAAGGTCAAACAGATCCTCAGGGTACCCCTCTCTCTGACCTGGTAGTCTCAGCTGGGGAGCATGCTAACTCCCCTGTGATTCTGGAAGAAACAGTCAGAGACTTCCTACTCCAACTGGACTGCCACAAGTCCATGGGGCCGGATGAGATCCACCCGAGAGTGCTGAGGGAACTGGCAGAGGTGGTAGCCGAGCCGCTTTCCATTATCTATCAGTCCTCCTTGCTGACTGGTGAGGTCCCAGAAGACTGGAGGCTTGCCAATGTGACTCCCATTTACAAGAAAGGTTGTAAGGAGGATCCGGGGAACTACAGGCCTGTTAGCCTGACCTCGGTTCCAGGGAAGGTTATGGAACAGATAGTCTTGAGGGAGATCATGCGGTATGTGCGGGATGGCCGGGGGATCAGGCCTAGCCAGCATGGGTTCATGAAGGGCAGGTCCTGTTTGACCAACCTGATCTCCTTCTATGATCTAGTGACCCATCTGCTGGATGAGGGAAAGGCTGTTGATGTGGTCTACCTAGACTTCAGCAAAGCCTTTGACACTGTCTCCCACAGTATTCTCCTGCAGAAGCTGGCAGCCCGTGGCTTGGATGGGTACACCCTCGGCTGGGTAAGGAGCTGGCTGGAGGGCCGGGCTCAGAGAGTGGTAGTAAATGGAGTTAAATCCAGCTGGCGACCGGTCACGAGTGGTGTTCCCCAGGGGTCGGTGCTGGGGCCTGTCCTCTTCAATATCTTTATTGATGACCTAGATGAGGGCATTGAGTGCACCCTCAGTAAGTTTGCAGATGACACTAAATTGGCTGGGAGTGTGGATCTGCCTGGGGGTAGCGAGGCCCTACAGAGGGATCTGGACAGGCTGGAGAGCTGGGCTGAAGCCAATGGCATGAGGTTCAACAAGAGCAAATGCCGAGTCCTGCACTTTGGCCACAACAACCCCAGGCAGCGCTATAGGCTTGGGGCGGAGTGGCTGGAGGACTGTGTGGAGGAAATGGACCTGGGGGTACTGATTGATGCACGGCTGAACATGAGCCGACAGTGTGCGCGGGTGGCCAAGAAGGCCAACGGCATCCTGGCTTGCATCAAAAATAGTGTTACTAGTAGGAGCAGGGAGGTAATTGTCCCCCTGTACTCAGCACTTGTGAGGCCGCATCTCGAGTACTGTGTTCAGTTTTGGGCCCCTCACTACAGGAAAGACATTGAGGCTCTGGAACGCGTTCAGAGGAGGGCTACTAAGCTGGTGAGGGGTCTGGAACACAGGCCTTATGAGGAGCGTCTGAGGAAGCTGGGATTGTTCAGCCTGGAGAAGAGGAGGCTTAGGGGAGACCTTATAGCTCTCTATAACTTCCTGAAGGGAGGTTGTAGTGAGCTGGGGGTCGGCCTCTTCTCCCGTGTAGGCAGTGACACAACTAGAGGGAATGGTAGCAAGCTGCGCCAGGGGAGATTCAGGCTCAACATTACGAAGCACTACTTCTCAGAAAGGGTAGTCAGGCACTGGAATGCACTGCCCAGGGAGGTGGTGGAGTCACTGGCCCTGGGGGTGTTCAAGGAAAGACTGGATGTTGTATTGAGGGATATGGTTTAGTGGGAGCTAGTAGTAATAGGTGAATGGTTGGACTGGATGATCTTCTAGGTCTTTTCCAACCTTGATAATTCTGTGATTCTGTGATTCTGTGATCTTTCAGTCAAGCAGAAGAAATTTAACACAATGATATGGCAAAGGAATCCCAACATTGCAATACAATCTTTACTTGATTGAACATTAATAATACTTTACAAAATTGCTCTGAGCCTCATTCAAGTCTTGGGTCATGTGTATTAAATCATACGTAACTCTTCTAAGTTGCATCAGGGTAAAAATCTCAATAACATGCAAAAGGAGTGAAACTGAATGCAGAGTGCTGCAACAGAAAGAATTTCCGTAGGAATTTGACCTCTTGAGAGATTTTGATATGCAGTGATCTTGCCTAAGTAATCCTGATAAATTTTCAATGAAAATCGTAAACCAAATCTTGTCCCATTAGAAGCTTTCATCCCTAAAACAAAATGCAACAAACAAAAATTCCCCTTAAATGAAAACAAGAATTGAAAATGTACACAGATTTTTTTTTTTTTTCAAAATAATAAGTTGGGAGAAAATTAAGATGAAAATTTCTGCTTCTCCTAGAAAATTAACTCACTGTGTGACCACAATATTCTCGTAAAGTGCTTGAAAAGGAAGATTGATGACGAATGTATTTACTTCCTCATCCTGTATACCGTATGAAGTGATTTAGGCAAACACTACTTATTCCTACACACCACACTACTTTCCAAATCCATTTTTGCCCACACCATATTTAAAATGCAAATGTCAAGGACATACTTTCCTGGATTGGACAGATCAAATCTGATGTACTGCAGTTCATGAGAGGAACACCAATAATGCACAAAGTATGCCAGTTAGAATTGTAACCTATTTTCTCCATAGAGGGAGCACAGCAGACAGATATTCTTTGTAAATATTAGCTTTCTAATATTGCTTTGAAGTTTTTCGTTGTCTTGAAAGGTGTTTTCCCAAACAAAAAGGCAAAAATTAATCCTGCTATCTGCCCTATGCTCAATCTGCTGCAAATCAGTGTAGTTCCCTCAAAGACAGGCTCAGTTCTAAAACTGTTTTCTCTCTGTCAATGTGGAAATGACATTCCGCATTTGGGAAACAAAAAAAATTCACGAGTGATAAACGTTAAAATAAAAATAAAATAGTTCTAAGTGTTTATAAATATTTCTGTTTAAAATATTTCTATTTGAGGTTATCTTTTAAATAATTCTGCACAGGAAAATGAATCTGTTCCAGTTTCAGCTGCAAGGTTCTCATGGGAATGGGATTGATACAATAAATAGAAGCAGCTTATTGTCGTTGCTCTCCAGTCTTTGACTTAGGTTACTGGAGTTGTTTCTTTGAGCTCATCCCTCAGTACTCGTGGTTAATAATCTTTCAGTGCAGAGAAAGTTAAGGTTTCTTTTTCAGTTTTGCATTTCTTTTTAATGTGCACTAGCTCAGCTAGCTGAGAAATGTCTCGAAGGATATTTTTGGAGGGAAAACCAAACCAGAACACGTTATTACTAAAATTATTTCCTCCCTCCCCCCAGTAAAAAAAAAAAAAAAGTCTCAGGCTCAGTGAAAGGCTGAAAAAAAATGCACATGAATCAATTATGAAAAAAGAGAAAGTTTCTTTGAATGAGGAAAAGCTGATTGGAATTAAGATAGGCTTTGTTCATATCTGCAAGGTACAAGGAGAGGACTTTTCAGTGGAACAGAAAAGGGGGATTTGGGAGTGTTTGGCTGCTTAACGCTATAGTGCTTCAGAGCCCATGTGAAAATTTGCTGCTAGCTATTAATCGTCATTGTGCCCCTGCAAAGAAGCTGTTACAATGATGACTGTATGTCATTATATTCCCACTGTAAGTAACGAATCAGAGAGCTGGGAAAGTTGGATAAGAGCGGCTGGCAAACTTTTAAGCAGCAGAATCCATTTAAATAAATTTACATCACATTTGCTACATTCGCTGGTATGGGAATCATACTTTAAAATGAAACAATATGCTGCGTTCATGGGCCCTGGTCTTTTATTCTCCTGTCTCTGAGCCTACTTTCCAGGTCAGCCTTTGCCAGCGCTGACAGCACGCTTTTCTCATAGCCTCTCCTTCTCATAGCCTTTGGTTGCTTTCAAGTTCAATTTAGCACAATGAAGTTGTTATGCATGACAGTTTGGAGAGCAGAATAGGTGGTGTCTGAGCCCGCTGTGTCGCTACAAAGTGGGCTCATTCTCCACAAGCCGGCTCAGTTACTGAAGCCTTGCTGGTGGGACACCGCAGTGGACTTCCAGACATTCCCATCCTGACGAAAACAATTAGCTTCAAACTGCAAGAAGCCGCGGGGTTGCCCTTTCTTTCAGGGAGACCACGCCATTTAATGTGCTGCAGTGGATTTCAAATTCGTGTTGATTTATCCTGTTGTACTCTTCTTTTATGGCCTCTATTTACAGATGTGTAAAGAAACAGGGAAAGTTTGAGTCTCGCGCGGTTCAAGAGCTTTATTGGAAACCTAAACCATTGTTTTATGTTTATTTTATAAGGAAATAGAGTTGAAACATGTCAGGCTTAATTCCATTAGGCTGAACTGCATAAAAGAGAGCCCTGAGGTTCCTTGAACAGAACCTGAAAGTGTCTCTTCTGCTAACCATCAGAGACAAGCCAAACAATAAACAACTACAAAACGCTCAAGATGCCAACACGGTTGTCTACTACAAGAATGCCTAAAAAAGCCCCTAGAAATCATTTACAGATGGTGAATTATACAAACAATAAAAATTAGATCATTTTGAGCCTGCGTTGGGGTAGTGCAACCTGCCTGTCCACACCAGGGACAGTTCAGCATGCCTGCTCATGTACATTGCTCATGACATTGTTGGACACTGAATTCAGTAGTACAACCCAGTTGCTACCCCTACAGGATAAACATTACTCTACTTTTATGTGAACTTAGTTATCAGCACATTGATAGCTTCCTCCTTTTTTTCTTATCAGGCACTACTAGCATTGCTGTGAAAACACAAGCCAATTGCATGCTGCTTGAATATATGCTGTTCATACTTGCTCTTGGTTTCTTAGGTTTGCCAGTAGAAAAGAATCAGTTACCTTGATTATAGATTAGTCCAAAGAGTATTCCAGCAACCCTTCCATGCAAGATCACACTATTAGAAAAGTACCTGCCCACATCCTCTTTGCCCCTTCCCTCCCTATCCATCCTCTCCTTTTTCCTTCTTTTTATTTTTGTTTTAATCACAGAATCACAAGGTTGGAAAAGACCTTTAAGATCATCATGTCCAACCATTCGCATTCTAAACTAAACCATATCCCTAAGTACCTCACATCTACCCTTTTTTAGAACACATCCAGGGAAGGTGACTCAGCCCCTCCCTGGGCAGCCTGTTCCAGCCCTGACAACTCTTTCAGTAAAAAATTTTTTCCTAACATCCAATCTAAACCTGCCCTGGCACAGCTTCATGCCATTCCCCCTTGTCCTATCACCTGTCACCTGGCTGAAGAGACCATCACCGATCTCTCTATAACCTCCCTTCAGGTAGTTGTAGGTGGTGATAAGGTCTCCCCTCAACCTCCTCTTCTCTAGGCTAAACAGCCCCAGCTCCCTCAGCCGCTCCTCAGAGGATTTGCCCTCCAGCCCCTTCCCCAGCCTGGTTGCCCTTCTCTGGACTTGCTCCAGGACCTCCATGTCCTTCTGATGGTGAGGAGCCCAGAGCTGGACACAGTACTCAAGGTGTGGCCTCAAATTTGCAGGAACAAAATATTATCTAGATTCCTTCTTTGTAAAAGGCTTGGTTTGCCCCAGCGCTGTCAAAAGGTAAAATAAAATCACAGCAGCAAGTCTTTTACCTCTTCAAAATAGTTTCTGCTTTTCTAAAGAACCAAATAATGCAATTAAATTTTCTGGGTTTTAACAATACAAAATGCATCTATTACAGCCGCAAAAATGTCACAAACTGGGCTAAATTCAGTCTGAGTTTCAGAAGGTTGATTTTTTTTAATTACAGCTAATTAACCACCCTCCAATAATATATGAGCATGACTTGGTGTAATTAGCAGGCTATAACAAAATTTAAAGCAAGCAGTACTACATTTAATGCCAGATGTAGGCTTCTTGGTCAAAAAAGGAGATGAGAATTAGAATACTTGGTTTCTGATATAATTTATACAGTATGTCAGATCACCAGACCTATTCTTAACTATTAAATACAGATATTTTCTCAGTCATTCATTCAAAAAAAAAGACCAAACATTATTTTTGCAATATTGCTGCAACTAAACATCTCTTTCACTAATGAATAGCCTCATGTGAAGAACGTGGGATATATTATGGTGTTTACTCCTTATTTAAGAAATAGAAGAGTGCAAATAAGTTGTGCCAGTGAGGAACCAAGTTGAACTATAAAAGAAAAGGATGCATGAATCAGCCTTTAAAATTACAAGAACCTTTGCTTTACATATTTTGCCCAAGCAATATAGCTTCCTCATATTTCTTCAGACATCAGTTATGTAGGTCTCACCAGTTTTGGCAGTAGCACATATAGGTCAACAAAATAGAAAAGGTCATTCAAATACAAGGATTTTCAGGATAAAATGGAATACAAAAAAAAAGAGACAGGAAGAACCAGAAGAGCAACACAGCCTTGAAACCAGCTTAACAATACATAGAATCATAGAATGGTTTGGGCTGGAAGAGACCTTAAAGATCATCAAGATTCTACCCCCTGCTGTGGGCAGGGACACCACTCACCAGACCAGGCTGCCCAAGGCCCCATCCAACTTGGCCTTGCACACCTCCGGGGAGGAGACATCCACCACTTCCCTGGGCAGCCTGTGCCAGGGCCTCACCACCTTCATAGTGAAGAATTTCTTCCTAGTATCCCATCAAAATATACCACCATTCCCCTCCCCAGCTTTCTTGTAGGCCTCTTCAGGTACTGGAAAGCTGCTATAAGATCTCCACAGAGCCTTCTCTTCTCCAGGCTGAATAACCCAAACTCTCTCAGCCTGTCTTCATAGGTAAGATGCTCCAGCCCTCTAACCATCTTTCTGGCCCTCCTCTGGACCTGTTCCAACAGTTCCATGTCCTTCTTATGCTGGGGACTCCAGAACTGGACACAGTATTCCAGGTGGGGTCTCACAAGACCAGTGTAGAGGGGCAGAATCACCTCCCTCGACCTGCTGGCCACAATCCTTTTGATGCAGCCCAGGATATGGTTGACCTTCTGGGCTGCAAGCACATATTGTTGGCTCATGTCAAGCTTCTCATCCACCAGCATCCCTAAGTCCTTCTCCTCAGGGCTGCTCTCTATCACATCATCTGCCAGCCTGTTTTGCCTTTGGCAAAGCCGTGCCAACTATCCTGAATCATCTCCTTGTCTTCCATGTGCCTTAACATAGCTTTTAGGAGGATCTGTTCCATGATCTTCCCAGGCACAGAGGTGAGGCTGACAGGTTGGTAGTTCCCTGGGTTGTCCTTTTTACCCTTTTTAAAAATGGGCACAACATTGTCCTTCTTCCAGTCACCAAGGACTTCTGACCACCATGACTTTTCATATATGGTGGAGAGTGGCTTGGCAACCACATCACCCAATATTCTGAGGACTCTAGAATGCATCTCATCAGGTCCCATAGACTTATATATGTACAGGTTCCACAGGTGATCATGAACTTGATCTTCCCCTACAGTGGGAGGGGTTTTACTCCCGTGTGCCCCATTTTGCTGTCACTGTAAAACCAGGAATTTCCTAAGCAAGAATATACATGGTCATGTCAATTGAAAATGAAGCCTAATTTTAGGACCATAAAAAGAAAAACTTTTACATTCTCTAAGTTAATCTTTTAATAATTTTGTTGTGGTCATGATGGCCTCAGTGCAACAGGCCAAATTTTACTTAGAAGGATTGCTCTAAAGAAAACTGGAAGAAGAAAAGACTCAGATAAACCTTCTCTGCTGCAGTGGAGTAGCACGATGTGAAGACAAGGCTTATGCATTTGTTAGCATGTAGTAATGAATTTAGGAACCTTTGGATGCATGAACATGACAGAAAGCGGGAATCATTTCACTGCCCTGGATGTATGAGGGAAGGATTATACAGACTAAGTGGGATTAAATAGCCTCAGTTTTATTTATAAGTACTGCAAAAGAACCACCTACTACCAGACACCCTATCTCTAAGGAACAGCTGTTCTAGCTTTTAACTGCACTGGTTTTTTACAAGTTAAAGCTGGATCTCTATCTGTGCCATCACACTTAAAGGAGTTAGGCCTCTGGCTACCAGGTCTGTCCTGTGATGGCTGTGAAGGAGGCAAAAATCTTGTCAGCCACCACCAGATATTTCCAGCCAGCCCTGAGGAAAATCTCTCCTGACCTCCTGCTAAGACTGTTGAATTTAAAACCTGCTGATTGACCCATTGACGATGGAGAGGTTGGGACTTCAGCTTTCCATTAGAGAACCAGAATAAAAGACAGAGCCCTGGGTAATACCTGGCTGGTTAAATGTAAAGCCAGCTGGAGGTAGGTGGGCCCTCCAATGGACTGTAGATGGGTGGTACCTCACCTGGGGACAACCATTGCCATCCAGGGCCCTCTCACACCATCACCTGGACAACTGTAGTTGTCTGCATGTCAACATATATTTTCATGGGCCAAAAACCCATGGCTAAAGGTGCATGGCCTTCTGCTTGCACCGTCTAACACATGACCTTATCAGGCTGGTTCAGATAGCCAGTGTGTAACTGGTGGTTTCCAGCTAGCACCTATTCATTGGCTTCTGTCAAATTAGTTTGGTGGACAGGTGTCCATATCAGAGAACAATGGTAACAATTGACACTAATTGGCACCCCTGATGGCTTTCTCAGCTAGAGGTGGTCCATCCCCATCAGACAAGGCACAGTTGCCTTGACAAGGAAGTTTCCTCTGCTGCATCCTCACCGTAACCAAGGAGCTCAAGCAGTATAGGGGAAAACCAACAGGAAAAAAGCTATAAAGAATTAGCTTGGTATAGTTAAACCTGTGTTTTTGAGTGGACCATTTAGCAATCAATAGATTTTGATATACAACCAATGCACTGGCAAAGTTTGCCATGGTGGTGAGGTCTGGCTGAGTGCATTTTGAGTCCTTGATCAAGTATCAAGACAAACACCAAAATAAATGTTCAAAGAAAATAACCTTCCTCTGGCTTCATTGTGAAAACAGCAGTAAAAGGAGTTTTAAAGTTTCCTGTAGCACTTCGTGCCAGGCCTCCCTTATTTGATATTTTATGCTCTGTATGTTGGTTTCCTTAAAACAAAGTTTTCAGTTAAAGGGCTGTGCTAATAGATAAAGTCCATTTTTGGAATAAACAATTGTCAGCAGCCTTTGTAGGGCCTGTGCAGGAAAGCAATTAATAAAGATGCGTATTTTCTGCTTTCTGTATTAGCCTACTTTACTATCACACCTCAGATAAGCACCCAAACTTAAGTTGTCTTCCAAAGTTTGGCAAGCTTCAATGGCTTCATTAGTGGGTTTTTCTTTAGGACCAACCAGGCTCAAAGAGCCCTAACAATGGAGCTAATCACTGGCTCTTCCCTGACCCAAGCTTATGTTGTCCTCTTTTTATCCACAGACTCTACTTCTGAGCAGTTGGATTTCAGAACAAATAAATATCTCCCTATTTTTTCCCCTTGCTTACATCTTTTGTGATATTTTTAATTTGCAGCCGCCTGTATTTAAATCAGTGTCGTAAATGGCAGGGTTCTTCAGGTGATCTTTCACCGGACACAAATGGCCTAGCATTAAAATGCAGATAGCGTTACCTCAATTAGAGAACACTGTGGAAAACTTCAAAAAGGTGTAGCTAAATGTTTAGACTAAAGAAACAAAACTGCGTTGTTAGGAGCAGCGTTGGGCGAGCCGCAATTTCAATGGCTCCGCTAATGAATAAATGTGAGACTGTATCAACAGCGCTGAACAAGCACCCGGTTTGTGTGTGCAGGGAGTGCAATGGTATCAATTGACTGGCTCTTTGTGGCGGCTCTAAAGTACCCTTGAATGTGTCAATGGAGGAAAGGCATGTGGACAATGAAGCCATGACAGCTGAAAGTCAGCAGCGACCTTGAACCTCAACCAGTCCCACCATCCCGGTGACTCCAGCTGCAGCACAGACATGCGTGGACGGACAGACAGACGGGCCTTCAGCACCACCCTGGTCCAGGTCCCTGCGCTGAAATGACAATTTCACTGCACAGGGAGACCTGGCTAATAAGCGCTGGGGAGTGTTCACTCAGCGACGTTGCTAACGATATACTCAGCATCCTAATCAGGCCCTCACTGACATATGCACAACAGAAAACAGAGAGCAAAAACAAAGCCAGTTGCTGCCGATCAAATGCTGCCTATCAGCATCTGCAGACAAAGCAGATGCTCCACTGATAAGCTAGGGGTTTTTCTTCTTGATTTGAGTGTTATTGTTTTGTGAGACCACTTCCTTTATTGAAGTGAACAGCTCGTGGTTGGTTAAAACACTGCGAGGAAGGAACAATTAGCATCTGGCATGTGGTATTTTCCAATGGAAAACAACAGAATTTCCCTAAAGATCAGTCGTGTGAGTTGCACATTAGCAGTACGCCATTATTAAGATGTACACACAGCAGAGACCTTCAAAGCTCCTTGTGTCAAAGCACAGTGCTATGGACCAGCAGTGGCACCCCTTTGCTGTAGGTAAATACATTGGCATCCTCTATGGAGGATAGTTTTGGCCACTCCTGCATTCCTCTCCCTGCCAGGAGGGATGTCAGGACAAACGCTCATGCTGAGTAAGGCAGGGTGGTCCCCCACCTTCTCATCCCCATCTTGTGTAGTTATGCTGATAACACAACAAATTACTTTTTAGGGTGTGAGGATATAACATACAAACAGCAGGGCTCTTCTCTTCGCACTGAATATTAGTTTATCAGTAAAATGCTATAAGGACTAAATTTTTGTGCCATAGAGCTGACATTTCTCCTTCCCTGAGTGTCTGGCTGAGCACTTCAACTTCTGCAGCATGTTTGTCAGCTTACCACATAGGATGAACCAAAAACCCACTCTGGTTTTGGCTTACTGTTCCAATGCTTATTCTGGTCTCGTACTTTACGTATGGCAGAGAGCAGAGGATGGTTTTTGAAGAGATCATAGAGGACCTTTAAGATCCCTTCCAATCCAAACAATTCTATGGCTATGAGTCACATGTCGTGAGAAATTTCTGGCTAGGAAGAGGTCCTCTGTAAAGTAGAAACTAATGGGGGAATTTTTGCTGACTGTTAAAGGGAGTAATGTAATCTCCTTTTTGGCTCTGGACATGAAGAAAAAATTATGAGGAGCTATACTTCTTTAAAAATTCAAACTTGCTTGAAAAAAAGGCATTTTCAGCATTTCTACAGTTTTTTCCTTAATTTCCTGTGAATTATTTCCATGTTTTCAGTGACTTACTGAAGCCAAAATAAAAAAACATTTTCAGGTATATTGTGGTGATCAGTGGAGCAGAGTCTGACTGGAGACCTGTGACTAGCGGTGTTCCCCAGGGCTTGGTGTTGGGTCCTGTTTAATATCTTCATCGACGACCTTGATGAGGGAATAGCATCTACCCTCAGCAAGTGCCAATGATACAAAGCTGGGAGGGGTGGCTGACACGCAGGAACACTGCGCTGCCATCCAGCGAGACCTGCACAGGCTGGAGAGCTGGGCAGGGAGAAACCAGATGAGGTTTAATAGAAGCAAGTGTAAAGTCTTGCACCTGGGGAGGAATAACCGTCAGTATCAGTACAGGCTGGGGGATGACCTGCTAGAGAAGAGCTCTGTGGAGAAGGACCTGAGGGTCCTGCTTGATGACAGGTTGGCTATGAGCCAGCAGTGTGCCCTGGTGGCTAAGAGGGCCAATGGGATCCTGGGATGCATCAGGAAGAGTGTGGCCAGCAGGTCGAAGGAGGTGATCCTCCCCCTCTACTCTGCCCTGGTCAGGCCCCACCTGGAGTATTGTGTCCAGTTCTGGGCTCCCTGGTATAAAAAAGACAGGGATCTCCTGGAGAGAGTCCAGAGAAGGGCTACGAAGATGATTAAGGGCCTGGAACATCTCCCCTATGAGGAAAGGCTGAGTGAGCTGGGGCTGTTCAGCCTGGGGAAAAGAAGACTAAGGGGGGACCTAATTAATGTTTATAAATATGTCAAGTATGGGATGCAGGGGGAATTGGCCAACCCCTTTTCAGTGTCTGTGGGGACAGGACAAGGGGCAATGGCTGCAAGTTGGAGCACAGGAAGTTCTGCACCAACATGGGGAAGAACTTTTCCCCAGTGAGGGTGAGGGAGCCCTGGGACAGGCTGCCCAGGGAGGTGGTGGAGTCTCCTTCTCTGGAGATATTCAAGACTCATCTGGACGCCTGTCTGTGCAATATGAGCTGGGGAGCTGCTTTGGCAGGGGGGTTGGACCCGATGATCTCTCGAGGTCCCTTCCAACCCCTACGATTCTATGATTCTATGGTTTTGGGGGAGGGGGGCGTCTGCTTACATTTGTACAATAAAAATTTGTACATTAAAAAAAATTTTTACATTAAAAATGGAAAAGACTGACTCAGTTAATACATATTTTTCATCTTCATTCTCATTTACATATTCTGGTAAGTGGATTAATGTTTTTAGTCATAATTTTTATTTTTAGAATACTTTATATTATTTGAAAAAGGCATTTTAACATAACCTTATTGTAAATCATATAGTACTTGGGATTTGATGAAAATATTTAATTTATGGTGTGAAAGTACCACAAATTTTGATGTTTCCCAATTATAAGCAACACATTTGCCTTCTGTTTGTCTGCTAAGTCACGGTTGTTACAAAAAAAGGCAATTTATTAAACAAGGATGTAGTGAAAAATTCAATTGGAGTCTGTCCTTCAAGGAGAAGAATCCAAAAATATTCAAAGAATCATAGAATCATAGGATGGTTTGGGTTGGAAGGCACCACAAAGATCACTGAGTTCTAGACCCCCTGCCAGGTGGGGTCTCATGAGAGGAGAGTAGAGGGGCAGAATCCCCTCCCTTGACCTGCTGGTCACACTGTTCTTGATGCAGCCCAGGACACAGTTGGTCTTCTGAGCTGCCAGCAGACACTGCTGGCTCATGTTGAGCTTCTCATAGATCAGCACCCCAAGTCCTCCTCAGGGCTGCTCTCAGTCCATTCTCCACCCAGGCTCTAGTTGTGCTTGGGATTGTGCCAACCCACATGCAGGACCCTGCACTTGGCCTTGTTGAACTTCATCCAGTTCATATGGGCCCAATTGCCCAGCCTGTCAAGGTCCCTCTGGATCATCCCTTCCCTCCAGCATGTTGACCTCACCACAGAGCTTGGTGTTGTCGGCAAACTTGTCGAAGGTGCACTTGATCCCTCTGTCCATATCATTAACAAGGATATTGAACAGTGACAGTCCCAGTACTGACCCTTGAGGAACACCACTCATCACAGATCTCCATATGAACCATTGAGCCATTGATCCATTGACCACAACTTTTTGGGTGTGGCCATCCAGCCAGTTCCTTATCCACTGAGTGTCAAATCCATGTCTCTCCAATTTAGAAATGAGGATATCAGATGCCTTGAACAAGTCCAGGAAGATGATGTCCATCATACTTCCCTTGTCTACCATCTCTGTCACTCCATCATAGAAGGCCACTAGATTTGTCAGGCATGATTGCCCTTAGTTGAAGCCATGCTGGATGTCACCAATCCCCTCCTTGTTCTCCATGTGCCTGAGCATGGTCTCCAGGAGGATCTGCTCCATGATCTTATGAGGCACAGAGGTGAGAGTGACCTGCCTGTAGTTCCCTGGGTCTTTCTTTTTCCCCTTTTTAAAAACAGGGGTTGTGTTTCCCCTATTCCATTCAGTGGGGACTTCACAAGACTGCCAGGACATTTCAGATATGACAGAGAGTGGCTTGGCTGCTTCATCCACCAGTTCCTTCAGGACACACAGGTGCACCTCATCAGATCCTGGGCTTGGAGGAGGTGACCCTTAAATACTAGCCAGCTGTCTTGGCCCCTCTTCTCTCAGGGCTTTGTGCCATGTACTCTACTCAGCAGTTCCCTGAAGAGGCCAAAGTCTGCTCTCCTGAAATCCAGGGTAACCAGTTTGCTGCGCATTCTCCTCGCTGCCCTGAGGATTTGGAACTCCACCATTTCATGGTCGCTGCATCCAAGAAAAAGTATGGAAAGTCATAATAAATGTTGGTTGTTGCTTAATGGATATGTGAGACAGTAGATCTCAACTCCTGCGAGAAATCCTCTAGCACCTCTTTAGCAGGTACAGCATGAGTTGAGCACAGGGCATGGACAACATCCCCAGCAGGCACAGGGATGAAGGGAATGAGGGATAATTTACTACTTAGCAGACTTCGCTTTAGTCATGATTTCACTCCCTTCTTATCCCCATTGTAGCAGGGACTGGGGGAATGGGGATTTGGTCAGTTCCTCATAAGTTCTTTTCCTTCTTAGCTGGGGTGGGGGATTATTCCTCACACCCTTCCCCTGCTGCACTGTGGGGTCCCACCCACAGCAGACAGTCCTCCATGAACTTCTCCAATGTGAGTCCTTTCCCACAGGGCTTCAGCTCCTCCCCAGCTGCCCCAGTGTGGGTCACTGCTGTGGGTGCAGTCATCAATCACAGAATGGCTCTCAGTCTCTCAGGCCCAGACTGCTCCAGCATGGTCCCCCATGGGGTCACAAGCCCCCCAACAAACCTGCTCTGGCGTGGGTCTCTCTCTCATGCCCATCTCTGTGTCTCTGTCTCTCTCCATGTGCTGCAAGTGCTGGCAGAAGCTTGCTCCCACGTGGGTCACAGCATCTCCTGTATGTCTCCCCCTGCTCCAACATGGGGCCTCTCCATGGGCTGCAGGTGGGGTCTGGGCCTTTTCCATGGGCTGTGGGGGGACACCCGCTCCACCATGGGTTTCTCCAGGGGCTCAGGGGCATCTCTCTCTCCTGCACCTTGGGCGCCTCCTCCCCCCTTCCCTGCCCTTGGTGCCTGCACAGTCTCTCCCACCTTCTCACTCCCTTCTCTGGGGGAAAAAATCACCCGCTGGCTTTTTCCCTCCTCACTGTGATCCCCAGAGGCCTGTGACCATCACTGATGGGCTCGGCCTTGGTCAGCAGTGGGTCCGGCCTTGAGCCGGCTGGTGTTTGCTCTGTGGGGCCTGAGGGAAGCTCCAGCTGCTGCTTGCAGAATCCACCCCTGCAGCCCCCTCCTCCACCAGAACCCCACCACGCAGAACTACAACAGGAGTGCAAGCGCTTTTCATAGAAGAGAGATGGCATTATTAGAACACAATAATGCAAACGCTTAGGAATGTAGGCAAAATTAATCATATAAGTTGCCCCATGGAAGTCAAATATGCTTTGTGTGCTCCACTGTTTGCATTCCTCGGCACTTGGTGCTATCTAATTTTACTTTGAATTGTTGAGGTTTATGTGAATTATGTTCACTTTTGGAATACATTATCTAAAGGTTTTTTATTATTATTTATCTTGAAAGTTGCACTGTACAGTTATGGCATAAATTTTATGAGTGCCAGCGAGTAAAGTACCTTTCCCAAATATACTGACATTTCTCATGAACGGACACCTCTCTGCAAACTGCTTCTGTTTCTCTCACACTCATTCTCACTATGTCTAGGCTTAGTCCTGCAAACAATTGCTTACCTCACTACCTTTACCCATGGAAGTGTTCTCACAGCAGCCTGAGGGCCCATCCTTGCCAAAACATGGGGGTGTGAGCACTCTCCTTACAGAAAAGCACCTTGAGGGACTTTCATCTGACACTTAAAACTAAGAACGAACTCCTTCATTAAAACATATCACTTCATCTCTCACTGGGAAGATACTTGAGGAAATAAAGATATAAATAAAATAGGAATTAATTGGCAGAACATGCGGGTAGCTAAAATAACTTTTAAATGCAGAAAGATTTAGGAACTAAATTCCAGCTAAGAGGTCACTGCAATGCCTACAGCTGGAGCATTCATTTTTGTTAGACCACCAAAAGACACACTCCTCGGATTTGATTTAATGCAAACGTATGTGGCCACGTCTGAAAACGCACCAGCCTTCATAAAATAGTAAAGAGGCATTTTTCATGCACCAGTATGGCAGGCTACTTAGAAAAACCTTAAAAGGCTGCAAAACACTTCAATTAAGAACACTTAGTGAGGCGAAGTACATGGTAACGCACAAGCAGCTGAGGATGACACCCATCGCTCCCCACACACCCAGTAAATACGGTTTGCACTGGCAGCTTTAGGTTACAATTGAGCCCCTGGGCATGCTTCATAGGTGGGATGTTCTGGCCACTGCACTCATGCCTACAGGAACAAAACAATCCCTTTAAATAATTCTCATTGCTGTATGTTTTTATGGGGAAGTGCCATGAAGAACACAAGCTGCCATCTGGGGTATGCAGTAGCCTTTGTTTTGTGCATCCGAAAGGGCAGGTTGTTTTCTATAGGAGCCCCAGGGAAACTTTGTGGAGGACTTTCACATAACGTGACTCATTGGGTTTAAACATGGCACATGGTGCAGGCCAGCACAGCGCTTGGGCCATGGCACCCTTCTGTCAGAGAGACATTGCACTACTGTGGTGTAATAAATTACAGGTATTGAAGTAAGAGAAGATGAAGAGTTTGAAAGCATTTAATTTACCTGTCCTAGGGAGCCTGCTTTGTCAGGGTGGGGGGTTGGACTTAATGATCTCTGGAGATCCCTTCCAACCCCTTAAATTCTGTAATAATATAAGCACTGCTTATATTATTTAGAAGTGTATGTAGAATTACGGTTGCAATAAATATTCCAGTCATGTTTCAAAATAAGCATGTGGGTGATGATCTTAAGTCCACTTTTGAAGGGGCTTTGTGGCAAAGCTGGACTGGGCAAGCTGAGGGTGGATAAATTCCCCAGCTACCACACAGGGCTGGTGTCCCCTCTCCACCCTCACCCAGTTGCGGCACATAACACATGAGGAGGATGCTATTGTCCATCAGCCTGCAATTTAACAGCACGGCCTTAGGCTACCTAAAGGAAGGGTGGCCTAAGCTCTCCTGATAAAGAGAGTTTTTCTTTGGCCCCCCTCATACCCAAAAGAGCAGCCGTGCGCATCTATGGCACTTCTGGGGAAAGAAAAGTGCCTCCCAATTAGACTTCAAAGTCCACGGATTTGCACCACCGAACTGAGTGCCTTTTTGTGTCTGGTGCAGCTGGAGTAAAGCCTGGCAGTGCACAAGTGAGCAAGCGTTGGCTGCAGAGTGCATACCAGGGACCTGTCGAGATCATCGGTGGCTGCAGAGGCAGAACAGCTGAGCATGGGGAAAACGGGAAGGAGACTACACAAAATGAGATCAGAAGGGTGGAGGGAGGCTTAACAGTAGGGGCGCAGGAGAAAATTCTATGGAGGGAAAAGACAAGGGTAGAGGAAATAAAAACCAAGAGGCAAGGAATGAGGGTAACACTTCTGAAGGTGACATGTATGCAAGGCTGACAAAAAAACCCAAGCTACAGAGAGCAAGAGGAAAAACAAAGCTCTGGGAAAGAGTAAATTGCATCTATGAAAATTAATAGAACCTTAACAGAAAGCTGAATGATACACACAAATCTGTGGGGATGGGCACGTCCGTGGCACAGCTAGGTGCTTAGTGCTGATGTTTTTATCAGAAAGCTGAACAACAAAATTGAAGCCGCTGCTGGAAAACACAAGGTCTAGAGACAGACCGTGTTGCTATTTAGATTGCTATTATTGATGCCGTATTTGGAGGGGGATGGGAGATGAAGATTTTGTGGCCTCCGGTATTTTATGTCCCTTGCTGTAAATTTCTAAACCAGCCCTGACAGAGTCGACTTCTATTCCTTGCTCACGAAGAGGGTCTGTTTTGCCTGAGGAACAGCCTAAAAAGCAGGTGTTTCCAAAATATCCCCCACAGGCAGAAAAAATTAATTTCTTCAAGGAATTCAAAACCTCTCTACTTTTGGACATCAATGAATATAATCTTTGCTCTGTATAATACATAGCTGATACTTTCGGAGTCTCTCACTTCATCCTGCTTCACATAGTTTTGCATGGAGCACATCAGGCATGGATAGACACAAGTCAACCCTGCCCAGTGTGTTTCCTGCATCTGGTGTTTCTCCTACCCTGTGCAGTAGGTTGGATTGGTAACATCATTGTTATCCCATTCTGAGCCCACCCAGGATGTCCTCCCACCCATCACCTGGTGCTCACCAGCTCCGTGCCTACCTGCAATGCTATCCCATCCTATCTCAAGGCACAGCCATGTGTCTTTGCTTGGGTTGGAAGGGACCTTAAAGATCATCTAGCTCCAAACGCCCTGCCATGGGCAGGGACACCTTCCACTAGACCAGGGTGTCCAAAGCTTCATCAAACCTGGCCTTAAATGCCTTAAAGAGTCCATGAGGACCTTCAACGTAGTGCACAACAACAACAATGTAAATCAAACACTTCAATCATCTGACAAGGCAATAAATCTCACAGCTTGCAGTTCTTTCAATGGGCATGGATCTGACTAATCAGACTGAATATGGCCTCATGAGGAAGACCATCTTCACATGGAAGTGCCTGGGAGAGTCCAGAACGAAATCAAGGCTCCTGTACCTGTTGAATTATTTCCCTTATTCCTATTCTAACAGAGAAAAAATCCCTACACAGTCTGTACTTGGGAGAAAATATTTTGTTACAACAAACATTGCACATCTCAGACACCCCATTCCCAAAACACACAGCAAAATATTACTCAAAACCACACCAAGAACCAGGGCAAGAAAGTTCTGGTCTTTTACTCTTCTACTCAGCAAAGCACTTATGTGTGGGCGTATCTGTAACTTTGAGGACATACTTTAAGTTTATCCTGCTCATTAATTCATGTCAGATTAGCTGCAAAGTAGTCAGAATCTCACAGAACTGCTCCAGTGATTTTGTTAGGATTTTTAATAGCCCTTTCAGCATCTAATTCTGCAATTTTCACTCACCTTACGTGTCGTTGGCTAAGTAAGTAATGCTGGTGAAGACTATTCACAGGAGTACTACAGAAGTAAGTAAAAAATGGCATATTCAAAGCCTTATTAAATGATTCATTGCAACCAACACAGCAATATTTTCTCTCAGGAGCTTTTTATTCTGCTTTATTTATTATGTTTTCTAGTAAACAAGGAGAAATGAAAATACAAAGTTTACAAATTGTTGCTGGGGGTGGTTTTGCTTAAGCTTCATGAGTCTGTTGTTTTATGCTGTTACTTATAGATACCAAAAAAATTATAATAATAAATTAATACATAAAATAATAAATGTATATATAGGTATATATATAAGTGTATTTATATATGTACTTGATAACCCCATATATGCACACATATGTATATATATATATATAGTAAGTGGGCATCTATGTGTGTGTGTCTATATATGTGTGTATCTATATATATGTACTTTCTTTTTTTAAAAAATCTGATTTTTAAAAAACATCTTAGGGCAGACCATTTTGCCTTCAAATAAAATAAAGCTAGAAGTGAGACTTTAACACAATATTTAATTTGAAAATAACTCAATAATGTCCTCAAAGGACTTTGCATATTA
Source organism: Porphyrio hochstetteri (assembly GCA_020800305.1). Lineage (NCBI taxonomy): Eukaryota > Metazoa > Chordata > Aves > Gruiformes > Rallidae > Porphyrio > Porphyrio hochstetteri. Next base: position 4,782,394 of record CM036938.1, on the reverse strand, counting down.
AACTGAATCTTTTTAAAGTTACTTAAAGCATAAGGTATACAGTAATTTGGTCGAATTCTCAAAGGAATTTGAATCCTGCAGTACAACTGAGTGGCTGGCAACAGCGTTTCCAAAAAGTGTTTATCTTAACATCGTCTCTATAGATCTGATACCAACAATCACCAATAATCACGTAGCTTAACTCATGAAATGCATGGATGGTAGCGCTCCATACAAACACCACACTGGATATTTAATTTCTATATGGTAATAACATATGTTATGACCTCATGCAATAATTAACATCTGCTCAACAGTGCTTCCAGGTGCTTTTTTATCGATCTTATAATTGTATATAAACCAGAACCTCTCCAAGGGACAAATAACCACCCGTGAAATAATGCAGCTGTACTTTGTGCAATTCTCATGTATTCATGATTGTGTTACCTTTAGTTCTAGCAATATATTTAACTGTTCTGTAATTGATAACAAGTTCAGAGCCCATTATTACAAAGCTTACTTACTTCTGTAAAGAAAAACACAGTCTCGCAGTTGCAAACGGCACTAATATTGGCCTTATGCTACAGTACAGCAGCCCTGGCTTTTAGAAACATCTCTCAACTCTTTTGCCTGTTCTTGAAAATAACTGAAGGGCTGCTGCTCAGCTTAACAACAACAACAAAACAATATATTTTTGTTACTAAATAAGCAGCTTCACAAAAACAGCATAAAACCACAACAGTGGGCTTCTGACTAGTAATCACAGTATCAAACAATACCACGAGGATTATTACTAAGATTTTTTTGGTTTTTTGCCTGTAGTCTTTCTGCATCTGCAGAAGCATTTCTCAGATAAAGACATTTCATTTCGAGGGGGTCTTAAATCATAAAACCCTCACAAAACGCTAGGCCATTATGTGCTGGAAAGGTAATGCCTCTTAACAGAAAGGTACTTTCAAATTTTTTCTGAAATAGATAAAAATAATGATTCGTGATAATGATGCTAAAAATTGGAACAGCTAAATAAATCATGTATTCACTCAGATCCCAGTGGGTGGAGTCCTTGTGAAATAGGTTTTGTTTTTGCAATTCAAATGCATCATAAGCACTTTTTCTTCTTGCCACCTAGGCAGAAGTGAGTCAGTGTTTGGAAATAAATACACTGAAATGCAAGCTTTGGTAAATGTAACATAAAAACAGTATTTTAGCCTGGTAGGGACTTTTTTTTTTTTTAAATGCCAATGTTCTTAAAACCATGTCATATACTTCAAATATTTGTGTGTGGTGTTTCTATAGCAAAGCACACTTGAAAGAAGCTCAACTTTGCAAGCAATTCTCAAGTCATACTAGCACAAAATTGGGCTGTCCAAAACAGGTAACTCTAAGGGTTATTTTTGCAAAATTCCTATTTAATTTTAGAGACACTTCTCTATACAAAACACTGTGCTCACCCTTCTGTGTCACCAACTACCTTCCTCAGACTTCCACCTTAGATTTCAAAGACAGAAATTTATTGTGGCTCTTTCTTGTACAGTTTCCACGCAGGCTTTGGAGCTTGGTAAACAGATCATCCAATTAAGGAGCTCTTGTTTCCTTTAGAGTATTAAGAGTTAAAGCATACCCGAGCAGTATCCCGTGGCTGACAGATTGCTAAATGCAGCATAAACAAAGAGAAGCTTCACATCAGGTCTACACACAGCAAATGCTTCTGCAGATGACTGATTGCTTACAACAACAAAAATAACTGTAGCATCATGCCTGTCAAATTTCCTGTACACTTTCAGGTGAATATTTACATGTATCTGTGCAAGAAACACATGAGAACTGTTTCCAGTGTTTGACTTCTCTGCACGTATTCTCAGGCATGAAATCACAAAATCACCAATAGAAATATTTCTATATACACAAATATCTACCTGCATCTTCATATTGGTACACACATGGCTTATGAGTGGGAACAATTAAATAGCTTCCAGCCTCCCAATTAACTATCAAAAATAAATTTAGGAAAAAGTTTTATGTGCGTTTTCCCCCAATTCATTGGCCTGGTGATACACATTGAAGCACACAAGCTTACAAAGTTTTAAGTGCATTTTTATATTAAAGCATGCCTAATTCAGGGCCAAATCCTGAGTCCTTGCTGAGGATGTAATTCTACAAGCTTCTTTGCACAGATTTACATCATTTAATGTTAAAGTTTTCCCTACAGACAGTGTAAACTACAGGCTTGAAGGACAGCACCTTAATTCTTCAAACTGCAAACGCAAAATCCCCACTGGCTCCAGGAGAAATGGGATATGCAAAAGGTCTTTTCAGTCTGGGGAAAAGAAGACTGAGGGGGGACCTAATTAATGTTTATAAATATCTTAAGTATGGGATGCAGAGGGAATTGGCCAACCCCTTTTCAGTGTCTGTGGGGACAGGACAAGGGGCAATGGCTGTAAACTGGAGCACAGGAAGTTCTGCACCAACATGTGGAAGAACTTTTCCCCAGTGAGGGTGAGGGAGCCCTGGGACAGGCTGCCCAGGGAGGTGGTGGAGTCTCCTTCTCTGGAGATATTCAAGACTTGTCTGGACGCCTGTCTGTGCAATATGAGCTGGGGAGCTGCTTTGGGAGGGGGTTGGACCCGATGATCTCTCAAGGTCCCTTCCAACCCCTACGATTCTGTGATTCTGTGATTCTTTGGGTTGGGACCCTGATGAAGGCCACTTTGCTCTGAATGCAGAAGGATGAAGCGGGGCTGGAGCTGTGAGCCCTGTGCTCATGGTGAGCAGGCTTTGGCCCTGTGAGAAGCCCCATTGATGTTAGTGGAGATGTTCATGGAGGACAGTGTTGTTCAGGGAGAACAGCTTGTAGCCCAGTCTTAGGAGTAACTCCGGGCTATCATGTACTGGCATTCATCCTGAAGAACAGACAGACTTCAACAGACAACTTAGCAAAGGCCTGGGTGATTATTCATCCAAACAATCATGCAATTGTATTAGTAGATGTGTAAGGGAACACTTGGGACAGCAGTGGTGCAATATTTTTAGTGTCAAGTTTGTGGGCTCTGACAGCAGCTGTGGACAGAGCTGTTGCAAATGCAATTTTTGACAGTCACCCTTTGGCAGGTTTATGGCTACGTGGTCATGGCAAGATGTCTAAAAGCCACAGAAGACACCAGCTCACCCACATCGCTCTCTCCCTCTTTAAAAAAAATAAACAGAAAAATGAAGCGTTCTACCCAGTGCCCCCTCTGTTGCGGGGTGAGGTGGGTGGAGGAGGAGGAATCCAGTTGTGGGCCAAAATGCACATGTTAACGAGTCCTAATCCTCTCTTTTGTGCTTGTTTCTTCATTAGGCTCTATTGGCGCTTCTGCCCATTTGAAGGTTTGATGAGAAGACGGTGTGACAGGCTTGGCTTCTCCCCATGCAGCTGGCACCACGGATGCCAAAAGCCAGAGCTTGCTGCAGCGGGATGAGGAGAGGCTCCTCCGGAGCACGGTCTGACAGTGAGTTTCCCATCCGCCTCCCAGTGCCCATCTCCCTCCCCAAAGCCCCTTAATGAGAAGTGGAGGACAATGCCAGTATTGTTGTTTCTATTAGGGATCTGGTGGAAAGAACAATCGCTGTTTACCCAAGCATCCATGCTGCCCAAACCCTGCCGATAATTAGTTCTAGAGACTCTGATTAACTCTACTCTCTGCTTTGGGCACAAAAAGCTATTGAGCCAGGGGTGGGACAACCTTTCTGTGTCTCCTGGTCTTTTAACAGTTTGCTTGAATATTGCCTGGGCCTCATCTCAGGTGCAGAAGTGAGGACACACCTGTATCCCTGCCAGGTTTACCTGCGCCTGGAGAGCAGATGAGGAATCTGCACCGCAGAACCAAGATGGAAATGCAAACTTTCTCCCCCTGAAAATGTCACTTTTGAAAACACACTCCTCCAGTTCCTCATTCCCTGTTTTCTTTACAACTGTCAGTAATTTTAAAAAAAAAAAAAAAAAGACCCTTCTAATTAGCACAGCCATCCCTCAGCAACCTATCCTTGCTACCTACACAGTACATCCCCACCACCAAGGTATAAGCATCTGAAGAGGGGAGCTGGGGCCTTTGTTTTGTTTTTGTAAACCAAGAGGAAATGGAACTGCTGCTGAGCCTATTTCTAGGATGCAGGTAATAATTTTAGTCTGCCAAACAATTCGGTCTTTCCTCACCCTCCTCCCTTCACAGCCCCCCCCCACCCCCACCCCTCCATGCAGTCTTCTGCTAGCGCTATGCAAAACACCATCATGAATATGCGTAATTATGGAGATTCATGGTAATTTTTCAGGGTTATCTGATGTGACGTTTATAGGACAGCAGCATATATCAATTTAAATGGGAGTGACAAATATCTTAGCCTTTTTATTTCTACAGTATTTTGAATATTTCCCTGGTCCCTCCTGGGAGTGGTGTGAACTGGTAGGAATTTGAACAAAATATTTCAAAAATCAAATACTTTACCAGCATGCTACTTTGTAAAGCTTCAGCTTTTTAATGTACATGTGGGGGGTGTGTGTTCATGTAAGATAGCTGTACCTTAATGCCAAGCCTTTGCTCGAAATGAACAAAAGTCTTTATGTAGATATTTTACGCATTATTAGTCCATTACCTGCAGATAATAATGGTGAGTAAAATGTCTCTTGTGTTGGACTGCTTTCTGAAAATTAGTCTGATCTCTCTAATTATTTCAATAGCCTGATTAACCACCTGACTGAGAAATTTAGCACACTTCTCATTCTTATTTCAAGCACAGACTTTTAAAACAATGTCGTTAAATGATTTGCTGTTAACTATGGTGAACTGCAATTATGGTACAGATCTGTTGTACCTCATAGAGTTTTGGATTTGTTCTTTATTTATCAGAGAAATTAATTGGGAACTACAAAAAATGTACTGACTGTTACTAACCACAGACATTTTTCTTTTTCAAATTTTGGGGTGGCTAGAGCACCTCCTAGACCTTTTAATTCAAGACTTGATTTAATTTGAGATCAGTAAAGTTACTTATAAATGAAGATGTGGAGCACTGTGAGGCCTTAAAATATCAGTGGATATTCACTACAGATTAGTATGCAGCAGTAAGATTGAAAAGTCTAGTTCTTAATGAAAAAAATAGTAAAGTTGCCTGCTAAACTGCAAATGACAGCATTATTGGATATTGTTATAGAGTTTTAATCTATGTTATTTATACTGCCACATACCTCAAAATAATATTCACAAACCAAAACATACAGCATCATTTCTGTAGGAATCTTTACATCTTATCAGAAAATATTCTATGCTTATATATACCTAAACAGAAAGAAAGCTGTAGGCCATGTTAAAGAGAAAACACAGTGCTCTAATTTTAATTGTGCGTGTGCTTAGTAGAACTTATTTGCTCTTCAAAAACTTTAAGAATGCATTTTACAATCTCTCTTAAATACACAAGACACTGCTGCGTCTCCCTTAGGAAAACAGATGGGTTGGGGGTTTTTATCCATAATTTTTTAAAGTTATTTTGTACAGTATTTTTAATGTACATAAGCTCGATCCTGTCCTCCATGTGTAACAACACAGTGGAAGAGGAGCTCACTGAAAGGACATGGAGGTCCTGGAGCGAGTCCAGAGAAGGGCAACCAGGCTGGGGAAGGGGCTGGAGGGCAAATCCTATGGGGAGCAGCTGAGGGAGCTGGGGGTGTTCAGCCTGGAGAAGAGGAGGCTGAGGGGAGACCTTATCACCACCTACAACTACCTGAAGGGAGGTTATAGAGAGATAGGTCTCTTCAGCCAGGGGACAGGAGATGGGACAAGGGGCAATGGGCTCAAACTGTGCCAGGGCAGGGTTAGATTGGACATTAAAAAAAAACCTTTTACTGAAAGAGTTGTCAGGGCTGGAACAGGCTGCCCAGGGAGGGGGTCGAGTCACCTTCCCTGGATGTGTTCAAAAAAAGGGTAGATGAAGTACTTAGGGATATGGTTTAGTTTAGGATAGGAATGGTTGGACTTGATGATCTTAAAGGTCTTTTCCAACCTTATTATTCTGTGATTCTGTGATTCTGTGATTCTATGAAAGTCCCATCTTTCACTATCATGTGAGATCTCTGATTTAATTTGGGATATTAACCACAAGATAATGAAAGAGTGCAGGAAGCTTTTGTTTTGTATGACAAAGGGGTGCCCAGTCTAGGATTCTACATGTATTTGTTTCAGGTGACTGTATATACATAATGTGTAAGCCTGATCATAAGGCACCATAAATATGACTTAAGGCTCCGTTACTGCATAAGGAAGGCGTGCAAGATGCTGCATCCAAATAGCCAGGGGGCACGGGTGTGCACACCTGTCTGGGTGTGAGTGTGGGTGCACGTGAACCCCATCTGCACAAAACAACAGGGCCTGCAAGCAGTACAAACTGCCAAAATTTATTATCTGTCAGAGCATCCATGAGGATCAAATTAACATCTTAATTTTTTTTTTAATTTTCTCTTTTTTTAAGTGTGGATATGCACAGGAGTTAGGTGTCTGCTCTGTTCGCTTGGAGCATGAATTTTGCACTTGCAGCCACAAAAGGAGTGGCTAAGGTTTGCCCCCCATCTGCCCGATGTTCACAAAGGGTCTATGGCTGGTCTCCCACACACCCACCAAGAGATGTCCCTGCAAAGGTGCCACACAGACATGGGGCCAAAATAAGCACCAGGCATGCTTTCTGTTCAGCCTGAATCACCCCAACCTCACTATATGAAATATTCCAGGAAAGTACTAGGGCTTCATCCATTCTTATCATAGAATCATAGAATCATAGAATGGTATGAGTTGGAAGGGACCCCAAGGATCACAGAGCTCCAACCCCCCTGCCACAGGCAGGGACATCAACCTCAGGCATGGATCTACACAAGGTTGCCCAGGGCCCCATCCAACCTGGCCTTGAACACCCCCAGGGACAGGGCATCCATTACCTCTCTGGGCAGCCTGTTCCAGCCCCTCACCACTCTTTCTGTAAAAAACTTCCTCCTAATATCTAATCTAAACCTTCCTTCCTTTAGTTTTAATCCATTCCCCCTTGTCCTGTCATTGTCTATCCTTTGTGCTCACAGTGAGTATTTTTTAATCTTAGCATACCCTAACTCTTCTAGGATCCGTCTTGTGACTCAGCTTGCATCTGTCCTCTCTTCTCACTATTCAGACCAAGCTAAGTTTCAAAAGCTGTTTAGCCAAGGCTGGAAATTTGGGAGCCACGTTAAAGTGGGTATGCCTGCTTACAGCCCTGGTCCCACAAGCCACTCAACATCTCACTGAAGGCACCAACACCCTGCCTCAGAGTTACTGGGAGAGAGAAATATCTGGAGAGCAGCAGCTTAAGGAAAGTCGTAACATGTTCCTTTAAATAAGTGACAAGTCAAAGCATTGTACAAGCTCTCATTAAAAGTGAAGGCCTGGTTTATTTAAAATTTTATTAAAATATCAGGTTATGGGGTTTTATCACAACCATCTATTAAGACTGGAGTGCTAAGCATCACCAAAAATACTTTATGAATTTATTAAGTGATGAAAATGAGCTAGTGCTATGTTATAAAGTCACTACATGCATGCTCAGGTGGAACAGTTGCTTGCATTTTTCATGCTGCTTGAAAAATACTAATTGATGCACACAGCAGGGAGAAAATTACGTTTCCCTACCTGAAGATGGAAAGCCTTAAAAATCTCCCTTACGCAGCTTTTCCAGGGTTGTTTTACCTTGCCTTTAAAGCCATGATCCATGATTTTATTTACAGGAAGTAAACTTCTGGGATTAAATGGGTGCATTTTTCCCAGCGCCACGCAGTGGAGGTGATGGATACTTCCTTCAGAATTGCTAAGAAGAGAAACGCAATAATTTGGTGGCAAGCACCTGTCTGGTTGATCACGTAAGATAAATTTGTAAGAAATACGAGGGAAGATATTTATTTACTGTTGCTGCTAAGCCAGACTTTTTTATTTATCTTAGGAGATTTCTCATCTACGAGTGGAAAACAAACTTTCCTTCAAGAGCTCTGTGAACCGAATAATAAATGCTGGGTCTAAATCCCATATGGAAATCAGCCAGGTTTAATCCTGGATATTCTTCAGGATGCAAATGAGGGTGGGAGGTTTCCCTCATCCTGCTGTCATACGGGCAGCCAATTTACAGGCGTGGGCGCACACTGTACGTGCTGCGGGCGCTCCCGCACCTCCCCCTCGCCCCAAGACTTGGTCTCAGCTGCCTGCCTTTCAGAGGAAACCACAGACCAAGGAAACATATCAGTAACAGCACCCTGTAAATTAACTTGACATTTGATGCGAAAGAAAAAGAAAAATAAAGAAAAGGAAAAAAAAAAAAAAGCCCAGAAAAAAAAAAACCAAACAACAAACCAACAAAAAAAAGAACCCAAACACCAAAATTAAACCCTAAAAGCTTACAAAAGACATCGAAAACAAAAGCACAAAAGCCACCCAGGACCCGCAGTACATGTAGTGTGGATTTCAGAGATCTGGAAGGTGGTTATTCTCTTGCAAGCAAGGCGCTCAGCCTTCCTCGTCTTTGTTAAGACAATCCAGCCACTCTTTGTTCAAGCCCAGGCATCTGCCAAACAAACAAAAAAACACCCCACACCTCCACAAAACAGCCACTGTGGAGCCAAATAATATCAAGGGAGTGCCTTGACTGGGATTGGCTTCGTCTTACGTCTCTAAAACCGTGATTTATTAAACATGCTGCAGTTAAAAGATAAATCAGAACTATTAATATTAACTTGCTGATAATAAGGTGTGCTGCGTAACTAAGATATAAATAATTTAAAGATGATATTTTATGATTGGCAAGGAGCCCATTAAACATGTGAGGCATGCAAGCACTGCTGTATCTCAAAAAGAGTAATCATTACAGTAAACATTTCATTTTTCCCTGTATGTGAAGCTACAAATCTTTTTTTCTCTTCTTTTTTTGTTTTTTTGGTTTGGTTTGGTTTGTTTTTTGTCGAAAGTACTTGAGTCAAAGCCAAACTATTGATGGAATATTAACTGCTTCTCTGGCTCTGCTTGTGATACGGACAGCAGTAGGGTGCAGAGAGACAGAGGGAGCGTATTTAAGCTATTAGACATGCAGGAATGTTATTATACTTTATTGTGTCTGCCTGTCCCCACCTCCCTACTCCTCCCCACCTCTCCTTGCCTCCTCCTTCCCTCCTGCCTCTGACACATCCATCCATGCATCCATACATACACAGACACACATACAAACACACACACTGCCCCCTCTGCAGAGCTGGCAATACTGCATCTCAACAAATGCCTGGCCTTAACGATTGGCAAGCAAGGGAGCATGCTGGTAAAATGCAGTATCTTAGCATCCCTCTCTTTTCATATTCCCAGATTTATTTACAAATCCCCGTGTTCCACATTTTTCCTGTTCTGTGGTTTATATCATTGGCACTCTTATACCCTTGTGGGAATTTCAAATGAGAATCAAGAGGTACCTGGCACGTATTCTGTAATGCAGTCTGCATTTCCATAATTTAGCTTTTTTCCCCTCCATCTTTTTTTTTTAAGAGGCTATTCTAAGATGTTTATGGACTTACATACGTATATGAAGAGTATTTTGATTGGCTTTTTTAGTACTCCAGCTACTTAAGGTTCCGATTCTGTAAAATGGCTGTAATAAAATGAATTTATGCATACACATATGTGCTTGTGTATATGTGAGTGCATTTGGGATGGAAAAGTTCGTAAATCCTTGTCAGTTGTGCCGATTAAGCCCCACACTCTGACACTGGCAGTGTTCAGATTTTTCACAAAACAGCTAAAATGCTAAAGAAAGAGTTATTCATTTTAGCTTTTCTTTTGGTAGCAAGTGAAGAAAGGATTTCACTGGTTCAAAGGAAGTCATTCATACTTAGCTAATTTTCAGTCCTTTAAGAAAGTCTTTCATTAGCATGTTTTACAATTACCAACAGGACCTTTACTTCTTGTAAATAGAAGGATATAGTGTATTTCATCAATGATTTATTCTCTAAATATTTACAGACATGGGCTTGATTCTGCAGGTTCTTGCACACAATCTACCTGAGTAAAACTCTTATTATCAACAGATTACTCATGAGTAGTTTCCTGTAAATAAATCAATTTGCTGAATTTGGCTCTAAAATAAAAAAAAATTTAATAATCATTCCATTTAGTATTTTTGTGTCATTTTTTACCCTTTTTTCCCCCTATGATCTACTTGTGAAAAAATAGTTGACAATTAATATTTTTCCAAAAGTTGATATTAATTATTTTGACAGGGCTGCAATAATAAAAAATAACACAATTTGTATTTATCATGTGTAGCACCCACATTTTTAAACACCCTCCCTTTTTATTATTATTATTATTATATTATTATTATTATTATTATTATTATTATAAGCAACAAGATGCTCCTCATAAATTCACCATAAGTAAAACACTATATTGCTCTTAATGCAGGCAGGCACGCTCCACGTTATTAAATGAGAACAGCATCTTCCAAAGAGGTAGTTAATTTGCAGCCAGATGCAAAGCAATTCACATCAACATTATTCTGTCTGGGGTTGGAGGGTTTGTAAACATCCTAGTGTTTTTGCAAACCGTTGCCTCAGTAGTGAAGTAATTTGGAGTGGAGGATATTTTTAGACTACGTTCATTTAAAGGAGGGGGAGGAAAGGAGCCGTGCAGTAAGATGATATACATGTATTTGTAATTCGTATTGTTGCTGTGCTCCTATTGTACTCTGAGCTTCCATTGTGGCTGAGATGGGGAGCTGGCATCCAGATGGTGCAGCAGGGCAAATTAAAAAAATAAAACAAAACCAAAACCCTCAGAGAAAACACAAATAGCAGAGCAGGGTTCCTCCTTCTCCTCCACTGTCCCCACTAATTATTACCACGCTGCTTCTATTTTAAAATGCAAAATGATAAATAACTGTAAGCTGAGAAGGTATATCTGGACAGGCCATTAAATAACATTATTAATCTTTCTGGTCCAAAACAGAGATCTTTTCATTCTGGCCTTTCAAGAGCCTCAGCCTACACATTCAGAAAGATGACAGAAAAATTGAACTCGAATGTGCAAGCATTAAACATTTAAATTCTCTACTCCTTGGTCATTATACTGATGGCCATATTTTACATCTTGCCCTCCCCCCACCATACTTTTGCTGATTTCACCTCATTTGCATGGCCTTATTATGCATATAGCCTTTGTTCTTCTGATATAGAGTACAGCACAGTGACAAAGCAAATCCTGTATCCAGAGATAACATTTTCTCTTCTTCAAAATCATTCCAACCGTCTCATATTAGTATTTAATTTATCAGTACATTTCCACATTAAATCAGATGTATCTTCTTGCTTGTAATATACTAACAGATTTACTATTATTTAAGGAAATGGAAAACCTACATCAAAACTCCCTCCAAAATATTTTCTTTTAATAATAATACATTCAGGGGGTTTTGTTGATAGTTTAAGCAAGCAGACTAGCGGTAACTAACAGTTAAGAAGCATCTGTTTATTTGTGACAAGTGAGATGTCTGCTAAATGTCTAACTATATGGATCTTGATAAGGTGATATTGTAAAATACTGAATTTGACAGATAAGGCTCAACATGGACATCACTCCTTCAATTCCAAAGGTTCCTGCTTGCTTCACATCTTAAAACAAAGAGACTGGATCCCTTCAGTGTTACTACTTTGGTTGTCCTTATACTGAACCAAGTATATTCTGATGTTATGGGAACGTGAGGCTGATTGATCCAGCTTTATCCACTGATTCCAGAAAAGTTTCAGAATCAGCTCCTTCGTTTCTGTCCAAAAGTAGGTGACAGACCTTCTGTCACCTCTTGAAAGGGAAAGGGAAAGTCCCACCGGCTGCAGTGGGAACACAGTTTGGGCCATCTTGAGAGAAACATGAATACATTAAAATAAAAAGTCTCTGCCTTAAGAAGTTTTTGGGATGTACAGAAAAGGAATAATTTGGATGCTTGAGCTTTATCATGCACGATACCAAGTATCTGTTCTTCTGTAAGATTCCTACATGGGAGATTAAATATTTCTTTAATTTCTAATATCCTGTGCAAATAATTAATCAAATACATAATTAAGCATCTTTCTAAACACTAATTATTCTAATAGTGCTAAATTGAAACAGTACCTCCATCATTACCTTCCTGCTAGAGACCAGAATATGAAAAAATCATTTTCTTTCTCTATGGAAGGTGTTTTGCTAGTTTTAAAGAACACAATACTGTCCTCATCACCTTGTTTCAGAGCAGCTTCCAGCAGAAGAAGAGGTTATCCATCAACATGATGCCCCATAAATAAAATTGGTCCATAATTAAAGAGAGGAAACATCCTTAGCATTACTCAAGAGTAACTGTAAAAGCATGTCACAACCTACCAAACCCTCAGTGATCTCTGCAGACACGTCTATCCCAATGCCCCATGTGCTGTCTTTCTCAAACCAAACGCTTGTTCACAGGGGTTATGAATGATAATTAGAAAAACCTAGACCTAAAGGCTTTGTCTTGGCTTGCACATAATTACATTTGCTTTCTGCTTTGCTGTGTCTGCAGTTGGTGGAGCAGCTGTCCACAGAAAACAATGCACCTAACAGGTAGCTGACAGACCATCCTCCTAGCAGAAGACAGGAGCTCCTTCACACCTCCTTTGAGCTCTCACCAAGAGGTGACCCTCAACATCACCTGCTCTGCTCTGGTGCCTCCCTAGGAAATCTAGGCATGTTCTTCATCCTCCCATAAAACACCATTTTTACAGAGCTTTAGGCTGAAGTGCCTAGGAATTCCTGCTGGATCTCACCCTAGATATTTTTCTTATTTAGAAGAAATCAGATCAAATTCCAGTGTTATGGCCAGAGCTTGCAGGATTGACTTTCATAGAATCATAGAAACATAGAATCACAGAATGTTTTGGGTTGGAAGGGACCTCAGAGATCATCTATCCCCTGCCATGGGAAGGGACACCCTTTCCACCTGAATAGAATCAATGAACTGGTGAATATATAAATAAGCAGAGAAGAAGTCTGTCTATGATGCTTATAATACATATTCTAATAGCTACTCATCTTCACCTGGTGAAGGATACATGGACCTTACCCTCATCTTATGGAAAAACCTTGCTACAAACTACGTGATAAGGCCACAAGGTGCTTGACATTGCTCTTGAGGGCTGAGGATCCCAGTCCATCACATGAGCTTTCTGCCAGTGAGCATCCCACTCACAGATGTTGAAAGAGACCTGCTGCAGAGTTTCAAAGGCCAACCCATCCTCCCATGTGCAATGTTTAACTTAGTGGTGCCATTTCACACAAACTCACTGTCCAGGATGGCACATCTGCAAATTTAGGAGGACCAAGCTCATGGAAATGATATCAATAGGGTTCTTTCCCTCTATAGACACTTAAGATGACAGAAATCTACCAGCTGACAAAGGTATTTAAAGAAAACTTGGCTATGACTCCTCACACTCTTCCCAGCTAATTCTGAAAATAAATGAGATGAGGAAAACAGGCCTAAAGGTAAACCATTCCTACACCTTGCCTTCCCATACCCATCCTCACCACAAATTTACAAGATAGGGATAGCAATTGCCTCTTCCAGTAGGCATGCAATTATGAAGAGATTCCTAGAAGACTGTAAGGTGTAGGACTATAGAAACAGAGGAAAATATATAGCCCATAGAAATACACCTGCTCAGAGCTTCACCTGTTTGGAAAATACTATATGTGTGCACAATGCTTAACAAATTAGGTAGTGATACTACAAAATGGGCAGCAGTTTATAGGGATAACAGATAAAGGGTTGCACCTCAAGGTGGTGTCCTCTTTCCTGTTGGGGGTTTAAAGGGGACTAGAGAAGTTAGGGGCTATGCAGCAGAGTGCAAGGGTGTAGGGTAGACCAGAGTACAAACAGGAGGTAATCAAGGTATATCTGTATATGTTATATCCAATACAAATAAATACCTCTTGTAAATTTTCTTACATCATGTTTGATACGCTAGTTATTTACAGATAAATAACTGTAGTAGTTATTTCTAAACCAATTATTTCTATATTGATAGCTTTATTTGGCTATGTAAGTAACTTAAGATGTTTCTTGTCTCTGACTGGGCAAATGCTACTTTTGGAATGAGGCTCATGGTTCTGAATGAAAAATTTCATGTTGTGTTTGTTAACATTTGGTTAAAATTTTGTGTTACAGTGTCTGTTTACTCCCACCCCTTATGATATTCATACACAGAACAGAGCCAGTTGCAATGAATCATTTAGAAACATGAACAAACATTTCTTGACCATGAGGTGAGGTTTTCACCAGCTTCTCATGCTGAAGGGAGATAAGAGCTGTAGACACTGGAAGCCATCTTTAAAGCTTTCAACATCTTTCATACAGGGAGATAAATCTATTTGGGTTGGTTTTGGCTTATTTATTGGGTAGATTCTCTTCTTGGACTGATTGACCTGTGCCAGGGTTGTTGCTGTTAATTTGGTGGTAGTGAGTAGAAGCAATACTTAGGTTTTAGCTGTCAAATTGTGGTCTTTCTTTATATATATGTACAAACATTCATTCAGCTGCACACATTCCCATATGTTACATTTATAACCAGATAAATGTATTTTCTCTATTTCTGAAATCTGAAAAAATAATTGTACTTTACAATGTATTAGAGAAAACATAGTATAAAAGTAAATTATGTTTTCATACAAGTAGATGCCAGCATTTTTCTAGAGTCAGAAGTAGGTACTTTTATTCACAAAATGCCGCTGTGTCCCTATAGCAATGTATAAATGTTGGCCTGGGATTCAGACTGCACCTTCAACACTTCCACTCTAATTTTTCAGAAGTTGAAACTGATGGTGGTTGAGCTATCAACAAAAAAAAAACCCATGGTGCTGTGATACTCAGGACACTAAATGGATTTGGAATTAATAAACACCTGTCCATGGCTTTCCTACTGCTTTAGCTTCACAACTTATCTTGAACTGGATATATAAACAACACAAATTTTTTAACTCTTTGATAAAAAGATTTTAGCACAGAGAAAGAGCTAATATTGAAAACAGCACCTCTGAAAATAAGAACCAGTCTTGCTGTCTTCAGACAGAGCTCTCCAAGGGTATTCTTGCTGCCACATGCTTTAAAATACACCATATTTTTTTGTCTTCTACTTGTATTTCCATGCATACATAGAGCGTTCCCACTGTGGAAAAGGGAGTGATGTATGCCTAGAACCAAAGGGTTAAAAAAGCAACATGGGCTTTAAAAAGTTGCTTTAGGAAAGGAAAGCATGCTTAGGTGTGATTAAGGAAACAGAAGGTCTGTTCTCATCTCTTTTCCACTGTGCTCCAAAGAACTCCGCAGAGTTTATCCCTCTGATCCTGCAGTGTGATACTCCACAGGTAGCCAACAAATGCCCACTTTGCAAATATAATTCCCATAGGGTCACAGTTCTTGAAGGGCTCCAGGGCTACCAAGCCCACCCCGGCTCCAGATGTCAAGTGTTGCACTTGGGCTGGAGGAATCCCAGCCATAGATACAGACTGGGAGAAGAGCTCCTGGAGTGCAGCCCTGCTGAGAAGGACTTGGGAGTCGTGGTGGGGGAGGAACTTCCCCTGAGTCAGCAGTGAGCTCTGGCAGCTGGGAAGGGTGATGGGATCCTGGGCTCCATCAGCAGAGGGGTGGCAGCAGAGACAGGGAGGGGATTGTCCCTCTCTGCTCTGCCCTCTGGACGCCCCATCTGGAGTACTGTGTCCAGAGCTGGGGCCCCAGGACAAGAAAGATGTGGGACTGTTGGAGAGGGGGCAGAGGAGCCATGGAGGTGATCAGAGGGCTGGAGCAGCTCCCCTATGAAGAGAGGCTGAGGGAGCTGGGCTTGTTCAGTCTGGAGAAAAGAAGGCTGCGGGGGGACCTCATTGCAGCCTTCCAGTCCCTGAAGGGAGCAGAGAAACAGGAGGGGAATCAGCTTGTTAAAGGGCAGAAACTGGCAGGACAAGGGGGATGGAGTGAAGCTGAAGGAGTGAAGGGTTAGATGAGATATTAGGGGCAAGTTCTTTCCAGAGAGAGTGGTGAGGGGCTGGAACAGGCTGCCCAGAGAGGGGGTGGGTGCCCCATCCCTGGAGGTGTTCAAGGCCAGGTTGGATGGGGCCCTGGGCAACCTTGTGTAGCTCCAGGCCTGGAGGTTGGTGGCCCTGACTGTGGCAGGGGGGATTGGAACTCTGTGATCCTTGGGGTCCCTTCCAACCCAGACCATCCTATGAAGAGCCCAGTACCCCCCTTGCCCTGTGTTTCACTGCTGCCTCTGCTGCTCTCAGGGGCAAAGCACATGTCATTGCCTCCCTCCAAGAGCGTCTGGGAAACTGTTCGACCTCAGTTATTGGTTACTCCGTTTGCTCAAATGAAAGAAACCTGTGTTACTGCTTTGAAGTTCTCACCTGCAAACTGCACAGATTGAACAAGTGAGAAAAACAGCATGTGACAACACCAGAGTGGCTTCAAAGGAAGCTTTAATTCTTACACTTCCAAGCCTTCAAAACCTCGTCTGCGCAATTCTCTTCCACTGAAACTTTTGGTATATTGACTTAGAACAGAACTCCCAAACTTACAGCTTTCCAGGGTTTTCATGCAAAGAGAAGGTCTCTCCTTTTTATCTTTGCCACATATACTCCAACACAGGGAGTGTTTTATCTGTAGAAGGATGACAAGCGGAGTGCCCGTTCAAGTAACACGCAGACCCTGCAAGAACTGTGTCGTTCACAGCTGATTGTACCGATCAGTTAATTAAACCTGAGCAGTGTTTATGATGTGCAACACTAGGCATAGAAAGGGTTTGGGGTTGCTGCTGATGGATATTTTACCATTTGCTTCAGTCCTGGTTACTAAAACCCATCCCTTTCAGCACAGGAGAGACCATTTCATCACAGGGATGGTTTGCTTCATAAAGAAGCACAAAAGCAGCAGGAGGGGGTTGGTGGCAGGAGAGTGGAAGATGCTCAGCTTTGCTCAGGACCCTCACTTCAAAAAAAATAATAAAAGCAGCCTTATATTGAGCACATGTTCAGCCCTCCTATACGTTCCCATCACAGTCACCACCAGCCTCTGATCTATTTGGCAGAGCCAGAATAGATGTCAGAAAGAATCACAGAATCACAAGGCTGGAAAAGACCTTTGAGATCATTGAGACCAACCATTCCTGTCCTCTACTAAACCCTATACCTGAGCACCTCATCTACCCATCTTTTAAACACATCCAGGGGTGGTGACTCAACCCCCTCCCTGAGCAGCCTCTTCCAGTGCCCAATAACCTTTTTGGTGAAGAACTTTTTCCTAATATTTGATCTGAACCTGCCCTGGCACAGCTTGAGCCCATTCACCCAGTCTTGTGACCTGTTGCTTGGGTGAAGAGACCAACACTCATGTCCCTAAAACCTCCTTTCAGGTAATTGTAGGTGGTGATAAGGTCCCTTCTCAGTCTCCTCTTCTCTAAGCTAAACAGCCCCAGCTCCCTCCGCTGCTCCTCAGAAGGTTTGCTCTCCAGCCCCTTCACCAGCCTGGTTGCCCTTCTCTGGACACACTCCAGAACCTAAATATCTTTCTTCATGAATGATTTACACAGATTAAGCTGGCCTGGATCCAGCCAGGCTGAATTCCACATAAATCCTTGCACGTGTCCTTATTATTGTCTCATCTCTATAGAGAAGGTCAGAACTAGCCCCACGTCCAGGAATGGGCAGTTCCTGGGTGAGGGCACTCAATCCTCATTCCTGCTCAACCTGCAAAGAAATATTCAAGATTCATTAGGAGCGGGGATGGGGAGGGAGGGGAAGGAGGAGTTAGAAGCAGCATCAGCTGCCCCTGTAGATATTTTATATTATTTTTAACAAGTAAAACGAATACCAGTTGGTGTTGTATCAAACATCTATATTTTTCAGAAGGTGAGCAGATACCACATCAACCCCAGCCACCTCAACGACCTAAGTCAAAACAGCTGAACACAATTTTTTCCTACCCAAACTCCTTCACAGGGGTAAGGCAACCTAGATGCTTTCAGTTAGCTTGGTCATTCTCACTGTAACATCAACAGTTAAGACTGGGACCAGATTGGCATTAAGTTGAAACTTCACAAAAGTTTTCCTGAAGGACACTTGCATAGCACTGCAAGGTAATTTGTATCCCTGTGTTCACCCTGTGCTTCAATTAAAGTACTCACTACTTTCCAAGAGGCTAAATCTTTAGACAAGACTGTCTTTTACTACCTTTTTCTGTGTATACTGCTGTTTCCCCTGGTTTTAGCTCGTAGCAGAAAAGTCTGGCATCTGAGTTACGTATATCTAAGAAAAGACTGAGGTGAGTAACTGCATCAAAATCAGCCTGAATTCTCAATAATGCTTTCATGGAGTGGTGCTACAAATAAAAAAAATGCTGAAGAGATCAAGCATTTTGCTGCCTTTTAAATTAATAAAATACTGTTTATTTTAAGTACTAAATTGATAGAACATTTGTGTTATGGAATAATCTACACTTTCAGAAAGCACCTCAAAACAACACGAGGATTTAATTTACTTCTAAAGCCAGAGAACACCAGAAATTGGGGGTGTGCCTCTATAAAAGCATACATAATTGTGTGAGTAATTCCTCATCGTGAGAGCTCTGTGTGTGTGTATTGTGACATACTTTGACTTGGCTTTTGAGACAGTTATTTGCAAATGAGGCAGCTTTGTCTTCAAGAGATGTTAAGACACCTATAAATCTTGTAGGACATTTATTAACATATTAACTTACGTATACATGAGCTTAGATAACTGAAAGAAATAGCCAACAAACTTGTGAAAAACATCTTTGCTCAAGGTTTTTCTTAATACGTGTTTGATTTTTGTCATCTGTACTTCTGGATTTCTTTATTATTAAGAGCCCAGACTTTCAAGCCCCTATTTGCAGAACTCCCTGTGAAATCAGGGCAAACCTGTGAAGTAAATGGGATTTACAAACATGAGGGATTCATACATTGTTTGCAGTGTGTTTAAGGGATATTGTAACGTGTTATCTGATAATAATAATAATGCCATGATGCAGGTTGTTCAGGTTGCATAAACCTCTGAAGGTTATTCCCCCTCTGCTTCCCCCCCCCAAAAAAGGTAGCAGAAGCATAATGTACCTAGAATATAATTAAAAACATAGCTGACATTGTCTTCCTGAAATCATTAGAAGCAGTGAATCTTTCACTTTGTTCTACAGACATCTTAACAACAATTCATTATATTTTACTGTTGTCAACACAACCAATTTTTTAAACACTCCAAAGGGAGAAACACTTAGTGAAAGTTATTACATAATAATTAATATCTTTCCGAGGCCAGACCGTTAGCTAGAGTGAAGAGAGCATGCATAATTTATGTAACCTCAGTGAAGCAGAATGAGACAGATATACCCAGACCTGAGGATATTTTCCACTGCTTTTTGGCTACAACCACTGAAAGAAAACCTTTCAGGAAGATTGTTCCATGGCAAGAAAATTAGTTTTCATGCACATCCCTCAGCGAATCATACTTGCTTTAACTTCTGTGTGTACATCCCACTTGGGCTGATTTTCCCCTCATTTTATGTCAGGCCTGCTCTGATGAAAAACCATTGCAACCAGGACCTCTCCCGGTGTACAGTGGGTTAAAGAAAAGCAGAATTTGAGTGTTTTGGGGTTTTTTTTCTAGCAGAAGGCTTGGCCTTGAGCGGTATCAAACCATATGGTATTCACCACCTGCACTCTCACTTTAAACTGTCTGATTTTCCTCTTGTGGAGCCTCTGAGGTTATAAAGGCTCTACAGGTTAACCAAAAAACCAGGCAGCACTCTTGCATTTGCCCCTGTGCATTGTTAGACAAATAACCAGTTAGTTAATCTTCAGCAAGATGCTTCATCTTGGCAGAAGCCTGAGCTTTCACCATTAACAAAACCTGCCCGTCACTTAAAGAAGCCCTTGCCCCCACCAGCTAAACATCCCTTCGAAAGGACTTTGCCATGCCTCCAGGTTTACTCATTCTCCTGGGTTGTTTTTTTTTATTATGGGGGGGGGCTTTTTTTTTTTTTCCTCCAGGCATGTGGAACTTTTGCCAGTGTTGACATTGTCAACACACAGTCGGCTGGACATACATCACTTTGGATTTCTTGCCTTTCAGAGGTATTACCTCAGATTGGTAGAGGAGACCTCATGCTGGTCTAATTCCAGGAATAATTCCAAACAGACTTTTCAGCCATTCTCCTCAGAGAGATAGGTGACTAGCCATACACTGCTCTGAAACATAGAACTAGGAAGTGCGTTAGTAAAAGGTGTTTGCTGTAAAGCTCGCTCATTATTCTACTTTAAATAAAACCTTAAAGGACAAAACCTCCTCTCTTGGATTCTACATGCAACACACTGATGCAAATTCACACTCAACAGCCAAGGGAAGATGAATCACTCGTTTTACAGGTAGCAGAAGTTATTACACTGTAACGTGTCGAATATTATGCTCTTTAACTTTCTTGTCATGACAAATTAATTTGTATTAATGTAAAAGCACAAATGAAGCAGCAATATTGAGCACTCTGAGTATGCTAACAGCACCTTAGTTTTAACCCCAATTCTAAGATCTTGTACTTGACCTCTAGTAAACTCTTCACCTCTGTGTATACCTCCATGTCTGTGGAAAGGGAATATAAAGGTAATTTACTCCTTGCCACAGTGACTGACTGTGAGGCTTATTACCTCAAAGTAGGTATACAGTTTTAAGGCGTTATGTGATAGGTATTCCCATTGCTGGAGGTTCATGCAAGAAATCTCCTTTAGAATTGTATTTGCTGGGTATAAAATCAGCTTAGATCATGAGTAATTTATGAGACTACTTTGTAACATCTGTTTAGCTTGGATTTTTTGTACAGGGTTTGGTACATTTTTACCAGCTGAAACCCTAAACTACCTGCACCCAAGAGAAGAGACCAGAATAAACTCTTTTTCAAGTGCACAGACACAAGCAATTTAGATATTCTGGGCTACACTGAAACTGTCCCATTGTGCCTTGAGTTCATATCTGAGCTCAGACTTCCTTGATCAATTCCGCAGCGCAGGTGACAGTTTGCAGCCTGATTTTGGTCTGAGATAGTCATACTGCCCCATCACCAGAGACCATCACACATAGGATGGTGGCTGACTCCTGCCACCATGACAGGGCAGATCAAACTACTGGAACAATGTCTACACAATCACAGAATCACTAGGTTGGAAAAGACCTTTGAGATCATCAAGTCCAACAGTACCTGTCCTCTACTAAACCATACCCCTGAACACCTCCTCTACCCATCTTTTAAATACATCCAGGGGTGGTGACTCAACCCCATCCATGGGCAGCCTGTGCCAGGCCCAATAACCCTTTCAATGAGGAATTTTTTCCTAACATCTGAGCTGACCCTGCCCTGACACAGCTTCAGCCCATTCCCCCTTGTCCCATCTCCTGTCCCCTGGCTGAAGAGACCATCGCCCACCTCTCTGCACCTTCCTATCAGGTAGTTGTAGGTGGTGATAAGGTCTCCCCTCAGCCTCCTCTTCTCCAGGCTGAACACCCCCAGCTCCCTCAGCTGCTTCTCATATGATTTGCTCTCCATCCCCTTCCCCAGCCTGGTTGCCCTCCTCTGGACACACTCCAGGACCTCAATGCCCTTCTTGTAGTGAGAGATCCAAAACTGAACCCAGCAGTCGAGGTGCAGCTTCACCAGTACAGGGGCACAATCCCTGCCCTGGACCTACTGGCCACGATGTTTTTGATACAAGCCAGGATGCCATTGGCCTTCTTGGCCACCCAGGCACACTGCTGGCTCATATTCAGCCTGTAGTCCCAACACCCCCAGGTCCTTCTCTGCCTGACAGCTCTCCAGCCAGTCTCCCCCAGCCTGTATCCCTGCGTGGGGTTGTTACGTCCCATGTGCAGCACTCTACACTTGGTGTTGTTAAACCTCATCCCATTGCTCTCAGCCCATGGGCCCAGTCTGTTCAGATCACTCTGAAGAGCCTCCCTACTCTCAGGCAGATCAACACTTCCTCACAGCTTAGTGTGATCTGCAAACTTACTGTGGGAACATTCGATCCCTTCGTCCAGGTCACTGACAAGGACATTGAATAGGACTGGCCCCAGCACTGAGCCCTGGGGAACACCACTTATGACCAGCATCCAGCTGGGTTTAGGTCCATTTACCACAATTCTTTGGGCCCAGACACCCAGCAAGTGTTTTACCCAGCAGAGGCTGCGCCTGGCTGGACCGGTGGCAGCCAGTGTCTTAAGCAGAATGCTGTGGGAAACGGTGTCAAAGACTTTGCTGAAGTCAAGGTATACCAGATCCACAGCCTTTCCCTCATCTACTAAGTGGCTCACCTTGTCATAGAAGGTGACCAGGTTAGTTGGACAAGACTAGCCTTTCGTAAACCCATGTTGACTGGGCCTGATCACCTGGTTGTTGTGTGTGTGCTGTGTGATAGCACTCAAGATGACCTGTTCCATGATCTTCCCCAGCACTGAGGTCAGACTGACAAGCCTAACAGTTCCACTCTTGCTAGGGTAAGTATCCAAAGACCCACGGAAGGGTTGTAGACATCAAGACATACTGCAAAGCACACCAGGTAAATAAAAGGAGGAAGCAGGCACCAGAAAACTAGCTTTGGTGTTTTGATGCAACATACCCAAGCCTTTATAAGGGGACTCATGAAGTCTGGTAAATGGACACTACTCCTACACAAAGCTTGGGGTTCTCTGGGATTTTGAAAAAAACCCAAATGCTGGAAAGCAACAAAGATACCTTCCTCTGGAAAGAATTCAGGAAGTAAAATGAAAAGCTGGCATAGGAGAGCAAGAATAATTAGTAACTATACTTTTAGTGCACTGGGGACAGATTTCTAGGTGTGATTTCTAGCACGTTTACACAGGAAAGCACTGATGATTTTGGTCCATTGCAGTATTTTTAACACAGAAATGCATGGAATGGTAAATTGTTCTTCCCTGCTTTGTAGATGCAACAGTGGTTTTTTCCTCCTGTACTTTTAATTTTCCACTTTCTGAGGGCATTTCCTTATAATTGCTTGAGTTAGGGTAGTTCCATTCACATACACCAAATCAAGGCACATAGAATAATAAAAGTATTACTGTTAATTGTGGCCCAGTGTTGAGCATTAGCAAGATATTCTACAGAGATGCAAATATGCAAGAAAGTTTAGGGCTGATAAACATTCTTTTCAGAGTTTGGGTTAGTCTAAGCAATGTGAGAGAGTACATCTTTTCCAGCATTCATTAGATAAAATTATCAGGACATGCAACATTACATATGAATATTGCCCAGAGAGGTGATGGATGCCCTGTCCCTGGAGGTGTTCAAGGCCAGGTTGGATGGGGCCCTGGGCAACCTTGTGTAGATCCAGGCCTGGAGGTTGGTGGCCCTGCCTGTGGCAGGGGGTTGGAACTCTGTGATCCTTGGGGTCCCTTCCAACCCAGAGCATTCTATGATTCTATGATTGCCTTAATATAGTGACTTCATGCTTTGTACAACTGGGTAAAAAATACAGTTCTGATAGAAGCAGTGATGAATTATTTTATGACTGTGGATGGTGCAAGTTGCCATTCTGAAGTTGTGGCAAAGGTCAGAGTGTCTAAAGAAAAGAGAGATGGAAAGACATTTATCATTTGTAACTTCAAGACAGTACCATTCACAACCTCAAGACATTCACTGAAGCTAGCTAAACTGTCTTTTTTTCAAATTTCAGAGGTATGCAAGTGTCATATAGTCAGGCATCCAGTATCTATATCCTCCAGATCTTGCCGTTCTCTTGAGTTAAGTAAATTTGGTTTGAATTTTAATAGTATATAAAGCACAAAAACACACTTTTGTAGTGAATGGTTCTCAGAAGTGTTTTGTTAATCATTTTAAGAATATAATATAATTATATAATGGAATATATAATGGAAACAAATATTTTTGATGACGAATATAGAATGGAAACGACATATTTTTGATCACAAGAAGAAACAGAATCGAGTTTGTGTCTCGAGCTCTTGTAGCTGTTTGGGGCTGTTTTCCACTGATTTGCACGGTGTTATTCCCAGCCTTTAGTCTGATGATTTAAACTGTATAACCAAGGCAAAAGGGCTTATCTTGGTTCATTCTCTCTACCAAAGACAAAAGTAAAAATAAAAAAAATAAAAAGAGAGAGAGAGATGAGGAAACCCTGACCATTCAGTAGATCAGCAGATACATGTGGTGAAGAAATTTCAAAGCTGACTTTCCATATGTTCATGTACAGAAGTGTAACGTGTATATATGTGTTCATATATGCACACATTAGCTGTGTATATGTTAGGTTCCAAAATACTAACACTTCTGTCTTGTGTAGAGGAGAGAACAATGCATGAAAAAAGACTTATTCCACTTACTGGCAACATTTAAGGAATTACTAATATTTTATGACACGTGTATGTGATTCTCCTGCTACATATTGAAGCCTAATTTTCTCTTAAGCTACATCATTGAATCAGCGTCAAGTGAAGAAAATAGTTTCTAATTTTTTTGGAAGAAAATTAAGTTTTGAATATTTTTTCTTTAGAGTAAGAAAAGCAGTTTCTTGGAAAGTTAATTTCTTATTACAACTTCAAACTTCTGAAAACACAGTGCAGTTAAAGTCGGTATTTTCTCACAGATTGTCAGGAATTTTAAACTGAGTGTTTATAAAGCTCCTTAACTAAATATGAAAACAATTTTAAAAACTTGATTACGGTCACCTAAAAAGACTGTCTTTTATTAACAGTTTTAGCTGCAGGTGTTATGCAACTTATCCTAGAAAGGCAGAAATTGTAAACAAGCCAGAACTACTGATTGAATGGCTCATAATAATACCAGATGGCTTGATCTTTAATATAAGGAGGACAGAAAGTATTTGCATGTTTTGGATGTTAGTGGAGTATGTGTATCTGTAGCCATCTGAGCTGTTTGGCTAGAGCAGATATATAATTTAACCCTAACAGTGGAACAGACTTGAAGATAAAGAAAGTGAAGACAGAGTAAGAAATAATGAGACCAATGACCAATTAAGAGACAGCGTGAATCTTGTTTTCAGCTGAAAGACTTCCTAACTAATTTGTGAAGGAATGTGGTTTTGAACTCAGGAATGTGCTTTTTGAGAGTCTGAAGAAAACCGTAAAGAGCAGGTGGTGAAGGAAAGCTAAAAATATTCACTGAGAGGAAGACATCCAGCCTTCATCCCTGAAGACCACCAGAAGACCCCCTGAGTGTCACTGAGCATGCTCTCTCTGGGAGGAGTTAATGTAAACAACTTCCTGGGAATAACTTGCATAACCCTGACTTTTCTTAGAAATTATAATGAATATGTATAGTTAATTTGTATAAATATGAGAAACTTGGCTTTAAACAGTGCACACATTCGGAGGAGTGATCCCCTGTGTGCCCAGAGTTGCAACATAGAATACCTGCTTCATAGTCACCAAGGCAATTTTGATTCCAGCTTTTCAAGGCTTCACTACAACCATTAGAAATGTAAGCCTGCAATTTTTAAGACAAATTAAAAAATATATATGTATATATTCCATACTGAAAGAAACCCCTTTCCTGTTTCAATGAAGACATTAAAGTAGCTCATCCAGGCTGCTTAACAAGGGGACCCCCCCGTACCAGCAGGTTCAGGAGAGAGTTAAGTGACTCATATCTCCATCCCCAGGGCAAAGACCCCTTCATCATCCTCCTATATGTCAACACCCTGCTGCTGCTACGGACACTGAGCCTGCTTTGGAGCTTGTTCTTGCTCTGACAGCAGCCTCAGGCCCTCACCCAGCTCCCTGTCTCCAGTTCACGTTTCCACTGCCTTGCAACAGCCTGCTCCCTGTGAATCACACATCCTCCTCCACCACACCTGCTCAAAACAGTCCCTCTCATACTGTCTAGCTTGGTGCACCCTTGATTTGTCCTCCCAGCCTCCTGCCATGAGCTCAGTAATGACCCCTAGGACATGATGCAAGACAGGCTCCTAAACTCACCCTTCCCACGCGATGCTCACAGGTGTGAGCCACGTGACAATGATTCCACTGCCACTACCACCATGTGCTGTGGATTAGATATTTTCCAGGCCCTAAATTGACACGTGAATTCCCTTTCCTGAGCTCATCAAGTTTTCAACACTGGCTCTCACTTTAAACATTTCTGTTCCTCCTCCCAGACTCTGTGTCAAAACACCCCTGCTTTTCATTCCATCCCTCCAAAGTGCATTTTTAAGGTGGCACGGCAAAGACTCATGCAAATAATCCCATCAAGCACCCATGCAACTTCACTTCTCTGATTACTCTGAAAATGCAAGAAAAGTGATCTTCAAATCCCTGAAAATAAAGTCTCAACTCCATGTTATATAACTGATTTTAGTTTTTACTACTATTTCTGCAGTAATGTCATCAGCAAAATAAAACGAAGCACAGGTAATTGCTGTGAGGAAAGAAACAATCATGAACAATGTTTGAAAATCTGGTGTCTCTAAATCCTGTGTGTGCTTCTGCTTATTTCAGCAGCAAGAATGAGCGCTTATCATTACTGAAAATATGGGTGGCACTGGACAAGAAGTTTTAAAGTAAGGTTTTTCGATTAAATTTGTAGGGGGTGGAAGAAAGCTGTTGCTATCTCTGGCTTCCCACAGAATATCATCAAATCCCAGGCTTGAGAAGTATAATTATATCTTTTATGAGTAGGATGGAAGATACTAAAAATGTCATCAGCTGTCTGCCCTCTAACACTAAACTTCTGTAGCAAAATATCACTAAGTTGCAAATAACAAAATAAAGGACTTCATGGGAAAGTTTATACTATACTCAGCTGCTCCTGTAAAAGCACAGATTTTACTAAGGAAAACGGAATAAAATGTTAAAAGTTGTAACAAATAGGCTAGGAAAAGAGCTGTTCAGTGATACAAGGGTGTGTACTTATCTGTAGTCAAACAGAGGACTCATATTTCACAAACTAGGTAAAGTTTGGCCGTGTCAGTAACTGAGATAAGAGGTATGTGACAGCAGACGTTGTTTTTATGCATCAGCAGCTGGCATGCTTCTGCATAAGTAAGCATTAAATTAAACATTCAAGTGAGCAGTCAGTTGCACTGCTTTGCCAGAAACAGGTCTTTGCTGGGAACAAAATCCAGGTCCCATCACTGTCGGTTAAAAAAACCCCAACCAACATAATAATGAATTGTATGGAACTCACCACTCAGTATAAATATGCATAGTATACCCTGGGGTTTTCCTATTCATACAATACTTACAGGAATTAAAAGTTTAAAATTCATATATTGATTTAATGAGAATACTTTTTAAGTTACACCAATTAAAAAATCTGGGGAAGAACTCTTCATGAGGGCATGTAGCTGTAGGACAAGGGGTGATGGTTTTAAACTAGAAAAGGGGATGTTTATGTTGGATATTAGGAAAAAGTTCTTCAATACGAGGGTGGTGGATCACTGGAACAGGTTGGCCAGATTGGTGATGGAGGCCCCATTCCTGGAGACATTCAAGGCCAGGCTTGATAGGGCTCTGAGCAACCTGATCTGGTGAGGATGTCCCTGCCCACTGAAGGGGGGTTGAACTTGGTGGCCTTTGAAAGTCCCTTCCAACCTTACACATTGTATGATTCTAAATTTTCCCATCACAGTGTCCATAGTAAATCTTGACTCAGATTTTGCAATTGCAGAACTGAAAAATCGTCACCCTATTCCAATCTGCTTACTGGACTCAAGCACCTTTGGAGAGGGTGAAACACAATCCACGTTGAATCATATAAAGTGAAAAACTGGCCCTGTATGCAGTGTTTCTGATATTTTAAAGAAATCATTTCAATCTGACTTAAAATAAGTATGAACAGTTTGGGATAAATGGAGGAAAACAACTTCACCCTCCGAATCTGTAGAAAGGCACTAGGAACCACAGAATCACTACGTTGGAAAAGACCTTTAAGATCATTAAGTCAAATCGTACCCGTCCTCTACTAACCCATATCCCTGAGCACCTCATCTACCCATCTTTTAAATACATCCAGGGTCAGCGACTCAGCCCCCTTCCCTGGGAAGCCTGTTCCAGGCCCAAAAACCCTTTCATTGAGGAATTTTTCCCTAACGTCTGATCTGACCCTGCACTGGCACAGCTTGAGCCCATTCTCCCTTGTGCTATCTCCTGTTGCTTGGCTGAAGAGACCAACCCCCACCTCTCTACAAGCTCCTTTCAGGCAATTACTGGCAGTGATAAGGTCTCCTCTGGGCCTCCTCTTCTCCAGGCTGAACACCCTCAGCTCCCTCAGCTGCCCCTCATATGATTTGCCCTCCATCCCCCTTCACCAGCCTGGTTGCCCTTCTCTGGACACACTCCAGGACCTCGATGTATACAAAGACATCACACTTAAAACTAATTTAATATAGACAAGTTTTTATATAATTTTTCTGTAAGCTCAAAGTAAAAAGAAAGAGAAGTAACAAAGGTGCTAATATGCACTATTTTACCAAATTCACTTTCAATATTTTTGAGGCTGACTTATGAGTGCATGGATTTGGCCAAAGTGTAACAGCAAAACATTTTAAAGATTATTAAATATTTTTTAAAATTATTAACCAAATACATTAAAAATTGTAGATTTTGTTAACATTTATTTCAGAGTCTAAGGAGACAGGTGGATTCTGGTATTCAAAGAACTGTGAAACAAATTTGCTTCCCTTCTAATAGCAGAGGACTCTTTCAACAAACTATTGAGTGATGATAATTTAAAGATGTCGCTCTCAGGCTGGGGGGAGCTGTAAGAGTGAATAGGCCTCTGTCCAGAGATAATACAACACAGGCCTGAGGCAAAGAGCAGAAGATAATTTAGATATCAGGGAAGCAAATAAATGTCTGATTGTAAAATCGAGAGATACTTATGTCAGGTCAAATAAAAAATAAAACCAAGACAGTTCCCAAAGGAGCTGCAGAAGGGAATAAAAGATAGCAACAGAAACAGAGCTAAAACCAGGAGATATTCCTCACAGATTTGTTTCATGCAAGATAGAGGGAACATGGAAAATAAGTAGGGTTTTTTCCTGATAAATCAAATTAAAATGTCTCTTCACTGAACTTCCCCTCCTGTCATTCATTCAACCAAGGGTCAATGGATGCTGCATCACTGATACTACTTCTGCCTTTCCTCAAATAACCTTCCACAGCAAAGCAGAATCACCTTCAGATTCAACACATGCACCAACCCAAAAACTCTGAGGATACTTTCATCAGAGGGTAACAGGAATATGTACACAGTTACCTAGCAAACAGCTCTAGCAGGGTGTACAGAAAGACACCCGTATCACTTGAGCAAATAATCATTAATTTGCACAAAACCTAGCCCCGACTGATTGCAAATACTTCTTGTAGTTCATCTCAAAGGCTCTAGCACCCTAAATCATTCCTTGTGCCTCTTTTTTTTCAACTGAGCAGATTTCCATATACAGGGGAATTCCTGCTGCTTCCTCCTTTAAAAATGGAGCATGAGGTCCACTCAAAAATGAAGTTTTCCTCTAATTCCTCTGATTTCCTCTAATAATAAAATTATTTTTTAAATTTGCCTGAAGCCTGAGCTGCATTTGTTGTTGAAGTACAAAGTCTATTCAAAATTGCAGATATTTTTTGGAATCTCAGGATAAAACTAATACCAGCATTGTATTTTCTACTAAGAATGCATGCCTTTTTTTTTTAAGTTGGGCATTGTACTTCCAAAGCAAACATCTTTCCACAGAGAAGTTTATTTTTACTACAACCTCAGCACAATTCTGAGAACATGATAAAATGAGAGGCCAAACCTCAGGGCAAAAAAACTTGAAGGGCCACAGTTATTTAGCAAAAATGAGTTTAGCTTAGGGTTGATTATGAATTGCAAAATAAACACACATCCAAACATTCAAAAAGATCACAGACATGACATGGCTTTCATTTTAATACCAAAAGGCTGGAGTCTAGCCAGAGCTCCAGCTAAGGGGAAGGTGGGTGTTTGGTAACTCAGTTCACTGAGGATGCTCTATACAAATGGAAAGGAGGAGACAAAACGACACAGACGAGGAGGGGAGCAGACAGCCCAGGGCACCAAGGGTAACATCATTAGCAGAAAAGAGAGGGCAGAGGCAGGTCAAATGTCTAGGTCAAATAAGGTAGGACAATGTTATGGAGAGGTTTGAATACAAAAGCAAAAGGCTTGAATTTAACTGGGATGTGATGAATTTGAGACACAACACTTTGCAGGACGTGCCCAGAACCTTACAAAATTGCATTTGAAGCCTAAATTTTCATTGCTGGGGGGATATTGTGCATTAGTAATGACTGCAGAATTAAGTTCCAATGTATCTGGAAAGACGATACACCACGATACTCAGATTATTATCAATAAGTAGAAGTATCTGAATGAACTGAAGAGAAGGAAAATCTAAGCTGAACAAAAGGCAAATGTTCCTAATGGTGAATTCTATTAGACTGTTGAAAAGTTTCCCAAGGGAAATAGTGGACTCCTGTTCTTTGCAAGACAAAACACTGAAGAATATACTGTAAGGAACAATCCTGCAGTGGCACAGAAAAGCATTAGATGATAACCTATTAGATCTTCACCACCTTTGATTTCCACAGAACTGAATAGAGCCAGAGCAAGAGAGCAGCAGTATGAAACTACAAATATTATTTTAACAAAAATCCTTACTCCATTCACGTTGGTGTGACCAGCAAAAACATAGGTAGATAAGTCTGGGTCACACTGGCAGAAGTGGAAGTGCCAGAAACACTGATTTTGAGACTTCTGTAAATAGACATTCGTGCAGGTGTCCTAGTCCGGAACAAACTACAAATCTGTTTTGAAAACTCCCTAGACTTGCAAAGGAGTACTTAAGAGATATAGTTTAGAAGGTACTTAGAAATATGGTTTATCATAGGACAGTAATGGTTGGACTCAATGATCTTGAAGGTCTTTTCCAACCTTGTGATTCTGTGAAATAGAAACCAATAGATCATAATATAGGTAACATAACAAGATAGTAAGATAATACCACACAGCATATTACACATGTAGTGAATCAGAATACAAGGTATGAAAGTGCAATTCAATGTCTAAGCATTTCTTTGTGCAAAGTATTGTTTTACCTTGATTGTGGCCCTGAAGAAAAAGTCCTTAATAAAACCCTACCTGATCATTACAGAATACTTCTGTCTTGACTACTTTCTGCATAATTTTGAAAATTAGTTTCTCACAGAATACTACGAAAAAAAAATTTTAAAAATATTTCTGTGCTAGTATCAACTAAAATAGTCAGTTATGCAATGCAACATGAATCAATAGACAAATCTTATTGCAAAGTCCAGTAACTGGAATAATGTTATTCCTGGATCTGCAAGTTTCCAACCAGAGACCTCAAACAGAAAAATAAAAAGTGTAAGAAGCAGCACTGCTAAACCTCATTTCATCACTGTCACTGTCCTGATCTGTGAAGGGAAAGTTGCACTCTGCTTTCCATCCTCCAAAAATAAAACCCACATACCTACAGTATCGGAGTGAGGAAAGAAGTACCTACATAGAACTGTTATCACCCTGTTCTCCAGTATCAGGTTTTTATTTTGACAACACTCTTCCCTCAAATAGTGTAAGGAAGGTGAAGTAAAACTCATTTGGTCGCATCCCTTCTCAAAAGGCGGCGAGGGTACAAGCAGGGAAGGGTTATGATCAATAGTTCAGGACTACAAATGCCACACAAACAGCACAGGGGCTGGATTGCCATTACCACTGGAAACCTTCACAATGGCACGGCATGTGCCATTCATCCTGCCCCAGCCTTTTGTGACAGTGCTTACAAGTGTATTTCCAAAAGTACCGCGAAGAACATTTCAGGGGTCTTCCCTGTAAGGGGGGAAGGGGGGCAGCTGCCTTCACCATGCGGCACTGCTCCATGTAGGGCATCTGAAAACTAATCTGTATTTAATAGGAGAAGATCAGCTCTCTTCCAGAGTCACTGACTTTCATTTTCAACACTTTCTCTTAATGAGGAGCCTGCAGATAACATTGCAGCACCCTCCTGATCTGCGGTATCCGATTTGGCAAGCATTATTCCTCTCACTTGTGTTTGCATTCTGCATAGTGGCAGAGGAGTAGTGGAGGGGGGAGTGGGGAAATTACTTAAAGCAGAGGCCCAGGCTAAATGTTTTTAACATCCTGATTTTCTTATTGCTGTTATCTTCATTGATGATATGACTCATGATCCCTCTACAGTCCTGTAATAATAGCTTCTCTAGGGCAAAACTATTGTGGAAACATGCTGCCAATTTTGGTTTCCAAATCCCTTTATTGTTGGAATCTTTATTTTAAAACATATGTGTTTAAAACGTGTTTTTTCTTTTAAGAAGAAATGACTAATCCCTACGCATATAGCAAAACTAAAGGCCAGAAACTGAGCCAAAGCAGTTGAAAGAAGGTAAACGGCATATTCTAATACACCACCTGTTATTGCCTCCCTCCATCTCTCACCAAGTAAGTGGTAAAGCTTCAGAAGAACATCTTGAGTTCAGGAAAAATTATTATTTATTTCAGCAACCTGAAAGGTCCTTGGCTTATGCTGAGGTTGACTTGGGCTCTGGGGCCACACCTGTTCCTGAAACTCTACCTTTGTGATGTTGAACAAACACTGTCTCTCAAAATTCAAATCAAAATGAATTTAACTATTTTGGTCAAGAAAGGATAGTGAGTGTAGGTAATACAGAGTTAAAATATGTATTTTTTTTAGTGTTAAAGATGTTTTTATTTACTTTTTACTATTATGTAACTGTGATAAAAAAAAGAAAAAGGTAAAATCCTAACATCCTGTTGAAACATTGATGTAATACCAAGCCCAAGCAGGACTTTGGGACTCTTAAGAAAGGATTTGATTCAGATAATGATTATGATTTCTGCCATGTGCACACTTTATGTATTTGACTGTCTGCTGGGTCAGAGATCTGACATCCTCAGCAGACGCTTTTACAGAGACAGACTCCCTGCGTTGTCATAGAAAACCTAAAGCTCTTCATTCCCTTTTTTTGATTATTTTTATTATTTAGCATGCTATGTGGAAAATCAAATGGAAAGGGGGCAAAAAATAAGTGTTGACTTCTTAGAGAATGGGAAACTTATAATAAGAAGAGTAATGTTTCTTGGGTCTTTAAATAAGCCCAGCTTATTCCAAGGCATGATGTTGGAACTTAAGTCTGATTAGGAAAAAGCAAGAAATTACATCCTAAAACTAGCAATAAGATGGCAATAATGCCCTCTCTGTTTGCATATTTATGCATACGTGGATGTGACTAATAAAACTCAGGTTTAGCTGTCTTTTTATTGCAACTGAATTGTTGAAGGTTCCAGGGAACTGTAACAGAATGCTAAGAAAAGGCTTTTGTGACATGATTCATTACATTATTTTGATAACAAAAGAGCTGAAATGATATAGCCCACTTTTAAAATCTCCATATTCTGTAGTTTCAGAATGCATATGCACATGTCGAGGTGATCTTGAGATGGTTTATGTGATGCAGGGCTGTAAATTTGTCTCACCTTTTACTGCTTCTGTGATGGTTAAGCATACATAAAATGCACTGTAATTTTGGTCTTGTGATTCTTGTCACAATTGGAGAAGAATTTAAATAGCAATTCCGGCAGCAGAGGGGGGGTCTCCTATTCACATAAAGAAAGGCATGATTTTCACATATTTATGCCTGGGTGTCCATTAAAAGGTACTAAACCAATTTGGCATTGTGGGCTGGTGTGACAGATAACCATACAACCTCGTGACACAAGCGATCTAGACTCAGAGATACTTCAACTGACTTAAGAGAAAGATCAGCTGCCAGTACTTGAATAAGAAGAGTAGGAAAGTCAAAAGGTGCAGGGATGAAAGAGGCAGAAGACCTTCACTGAGACTCAGGTAAAGAGCAAAATACATATCAGAAGACATAAAGAGAAGAGCTGTATGAAAATCAGAGCCAAAAAACCCCCACCAAAACACTGAAAGAAGATGCATGTAAAAGGCTTGCAGGAGTCTTCCTCCATCTCAGGAAAGAGTGGATTAAAGCTTATAGAAAAGGGCTATAGATATGCAACTTACATCAGATTTTATAGAAGAAGGGTCTCTATGCTTTTACAGTGCTCTCAGAGAGAAAAATAAAGCTTTGTTTAAAAATTTCATTGGAATATTTGATCTATCAGACAGTCATATTAAAGAAACATGCCTTGAAACTAGCTTAAAGAAGCCTCATTTCAATTGTGTTTGCTGAGGTTTAGAACCCTGTAGCCCTAAATTTATACAATTGCTGATGTTCTGTAAAATTCTTAAGTTTAAGATAGCTTCAGTTTTTACAGCTGAATGATCACATTGATTTATGATAGTACAACTCCATACAGTTTGGGTTTCTTTCCATACAAAATCACAATCCCAGATACAGTTACCATTAGCTTTGTGGGAATTATTTATCCATGGGAAAAAAAGAAAGGGGATTGATATCCTGGGTCAGGTCATCCTGACTCTGTGGCTGGCCAGATTTATCAACACAGAAGAAAAATAATGTCCATGCAAGCCCATGATGAAGTTACCAGTCCAGAGAAAAAGGGTTTTTTTCCTTATACTTGTTGATTATTTATCTGTACAGTATATAACTTCTCATATAACATAAAAGTGGCTACCGAAGTTGCTCATAGTATACCTAATGCTTTTCTGGGCTATTGCATCCTGGTTATTGCTTATGAAAGTGAGTTTACACATTAACTATGGAGCTCAACTTAATAAGTATCCCTGATTTAAGCCATTTCTTTTGGTTTTGACCATGATTTCACTTGTTAAGTGTAGATTGCCTTACTTTCTGTGGCAGCCAGAGTTAATAAATAACACCCATGCCTTCAGTGTGTTATTTTATTTAGACTGTAAGCACTAAACTGTGTTACTGGATGCGTCCTATGATTTAAACAGAAAATGAAATGTCTTCCTGAAATCTGCTATTTGCAATTTCAGGGGACATACTGTTTTACTCATGCAACCACACACAAGTATTTTGAAGAAGGTTAATCAAAGGAGCAACTAAAACCCCAATAGTAGAGAAATGGGTTAACATCAGCATGGTTTTGGAGTTCATGTGGCAATAGGTTACCTGAAGGCAACATTAAGGCAGTATTAGTGGATAGGCAGAACTGATGGGTCTTATGTGTAAATCAGAGGAATATAAACATGAAGCCAGAAGTGTAACAGTTGAAATACTGGAGTTATAAGGAGTACAAATTACAGTTCATTCCAAAACAACTTTTATAGGAATTATATGAAAAAAAAAAAGAATTATTACATAAACAACACAAGACCAGTGCATAGCTCACAAGACAGACTTGGGTGCTTGTTTCAGAAACATGATAAGCTGGCAATATGCATGTCAGTAAGCACTACTCATTTTAGTCCCCAGCAGACCCATATGCAATAAATATATTGTGCTTTTCTCAATTTCTTTCCCCAATTTCCCTCAACTTCTTTTTCCCTCAATTTCTTTTTTCCTCAATTTCTTTTTTCCTCAAATCCTTTTCTTACCTCAATTTCATTTGCTCAAAATCATTCGCTCCAAGATACAGAATCCTAAAACTGTGCTTGAAAGCCAGCTCTGAACCTCAGCTGCTTTTACATTACCATGCTGTAGTCCCAGTTCATTGCCAATTGTGTTAGTTGCCCCTTTTATCTACCAGAGCATTTTCTAGCCACTCCCCTTGCATTTGCTGTGTAAACCTAGCGTCCAGACCAGTGACACTCTTCCCTACAGAACATTTTTCCTATCTCAAAATCTATTTTGGACTTTAAATGTAATATCTTGTTTTCCTCTGGACTGCTATATCTATCAAATCATTTTGCTTCCTGTTTTAAAAAAGGTTGCTTCCATACTTTTGAGGAGTTGGTGGAGTATTCTGTTGGATTAGCTCCCACTTATATCTTCTGGCATAAGCCTTTGATCACAACTACATCTTCAAAATATCTTCCCAGTTCCTTTCATAGTTCAGTCCACAACATCTTGGAAGTCTACTTCAGCCAGCCATGGACATCTGAACATTTATCATCTTCATTATTATGTATCCATGACAAGAAAACAAGCAGCCAGCATGATAATTTACCATAGAAAAAATGACAAGTGTTTTTTCCATCCAGGACAAGTTTTGGATGGGTGACAGTTGCCTACCACATTATCCTTGTGCCAAGAAGCTCCATATTAGGAAATTCAGCTTATTGGGAGCCCAGCAGATATCTAGGGTGGATAAGAACTGGAGTGGGGCTAGTAGTGAATTCTCTTTAAAAACTAGCATTTGAAAAGTATCCAGAGTTACAATAATCACGGTGTTGAAGAGGTACTCCACTATTCCATCACTAGATTTAAAAAGAATGAATAAATATTCCCAGTTAACCTAACTGAAACAAATTTGGCTCAGGAGGAAACAGTGCCTATGCTGCCGTGTGAGTCCACATCTTCTTGTCTTCTGCATTTTACTCTGCATATTTTCATTATGGAAACCCTTGTGGCTGTGTAGACTTCACTGTGTTTTGTTCTCTGATGCGATTTTGTTCACTGCTATATACTGTTTGTATATTTTTTAATTCTTTTTTCCCCCCCAAAGCCATAGCTACACTAAATGAAAAAGACATAATGTCAGATCACCTATCTTACTGATGAATTAGCTAAGGCTTGTGCAGTGTTGTGAATAGACCATGCTGTGAATGTGCTAAGGATTATTTTTTGGCCATTCTTGTAACTCTAAACAATAGTATCTTGATTTCTTGCAGAGGCTGTGTGTGCCCCTACAAAGTCGGTGTGATTCCATCACTTTGTTTTGAGAAAATCAGAAAGATGCACCCTCTGTATTTTAGGCTTTCATACATTATACCCATGAATGTCACAGCCTCTGCACGCCTAAGGCCACATCTGTCAAAGGCAGACCCATTTTTAGCAGAGCATGCTAGCATCTATACTACAGGAATGCATCTACATGAGATCTCCATGAAAAGAAATGAACTGCCACTCCTGAGCTGAAAAAAGAGTTAATTTTTTTTATTCTCACCCCCCACCAACACCTCCTCAAATTCAAGGGCAGCTTATTTTAAAGCAGTTGCATTTACATGTGAATTATAAACTAACAACTTATAGAAAACATGCAAATTAGGTAGGCATACCAAACATGACGTGAAGGCAGAAATTTGTATCTTTAAGAGAAAACCTAGGTGCCCAAGCATGTAACCTTTACAAGCATGAATAAATCTTATGTGAATATACCCTATGAGCTTTTACTTACACTGCTGTAAATCTAAAGTAACTCCTCTGACCTTAATAGATTTACTCAAGATGTATCCCTTGTACAGACGAGATTAGAATTTGGCCTTTTAACCTCAATGAAACTCCAAGAGCAAGTAATATTATTCCATGAAATCTGGATGGCTGAATCAGGTCCTCCATGTAAAAAGAGACGAACAACAAACCCATCACTAGGGAAATGTTTAGATAGTGATTTTTCAGAGGAATGTTTAGATCTATAATTGGGCTTAGTTAAGTCAGTAGCAGTCTTAATTATTTACCAGCAGTGTCCCTGGACACAATACTGAATTTAGAGTCATTCTGGGCGTATATTTCTCAGGGTCTGTTTAGTTAAGAAAAATAATGGCAGTTTTCTTCTGATCTACTCTACCATTTTTGCCCTAAGAGCATTCTTTCAGTCTTTAAAAATACACATTGGAATACAGCAACAAGGTTAAAGGCAACACTCAGCCTTTGAGGCCTTCCTCAGGCTGAAGAAGAAACAGAAAAATATTAGGTTTTCAGCTTATGGTCTGAAGAAAACCCACCAGCCAAAACATCACCTTTAACTCAGGGTCTGTTTTGAAGTATCATTTGCTATCAACTCTTCTTTCATTTTTCCAGCTCTCACACCACTGCCCTGCTATCAGTACTTCAACTTATCCTATTTTTCAGAGGCATCAGGTTCTTTCTTTCAGAGGAATCTCATGGTGATCCTGATCAGGCAATTGATTCTTCTTCAGCAGAACCTCCTATTAGAGTCAGTGGGGAATTCTAGTTAAAAATCAGTGGCACAATCTGACTCAAATCAATCTTTGAGTAAAGTGAGAAACAAATGACACCTCAAAGCAAAATCTGATGTTTTGTGTGAGCCCCTGAAAGTGGAACACTAAAGCATACTCAGTGTCTCTGTTTTTTCACTACTTTCCAGTTGCATAGGGGAAAAAAAACCAACCAGATTTCAAGTGTATTGAGAAACAAGGAAAAACAAACTCTTGTCAGTTATCTATTATGATTTTTGCCATATTCTTTTCCATGCATCTCTTCCTTAGCAAAACACTGCAATTACCAAGAAATATTCCTTCTTATTGGTATTGTTTTAGAGGTATAATCTACATTTCTAAATGTTCATAAAACATACTTTTAACTACAGACAACTCCTACACCACTGACACACTGCCAATATCACATTTACTGGCATTTTATAGTTGTATTTTACATTTCACTATCTTTCTATCAACTACCATTAAAACACCACCTTGCTTGAAGTACTATTTTAATTTTATTTTTCAATTTATATATTAGATTTATATGCT
Source organism: Porphyrio hochstetteri (assembly GCA_020800305.1). Taxonomy (NCBI): domain Eukaryota; kingdom Metazoa; phylum Chordata; class Aves; order Gruiformes; family Rallidae; genus Porphyrio; species Porphyrio hochstetteri. Next base: position 4,743,675 of record CM036938.1, on the reverse strand, counting down.
GAATTTTTTGTACAGTGCAGTTTCATTTTTAAGATTACTTTTGAATTTGTAACAACTGTTGATACTTGTAAAAGTTACAAAACTCACAATAATGTAAATATTAACTGGTTTTTTCCAGATTATCAGATTAAATGCAATGAAAGAACCATCAGAATACCTAAACCACTACTTTAAAAGGCAAATTTTGTAATTCAGCTTTGATAGAAAAACATATCCATAAGCAATACAATTTTATTTTTAAAAAAAGATATGGTTAACTTATAAACTGGAGTATCTATGATTTTAAATTACCTCTATGCTTGACACTGAGAAAATGTTGTGATCCAACTGGAAAAATAATTCCTCTATTTAATTTAGGCAAGTACACTTTAGTCTTAGGTCAACATATTTCTGACTATATTTTTCACTTTAATAAGTTAATTGATCAAGCAAATAAGATGGATTTGCTCCTTTATTTTGGTATTGGGGTGGGGGTTTTTATCATTTTCATTCAGAAGAAGTTTTTTAAGAATAAGATCTTTAATAAGCAAAAATGGCCTTTAATAGCCACTGCAATTTCAGATTTTAAATTATAAAAAAGTCTAAAGACTCTGCCCTTTGTGCCAAAGTCCAGTGCAGGGAAAACCAAATGTGTTCAACAGAGGGGCACGCAGGCTTAAAAATAACTCATAAACTGAGATGTGCACCATGAAGTCCAGGCTTAAGTTCAATTTACACTAACACTGATTACCAGAAACCACTGCTAAAATTGATGGTGATTATTGTGCCTAAATTCACTTTTTAAAAATCAACAGAGTTGCCATCTTGACTGTTCATTTGTCTAGGCTGAGAACCTGCCTGATCAGGGGAATCAATAGGATTACCTAAATTACTCATTGTCACAGTAGAAAGAGTACTGCTCGTCATTACTCAGCCAAGTTTTATCTACATTATTCACTGATCTTTATTTTATTTCTATTGCCCAAGCTGATAAAAGTTGTGTTTGAAGTGGATACATAAGTTGAGGAAACGAAAAACAGTGGAAAAATTGCTCCTATCTTTTTCATTAATCTAGGCTAGAATACATCTGCACAAAGAAGTTAAAACTGAAGTTTCACTTCATAGATTATCTCTATATTAAGATAATGTTTTCCTGGGCTTAGCAGTTACGATGTTTTAACTTAGGTTAAGCTAGTTATGCTAGCTGGCACGATCAATTTTAATTTAATTTTTTGCACTTTTCAACTCCTCTTTATTTTTTTCCTTCCATTTAAATCCATTCCTGACTCTTTTCTCTGTGAGGAAACAATGGTAGCTTCTGTTCTCCAGAACATCAACTCAACTGTAAAATAATCTAAGTGCAAAAACTGAATAGAAAATATTCCATTTCCCTTGTATTCTTAGCTTGGCATTTTGAAAACTAAGGGCAACATCATGTACCTAAACCTTGCACCACATTTCTTTAAAAGTCTTGTAATTCTGTTGGGTTTTTTGTCTCTTTTCCTTTATGTGCCAGTCTTGTTTTTCAGTGTGCACCACTCGCAGTGATGCAGCTCCAATGATGCTTCTAGAACTTGGTTAGACAGGAAACAATATTCCTTATATTCGTATATGAGGAAAGGAATCTCTCCTTCATCACCCATGAAGCAGTATTAGAAGGCAGGGAGATATCATTCAACAACAATAAACCCAAACATTTTATTTTTCCAGAAGAAAATCACAAGCTTTCAGCAAACATCATAATCTTCAATAGTTTTGGGTTGGTTTTTTTTTTTCCCATCAACTTTTTGCCCAAATGCTTCCATTCCTACGTTCCTCTCTATTGGCCTGGTTCAACAAAGACAAAGAACATGCCCTGAGTGACAGCAAGATTCGCTCAGCAGTAGGCAGGTTACACACAGAAAATATCCATTGTATATGTGGGGATACCTTGCAGCTCAAAATTTAGGTTCTGTGCTCGGTGGCAAGAGTTTAGATACCTGCACAGCACGTTTTGGTCTTAGGAGAAAGAAAAGTCAACACATTGCTCACTGGTAAGCTACCTACAAATACAATTTACAAAAAGCAAATCAAATACAAATGTTGACATTTAAAATATGCCTGGGAACGGTTTATTCACACACAGAACTCAAGCATGTAATAACAATCACAAACACAATGTAGAATTGCCTGGGTATTTTCACATTATGCCTAGTTAATTACAGTTTATGAGCATTTCCTTCTTACTCTGCCAAAGGTTTACTCTACTGTACAGTAATTTTTATCTCCCTGCTGTGTTTAGGATAAAGGGTTCAGCACTAGGAAATGAACAGGAATTACAAACTCGGTTCAGTGGGACAACAACACTACTCTCTGTCTCCATGGGGAGAACACCAGCTAAGCTCCTTCATTGACTGATGGGAGATCTGTCCATCCAGCAACAGCCGATTGACAGGCAACCATCTATGTCTTTCCTTGTATTCACATAAACCTCTTCAAGGTGACCCCATCAGAAGACCAAGATTTTTCTGGTGGGAAATGGAAGCCTGTCCCAGCTCCTCTGCTGGCAATCAACTGTAAATCTCCCACCCATCTCTTTTCCTGATCTTCACAGGTTTTTTGGTTGCCATTGCCTCACTATTAAAGCTCAAGAAGGCATAAGCAAGTTTCATATGCAGCTTGTTCTGTCTGACGTTCCTGATTTCCCACATAGGTTTCACTGATTTGAGTCAGAAAAGAAGTTTCCCAGAGGGCACATTGACTCTGTCTTGAGATTTTACTATCATGGTCTCTCCCCTGCATATGAGAAGGAAATTGAAGGCCTTTGAGCTGCTGATTGTCTACTACAAGGTGCTGAACAATCTCATCTTCCATTAAAATTAAAATGGTCGTATCACAGAAGGAGCTTAGCTTTTTGCAGGGTTGTATCTTTGCTGGGTTCTGGGGGGTGGGGGGGCAAAATTACCGGACCAAAGAACAAAAGTTTTGAGAACTGCAATACCTACCTAACTTACATACACCCTATTTGTTGGTTTCCTTTCCCATCATTGCAGATCTTTATTTTAAAAATAAAAGAAAATTTGGGAATTTGCTTATGAAGATGCAAAATCCTCAGCTGAGTCATCAAGATTATACCAGAAACACATCAAAACTCAACTGGCACAAAGCTGTCAAACTTAGGAACAAGGTAGTCTCATGCACCATGAGGCTGATTCTTTCCATAAGAAGAGTTCCTTCCAGACTCCTGCTTTTGGAGGTGAATCTTCTGAATAAACTTGTCTGAAGAGTTGTGCCTACTTAGGCTTTGCATGAAGGTCTGTTGGTTGCTGTCCTCAACGTGAGTGGCAGAGAGATTCAGCATTTGCTTGCTTCAATATTTAGCTTACTGATAAAGTTGTCATCCCTTGTCCTGAAATCTGGTTCCAGTTGAGATCCTTACGGAAAAGGATGATCACAGAAGTTTATATTCCTGAAAACCACTGCTGTATGTGGGAAGCACAACCCCCTTTTCCCAGCTGCCTGGAAGTGAGGTAAGCTTTACAACGACCTTTGGGTTAAGAGTTCTCCCTGTCTGCTTCAATAAATTTGCTGAAATTCTCCAGAAGAATTATCCTCTGTAGATTTATTTCATTTATTTATCATGTTTTGTTGGAATAAGTGGTATTAGGGCTTTCCAAAAGTTGATGGCCTTTCCAAGAATTATTGCAGACAAATATTTGAATTTAATTTTACCTTTAAGTAAACCAATATCTAGAGGACAGTACATTGCTTTCTAAATGGACATCCATCTAATACTTTTTGATGTTATTCAGAAGATAATCACGCTTAAAAGGTGCTGGTCTGGAATGAATTTCAGGGTGGGATGCTTTGAGTAGAGCTTTAGAAGCATTTTTGATCATGTGAGCCACTGGCTTACAAGTTTGGCTTCCATAAGTGCTAGCTTATTTGCACCTTATTGAAGATTACCTATTTAATTAGCAATCACCAATGCAAATCAGAAGTTTTGCTTTCTGTGAATACTTATCTAGTAAGCAGCCCTTGAACTGAAGAGCACTGATTCTGAGGCTTCCCTGTTTTATATGAGGTTGGATCACTGTCTCTCCTATGCCAAAATATTTGGACCATGGGGATGATCATATATGTCTGTATAGTTCTGTTAAAGAATCTCTTGAACCATTGCATATGTCAACTCTTGATATTTCAAGTCAAAGACAACTCTTCTTAAAACGTGCCTTATTTGCTGAAATCACCTGACTTCTCAACTAAAAAAAGTCTGTGTGTGATTGATTAAAATTTGGTTTTCTTTCCCAGTTGCCCTGCCCTCAACTCCTTCACTCTTCCAACATCATCATACAACTGTCAAGTTTCTGTAGGACCCTGACTTCACTGGAGATAAGCTGATTGTCACCTACATGTGCAGCTTAGATGAAAAAAAGAATTTCACCTGCCAATATTCAGAAAAATAAAATCTGTCACTTCAGAGCAGGGTCCAAACTACCTCCAAAGCAGCTCTGAGTATGTTCTTGGTCAGTCTACACTTTGGGGTCATGTCAAAACAGAAGACTCATTTTGGCAAATAATTACAGCAGGTGTTCACTAGTTAAAGGACACTAAATAAATTCATTCATAAATTACACTAAACTTTACTTCTTTTCCTTAAATATCCCTACATATCCCTACATAAACAAGCTCCATGTTAGACACCTACAGTACCAACTCAGCTGTGCCTGTCATTGACTCAAGATGATAGCAACAGACACATTTCCTACTGAGAACTTGGGCATTTAGATTCTTCATTGAGAGTAGAATTTCTAATTTAAAAGAATAAAATAAAATTTAAAGAACAGCAGTTATCTCAGGCCTTCCTAAAATATATGATAACTTACTCTACCACATATATAAATATATATCTCTTCCTGACAAGGCAAGGTCCTCTCTCAAGTTCTTGTGAAAGGCAGTGTTTGCACAGTTGAGAATTATCTCTTTTAAAGAAAAAAACAACCCAGGCAGTCAGCCTCACAATCAAATGCACCTTAAGATTAATAAGCTTTTATGAAGAATTTGATCTGTGAAATACCCTCTCTCCATATGCCATCATATATATACACACATATATAAATGTATACATATACATATTACATGTTATGATAAGGATTCCGTATTGCTTGGAATATCTTTGGAAATAAAGATAGGGAAATGGTTTCATTTTTCCCTCTGATTTATAAGTCAAGATAAACAGACTGAAATATTTCAAAGTTTTTCTATTTTAGAATACAATTTTATATTTTATCTAGCTACTACTTGAGATTTACATTTTATGGGATATTTTAAATCATAACACACACAGATAAATTTAAAAAGACATCAGGCTTCTTTCCACATTGTAACTGGTTAAGGTAGAATTGACATTTTCCCTCAATAGGTTTTCTGCCTTTGTGAAAAAGCTTTAATTATTTGTTTTGTGAAATATTGATTAAACTATAGCTAATCCTTCTATAATCTGCCCCAAACATCATACAGAAAGGCTCATTATTGTCATGCACAGATTTTATACCTAACTTGAAGAGAGACAATGTGGCAAAACCACAAATCATATAATTTTGTTTAATTTATGCAATAAAAGGAAAAAATAACCTCTTTACTTACTAATTAAGTTTCAGACCTTAGCATTTTAAAGCAGCAGTTTCAGAACTCTAGAAGCTTTGTTACAATAATCCATTTTCATCCACACTCACAACATAGCAAATAAAATCTTATCTGAGATTGTAACCTCTATCTATGAAAAATAACTTTCACAAGTACATAGCAGAACAAGTTTTCATCACAGAAAATACAATAAAATTGATTTCTTACTAAAAATTACTATGCACATATTCTCAATTACTGTACAAAGTTTATTCTTAGTTTTGCAATGCTTTACATTCTGATTGGCTGAAGACCTTCCAGTTTTCTTAATCACTGCACAGTTGCTTCACCTTTAAGTACATACCCTACAAATCCCTTCCTGTTTTTGGCAGAGAGTTAACCAACCAGAGCCACAGGGTGTACAAGATAGCTATGGGGTTATCTTTTGATAATCATACTTCTGCCATCACCTGCCATATTTCTTCTTAGGCTGGCTCTGGGATGTGTTTTAAATCATGGCAAATCCGAATTAATTCTATTAATTGTCACTGGAGGCAACCAAACTCAAAAGGCCAGACTATGTCCAGGTTTGTAGAGGCTGAAGCCTAGCACTGATGGCCCCACCACAGCATGCTCTTCTCCTACACCTAGCTACCCTCCAGGACAGCAAAGCTCTCATCCCCAGAGCAGCAGCTATGTATTTGCTCTCTTTACTTCTGAGAGCAGAATTGTCCTCTGCACAGGTAAGGAGGAAAAGACAGAAAGTGTGGTAGGAGGTCTACGAAGGCAGAAGCAAGGAGTGGAGTTGGAAGGAGTTGCGAGACACAGGTCCTATAAAGAAGGGTATGCTCATCACTTTGTGGGCATCTAATGCCATGAAACTCAGCATGGCACTACTAGAGCAAGCAAGACCATGTGAGAAAACACAGACACAGCCTCCAGACCCAGGATTAGACACACTCCAGCTGCACACACTCCTGAACCTCCCCTTTAAATAAGCAAGAAAATTTACTTTTTTAAAAATAAATAAATTCCTCTCATTACCTTCCAATGAAATGAAAAATTCTTTCCAAAGCTTCTCTAAACCTTTTTTCATGGTTTTGTTATCTCATGTCCTATTTTTCCCCTTTTTACTTTTTTTTTTCTTTAATTGTCATGATTTTATAAAATTAAAAAGTTTAGGACACTAATAAAATAAAAATGCACTAAATTGTTTCTGCTATGTGTTTACTTCCAGCATCAATTTAAGGCTTGTGCATATTATTGAGTGTTGGTCTTATCAGCAAGAGACGATCCACTGACTTTGCCATGCTTAGTCACTACTGGAAGTTGTCAGGGGAAAAAAGAGTTAAAATGGACTCTGGGTTGACGGCTTATTTTCCTTTTCTTTCATGTTTTTATATTTTTTTTTTAAATTCAATTATTTTTTTCTCTAATTTATCAAAGACACAAAGAAATTCTAAACCAAGGTGAACTCTCTTTCTAAGTTTAACTTTATCAAAGTTTATCTATATGATATACAATATGTGGAATATTATTTAATATATTTTATTATTTATTATTATATATGATATATTACCAACTATTAGATTATCTTTATTCTGGTTTTTGTTATGTTCTATATTATATTCATTATATGTTATATATTATATTCATTATATTGTTTATATTATGTTTATATTTTATGTGACTTACAGAAACAAATTTCTGTATACATACAGCAGTAGATAGGCTATAAACTGCACACAGAAGGGATGCATGCCAAAGAAAACCACTCAGAGACATCAAATCACGTCTCAGGCCACACTATAAAGGTGCTTGAATTTGGCAATATTCTCCAGCAATGCAGCTGAACCCTCACATTGTGTTCAAACCGAAACTTAAGGATGAAACCAGGATGGGTGCCTCTAAAATTAACTTGGCCTGGTATTCTGCCAACACCTGTTTAGAAGCAATAATTTATAAAAGATTAGAGTCAGTAATTTTAACTCCCTACAGACCTTCATAAAGAGATCCTGACCTTGCACAAGCACACGTCGCTCATCACATCATGGAAAGAGGCATGCTTCTCTAAAGGACGATGCACAGACTTTAACAAACACATGGATTTAACCACTGTATTTATAAACATCTGGTATGATGCAACACACCATAATACCATGACATGTGGCACTGCTGTATCTGCACTTCACCTGCTCACAGAGAAGGACGATTCGGATGCAGTCTTACAGGAGACAGTGGGAAAGGTGAAGGCAGTACATATCTATCTGTGTCAAATAAATGGAAGGAATGTGCCTGTATCTAATATAATTACACCTTTGGGATCTTCAGCGTAAGGCTGTGCATCTTAAACCAACCGTTCTCACTTCTGATTTTTATATTTCAAGCCAACATTTGTACTCCCATTACTCCCATGATGGTAGCCAGGCAGCGAACACTGTCACGACAGGTCTCTATCACAGGAGCCTCTTCTAAGGAGCATGTGAATGCTCAAACTACACAGATGTATAGTTGGAAATCATTTCAATTGAAGATTTAATGCCAGGCGGAAGAATCACCTGGAATAAAATTACTATATCATCATAAAAACTTAGAGATGAGAAAAGATCTAAGAGCTGATCTAGTGAATCCTCTTAAGCACACAGGATTGTAACCTGCAATGGGCTCTCTGGAGTGTTCTCCACTCCGGGTTTAAATTACTCTGACAATGGAGTCATCGTTATTTCCTTTGATTCTATCCTACCTCCTTATTAGGAATTTTCCCAGATATCCAGACTGAGCTCCTATGCTTGGTTTCTTCTCATTCACCTTTCCTGGCTACACAGGACATCATGTCAGCACCGCTCTAACATTGCGTTCTGGTTTGGGGTATATTGGCCAGGTTTTGGTTAACATTAGAGAGCACTGATGACTACTGACAGCATTGCAAGCCTTGACTAGCTGGAATTACTCCTTATCCAAGCACCCACACAGATCTGGTTTTGATTACCCATCACTTCTCTTGAGCTTCCCTCCTGAATCAGTCCCTCTATTCCATCTCCTGAATCAGTCCCTCCATTCCATCTCCTGAATCAGTCCCTCCATTCCATCCCCTGAACTGTTTCCCCCCTTTTCTTTTCGTGAATCTCATCACTTTGACTCATTGCAGGTTTTGAGGGTTTTTATGAATGTCATGCTGTACTAATATTGCCATGTGGAAATTATGGGTTCCCAACACGATGCTTTTAAATATATGGCATGTAAGTCTTTGATGCTACTTCTTCTGTTTATTTTTTTAATTAACATTTTGACATTGCAATTAACGTGCTGTCCACTTCACTCTTAGCTGTCTTCCTATTACAAAGTACATTTCCACTGAATATTTATTTGCATTTCAGATATTTTTTTTACTCCCATCTATTCATTACCTTTTTCATTTCTGTGTTAAATCTCATATTTTGATTTCTGGACAACATTGATAACCTGTCTTGAGTCTTACTCGTTCACTTTTCCCAGAGGTATTTATAGCATCTCCAACAGTGACTTGTTTCATTTGCACTCTCCAAATTATTGGTAAGTAAGTACATTTAGAGTATGAATTCGGTATTCATAGGATTAGATAATAAACTTCCCTAAAGTCACTAAGGCATGTGCAATTATTTAAGCAATTTTTTTGGGAAAAAAAATTGTTTGTTTCTTAAGAGTTTTGGAACATTGAAATCACACTTTTTAGGTGAACTCATCATATTGCACATGAGGGTTCAAATAACCTGTAGTCTTCAGCATTCTGAAAACCACAGGGATGAAAACATAGGGGGGGAAAAAACAGGTCAAAACCCCAGATTAATACTCAAAATGCAGAAAACTGTACCCACTAATGAGAAATGCTGGCTTGATGTGTGATGGGCCCAACCCACAGCCCGAAGTTTGTTTTAGCAGCTCTTATTTATAGACGCCGCTTCATTTACGAGACACCACAAGAAAGCGATGACCACCTGAAAAACAGGGGACCTACAGGACTGGGCTCAATACCCAACAAACAGTTTGCACGGCACATTTTGGCCTACGTTCCAAAATATACTTGAATATATGCTGTGTGTGAGAACACTCATTGAACACACCGGGATTTACCTTTTCTTTAGGTGGGGGGGGAGACGTGATACTTAAAACTAGATTAAGAAATTAAGTGTTTGTGTTAAATGTAGAGTCTCAGGGTTATTGTGTGCACAGCCAGAACACACTGTACATTATTAGCACAACCTGCTCGAATGTCTGACTTTCATTTACATCAGCTGGCATATCATTCATTACTATTTTTTTTTCCTTCAGTGATATTCTATTTGTTTCAGAGATGTTGAGAGATCTGAATGAAACCACTGAATATTTCTAAGCTAAATGCTTCGAAATTTTATACCTTCAAAGTGACAGTGATATTTAATTTTGTGAGAGTACCCCATTTATGCTCAGAATAGAGTATTTCGCTGGGAGAATTTACATGTTTCAGCATCATCCATCAACAGTGTTTAGAATGGGAGTGGTGTCTTTCAAATGCAGCATTTACAAGTCACCACTAGTCATTAAATGTAACTGTACATTCAAGAGGTTCATAATAATAACCTTTAATTAAACTGGGGACTGTTAGAGGGTTTCTGTTGCCCTTTGAAGTTCTTAATTATTAGTTGTACCCAGCCTTTTATGGCGCACTTAAGGTTAAATTAAATAATTAAAATATACCTCCAAGAGAAATATAAAGACTTCAGATGTCTTAATTGAATTTCTGAATTTCAAGGTTTATGAAAAAAAAGCAACCAACATGTTTTGATTCTCTCACGTTGGCATTATCGAATCCTACATACATTTTAAAATAAATAAATAAATTTGGGGGCTTTTTATGGGAATAATCACTAACCATGACGCATGTAAATGAGCTATTTTCTATGCATGGATGGCAAAAGTGCTAATTAAATAGTTGGTATTCAAGGCTATGCTCGTTCGTTGTTTAGTGACATACAAACCCAGCGATGTGTGCCAGCAGACATTTTAAGTTGAATGTTTTCTCCTCTAACGCTCTTTGTCATGAAATGGTGGCACCATGATGAGAACACTAGTGTAAGCAAAACAGGGAAATACGCTTTAATAATGTTTTAACCACGTAGCGACACCAGCCCAGTTCTCTAATGAATTTTTAATTCCTTTCTTCTCATAAGGATGCTAGGAGTTATCGCTGATGCATACCGAATCATACACGTGAGTCATTTTCTCACTAAATTTGCATAAAGTGGCTAAATGCTAATGCAACAAATGGGGCTTACTATATATGGTACAGTAAATATGCCCTTGCAGGTTTTCTGCAATCAGTCTCCTGTATTTCATTAGCGGATAGATAAAGGTCTGTTCTGAAGGAAAGAGGAGGGGGGAAAAAAACCCAAACAAACAAACAAATAAAATTCCCCAAAACTATTGTGTGTGCACTTATGATGCCTACGATGATTTCTGTGTGATGATTAGAACCTAGTCTAGAATTTGCAGGTGGAAAATTAAGTTCCTTGGTGAGTGCAGCTAAACAGTCCCCGCTGAAATCTGCCCAGCGCCGCTAATAACCACCAGCCAGTTCATTGAGACTTCCCTCATTTAGCACCCAACGCTAGGTTTAAAGTCCATGGCACCCATGATTTTGATGTTGCAGTGCTTGATATATCTCCTTACATTCCCTGCCAAGTATACAGCCACCAAATCCTCACTATTTCTCAGCTTAAGTCAAAAATTAATGTTGTTCTCTTACTGCTACGCTCACCTTCCACCCACATTAACCATTCTCTTCTTCTCTTCCTGCTAATAGAAATTATATATACATTGGCCAACATATATTTGAGCTGATAACCTGATCACAGTTAGAAATCATATCACTATTGCAATAGCATTAATCCAAACAAAAAGCTTACATTTTTTTGACAGAAACTCCATTCTCTCTCCCTCTCTCTTTTTTTTTTTCTTTTTGACATCTGGAAGATTTTTATACCTGGTGCAAAAAAAAGAAAAAAAAAATAAAAAAGAGTGCTATTTAAAAATAAATGTATGCTTTGCCCTACAGTTATTTTGAATTAGTCCTGATAAATAATTAAGTAATGCATAATATATTATTTAGATGCAATGGTCTCAAGAATTTGAGTGGTATTTCAACCACAATTATAGTAATTTATTTATCAGCGAAAAAAATTTACATAATCACACTTCAAAATCCAGTGGACTGGAGAGATATCAGAAGGACACTGAGGAATGTGTGTAATGACTCCAGGCATTAGATTAACTTAATAATATAGTGAAATGAAGATGTTATAATATCTAACATAGCTATATTCAGCAAATCTTTTTTAAAGCATGGAAGCTAAACATAGTTTCCTCTTTCTGGTTTCATTGCAAGAAAAAGACAAGTTTTACTCACAGAATATGAATTAGACTGTTCTGTAGGAAACAAAGTACTATTCCTACCAGAATGGGAGAAAAATCAAATGTCCTGTGCAACAAACCCCTGGGAGTCTCTCTCCTTCAACTGACAGAGGGAATGTTGATTTTATTACAACAACATGAAATAGTTACTTGGTTTTGTGTAGTTAATTTAGCTGATCCCCTTGGTCACCAGTGGTAAAGGACAATGCAAGGGAGAAACGGGAGGTATGCTTCCTTGTCAGTGCAGGCAGAGTGGTGACAGGGGTAACTCCATCAATTTGCAGATCATCCCTCAGCCCATGGCATCTTTTTGGGGCAAGTGAGGTAGAGCTTACAGCTATGAAGGAGCAGAGCAGACTCACTTCATGACGTTGCAACATGCTGATACAGATCATGGGTTTTCCAGTTTCAAGCTTACATGCACACATGCCTACGTGTGCACATGCAAGTTTGCATCTATGTGTATGCCTCTAAAATAAGAGCTACATAGCTGTTGAACAAGCCCTCATTTTTTTTTTTAATTTTCCATTTGAGAATTATAGGAATATAGAGGGAGACATAAAATTAATATTCATGTATTTCAAAAAAATATGTTTATGCTCACTGATAAAATATTGGTACCTCATAGAATCCTCAGTACTCAGCTGAATAATAGCCTAGATAATAACCTATCCTTACACTAATTTCAACTATAGAGAAAGAGGTTTCAATGGGCCTGTTTGGAAAGAGTTCTTAAACATATTAAAACAAGCAAAGAATTAGCACCAGCTCTGTTGGAGCCAATACCACCACCAGATTATACATTCCTGTGCACCTACAGCTAATTCTGAGATGCTACAACAGCAATTCCCTTCTGTGACTGAGAACACAGAAAGACAGTAACTTATGCTTCATACAAGAGAGTGGTAAGTTCACACTCGATGATATACCACAACTGCTGCTGAATCGGACAAGGGAGGAGGAATTGACTATGTGTGATACCTTCCTCACCGTGCAGGTTTTCTGCTACTGACTCCAGCCTTCTCATACAAGGTCATCATGTGTTAGGCTACAATTACATTAAACTACTATTGTTATTTTTATGAAAATTATATTATTTTGTTACACCCCAAACTCTTGTTTCTTAAATATAGTAATCTACATGACAATGAGAGCAGAGTATTTTTTATGTTAAAGTCCCTTTTGGAGAACTGGCATCATTAACAGAAGAAATGTAATCTACTTGAAAAGACATCTCTTTAAAAAAAAATCAATTAGAAAAAATCAGATTTTAAAAAAAACCCACAAAAAATTATACGCCCCTTTTCTTTGGCAAAGAGTTCATTCTGGAATTAAAATGATCCCAGTCAATCCATACAGGTCCTTTTACTAAGGGCAAAATGCTGGTCCTATTCAAGTCTGAAGATAGACCAACCAATCCCTACCCAAAGCACAAGACATTAAGTTTTGCCAACAAATTCTTCTTAGGCTCTAAAGAAGACAAATAACTGACCGTTTCCCTTATTTATTTATTTATGAAGTTAGTTTTGACCTGGCTTCTACTTTCTCCATGCTGATGCACAAACTGGAGGTCAAAAGGCTAAGCAGAAGGTGGTTCCTTATTGTGATCTCCCAGGCACTGGCACTTCTCCTCACTTTCTTTATCACATAGGGCCGCTGATCCTGCTGACTGCAGCAGCCTTACTCACATGCTGCATGGCTTCCAGTGCCAACAATCCCTTATGGTCTACAAACCACTAAGCAAAGAAAGACCTGTGCTCTTATCACATGCTGTTTTTCAATGTGGATATTTAAACCACCAGCGTTTAGGAGCAGTGAATCATAGAATCATAGAATGGTATGTGTTGGAAGGGACCCCAAGGATCACAGAGTTCCAATCCCCCTGCCACAGGCAGGGACACCAACCTCAGGCCTGGATCTACACTAGGTTGCCCAGGGCCCCATCCAACCTGGCCTTGAACACCTCCAGGGATGGTGCATCCACCCCCTCTCTGGGCAGCCTGTTCCAGCACCTCACCACTCTCTCCGTAAAAAACTTCCCCCTAATATCTAATCTAAACCTTCCTTCCTTTAGATTTAATCCATTCCCCCTTGTCCTGTCATTGTCTGTCCTTTTAAAAAGTTGAATCCCCTCCTGTTTATAAGCTCCCTTCAGGGACTGGAAGGCTGCAATGAGGTCCCCCCGCAGCCTTCTCTTCTCCAGACTGAACAAGCCCAGTTTCCTCAGCCTCTCTTCATAGGGGAGGTGCTCCAGCCCTCTGATCATCTTCGTGGCCCTCCTCTCACTTCTACTTCCTGACCTTACATGCCTCAGCTTTCAGTAAGAGCTAAATGAACTGAAAAAATGGCAGCAAACCATCTACACCTGGACAAGCAGGCTCAGCTCTGCCCGAACCCAGTGCATCCCATGATAGTCCCACAATTAAATACACGTTTATCATTCTACTTTAAAAAATAAAAAAATGCGTTATAAATATGTCCTCATGCTGTAGCCCAGGCACAAGCATTTCAAAGGCAAGTGGTTACACAAATGAAAAGGAACAGCATCCCAAATGGGTATCAAAGAATCCTTTCCAAAACATCGCTCCCTTAGTTTCAGGGTGCTGGAAACATCTGTGCTTGGAAGGTAGGCACTCAAACTCGTAACAGGGTCCAAAAATGGGCCTATCCTTACAGCATCTACATGGAGATGACCACTTCCAACCGATTTGCCAGGAAAGCATTTCAACGACTGTCCGGCGTGGGAGGGAGTGGGGGAAAGAAAGCAAAAAGGAAAAGCCCTGGCTGCAAGGTGACAGCCTTTACACAGCCCAGGCACAGCACCACAAGGCCACAGAATCACAGAATCACAGAATAATAAGGTTGGAAAAGACCTTTAAGATCAGTAAGTCCAACCATTCACATATTAAACTAAACCATATCCCGAAGTACCTCATCTACCCTTTTTTTGAACACATCCAGGGAAGGTGACTCAGCCCCTCCCTGGGCAGCCTGTTCCAGCCCTGACAACTCTTTCAGTAACAAATTTTTTCCTAACATCCAATCTAAACCTGCCCTGGCACAGCTTCATGCCATTGCCCCTTGTCCTATCACCTGTCACCTGGCTGAAGAGACCATCACCTACCTCTCTATAACCTCCCTTCAGCTAG
This sequence comes from Porphyrio hochstetteri, assembly GCA_020800305.1. NCBI lineage: Eukaryota > Metazoa > Chordata > Aves > Gruiformes > Rallidae > Porphyrio > Porphyrio hochstetteri. Next base: position 4,728,517 of record CM036938.1, on the reverse strand, counting down.
TTGTAGGTGGTGATAAGGTCTCCCCTCAACCTCCTCTTCTCTATGCTAAACAGCCCCAGCTCCCTCAGCCGCTCCTCAGAGGATTTGCCCTCCAGCCCCTTCCCCAGCCTGGTTGCCCTTCTCTGGACTCGCTCCAGGACCTCCATGTCCTTCTTGTGGTGAGGAGCCCAGAACTGGGCCCAGCACTCGAGGTGTGGCCTCACCAATGCTGAGTACAGGGGCACAATCACCTCCCTAGACCTACTGGCCACACTGTTTTTGATACAAGCCAAGATTCCATTGGCCTTCTTGGCCACCTGAGCACACTGCTGACTCATATTCAGTCTGCAGTCAACCAACACCCCCAGGTCCTTCACGGTGAGGGTCACAGGGTGGTCACCATTGCCAGGTTGGATGGGGCCCTGGGCAACCTTGTGTAGATCCAGGCCTGGAGGTTGGCGGCCCTGCCTGTGGCATTGGGGGTTGGAACTCTGTGATCCTTGGGGTCCCTTCCAACTCATACCATTCTATGATTCTATGATTGCAGTGTGATTTCTCCCTAATCCTTCCTGCAACTCACAAGAAGTTTAAATGTCCATGCATGATGTTATTCACTGCCTTTAGTCAATTTTTAAGACCCGATTTTTTTTTTCCCTCTTTTATTTTTTCTGGGTTTTTTTCTTCTTTTTTTTTTATTCTTTTTTTCTTTTTTTAGCCCCCACCAGCAGACGAGCACACGGACGCGGCGGGTCAGCAGCGCTAATAACTTAATTACTCAGCAACCGGGTACCCGGAGGTGGGGGGGGGGTGGGGCGGGGAGGGAGCTGACTGCCGCGAGACTCGGCTCCTCGCGACTACTAATTAGCGATAACCGCTGACAACAATTAAAAGCCGCAGTTAACCACGCAGCCCCGCGACCGGACGCGGCGCAGGCCGGGTACGGGCGGGGCGAGCCGCCGAGCCCCCCCATCTTCCCGCAGCATCCCGTCCCGGGCGCGGCGCCACCTCCGGTCTCCCGGGAAACACCAATCAGCGCCGCGGCCGCTCCGCGGGGGCGGAGCCTTGCGGGCCGTGGCCCCACTGGCAGCTCCCGGCAGCCCCCGCGATGTGCGGTCGTCATCTCGGCGGGGTTACGGTCCGCGGCGGTGGGGCAGGGACGGGAGGGGGTTGATCCAGGGCTAGGGCAGCCGGTGGTCCTGGGAGCCCTCAGGCCCATAGCGGCCTCCTTGATAGCCCGGGGGTTTCCCAGCCACGAGTGGATGCTGCGGGACCAGTGCCCATTCCTTCGGGGGGGAAGATGGGGTGGTCAAGGAAGAAGCTTTCCTTTCTGCTCGCTGTGCCCATCCACTATGGGGAATTTGGGGGGGGGAGGGGAGGGGAAAGGAGGAGCCCCCACCTCCTCCTCCTCGGCAAACCAGGCTGTAGTAGTACATTTTTTGCCATTATTACTGTTGGGTAAGAGAAAAGACCCAAATCCATAAAGCCTAATGATAGTTATTTACCAGCCTGTTCTGCTTCCAGTCCAGACCGCACAAGGAGCAGGAGTGGGGCAGTTGTGCCACCACCGTCTCAAGTGGCACTCAGGAGGGCAAGCGCAGCAAGGTTTGGTGCATTCGTAGTCATACAGAATTAGGGAGGGAAATAGCTTTTCACAGGCACAGACTGAACGCCCCAGTCCCTTTCCCTTGCACTGCATCCATATGTACATGAAATCTGCAGGTCAGCGGACTTGGTGATGCTCCTGGCAAAGCAAACGGCACAGGTTTGTCTCTGGTAACTCTGTCCCTGGCAGGCAATCTCCACCCCTGCTTTAGACTGCACACTCTCAATGTATATGCATGTATATGCCTCTTCAGGGATGAGAAAGCATACCGCTGTTGATGGACGACAGCAAAGCCAAAAGTCTCCTTTCTCCTCCTCTACCATCCCTCTCCTTCCTCCCGGAACAGCCTACAAGGAGTGGACAGATTTTTGCCTCCTCATTCACTTGCCATCCAGTTAAGGAATTTACTCATCAAAGCCTAATGTTTTCTTTCTTCTAAATTAAGGGAATGGGGGATGTGAGGGGTAATTAATGTGCTCACCCCAAGGTGAGCAAGCTATGGAGGTGATGTGGGGTTGTTTTAAATAAATCTAACTGGACCTTTCTTCATCGTGTCTCTGTGGGACAGCTACACACCCACAGAGGCAGCCAGCAGAAATCAGAAAACAACTTATAATTCATGCTGGAAGGGTGAGATCTGCCCTTACAGACAGCGTGCCCTTGGCTTCCTCACCAAATGAAGTACTTTACCATGTCTGTTTTCATTGAAACAGAAATAATGAATTCACCCTATACTAATATGTATTAATGGCAGATTTGGGGGGGAGGGGTGCACTCTTGAATATGTCATTTGTGCAAGCAGCCCTTTCTGCAGGGATGAAGGCAGCCCCTCTCCCCCACTGCCACGGGCTGTACATTGGGCAAGGCCTGGCCAAGGCCTGGCTCCTCTTTCTGCCTCCACAGAGCAGGGTTAAACATGTGCCAGTGCCACCCCACTTCTCGTCTGAGGCCAGCAACAAGGGGTGGTGTGAGAAAGCCAGAACAGACCGTTTTTAGGGCTACCAACATCTACCAAGCCACTGCATGTCATCAACCCCAGCATCCAGCGCCACAGGTGATGCTCCTGCTGTGGCAGGCAGCAGGTGGAGCGGCTGAAGGGGCACCTTATTTGGGGCGAGGATAGTTACTCATCTCATTTACACCAGTGCTTGATGAAACACAGACAGAATTGCAGCCACTCAGGTTTAAAGCACAGGCATTCTAATAAAGCACATGCAACCAGGTCCTTGTGATGTCTTTGAACTGTTTCTTGGACTGCTCTGTATGAGAATGCGAAACGGAGGAGGAAACTGACCAGCAGCCATAACACAGACCATCACCAAGTGAGGGGCAAAAAGAAAAGGGTAGTAGTAAAAACTGAGAGAGCTGGGAACGCTCCTTCTGGTACCTAGGTCTACACTGAGATGCCCTGATGGGTTTCCTCCAGCACCTGGGGGAAATACATTTCCCACCCCTTTGCTTATCAGTCTCAGCCTTATTTCTGCTGAACATTCAAGGAGAAATCTTGCCCTAGACTCAGTAGGAGTGGCCTGTGTACAGTAGAGTGCCCATACAAACATTTTATCAGCCCCAAGCTGGAAGGTTGTGGTAGTTGCCAACTGCAAGCTTGTCCACACAGTTTATTTTCCTAATTATCTAAGAATCAGTTTGCTAGCTCGAACTTCCCAGAAACAATTAGCCAGTTCTACATGCTGAACCCCAGTTCCCATAAGAAAATTAAAATGTTTTTCTGGCTAAAATAACTTGTAAATGAACTCATTTTTCTCCTCCTTCTCCCTCCCCCCTTCTTTTTGTATTTCATGCATTGTAGACCCTAGCAATGATATTAGTTCTAGTGTGGGAAAATATTATAATTGAGATCTGGTAAGTTATTTGCAGACTTCAAGTTTTTCTTTACACTGTGCTGACATTTAGTACAGCCCCGGTGAGGAAAACAATGCTGCCATTCAGGGCTCTAGACGTAGATTTCAATCGACTTAAGCGGGCACAATGAAACTTGGTCATTCACTGGTTACCCATATTGTGTTCTCAAATTTTCTCTCAGCAAAAGTATAATGACTCAGTATTGTATGGTCGCATAGACAAGGGCTCAGAACAAGGGACACTAGTTTTGTCTGACGGTGTGAGAAAGTCGTGAAGGGACCTTTTCTTCCAGATGGTGTTAAATTCAGCTGCCTTTTTAACATTGGCCTTGCACAGCAATCTGCTGCTCCCTTTTCACAAAGAATAAGCCCGGGTCCCTGCTAGTTAACATGCATACTCACGCAACCCGCAACTTCACTCCCAACTGGTTTACAATGCGCTGGTATGCTAAATAAACTTGATCCGGTCTCTCGTCCCGGTGCTAAAACTACCTTTCAAAGAACTGCTCTGCGGATATTTACATTTCCCTCTTTTTTCCCCCCCTTTTTTTTCCTGGCTACATAAAGCTACGTATGATTTGACTATTTTTTTTTCTATTTTTTTTTTTTCTATTTTTTTTCCCCCGCAAGTTTTAGGGACACAGCACCTAACAAATAGATGCTAATCCCAGGAAGGGTTACTTGCTGCCTGAGCCTCTTAGGGCACTCGGAGGGCATCCTAGCACGTTTCCACACGGTCTCTTTCCACAAGTCAGAAGTTAGGCGTGCAGGACAAAAAAAAAGGGGGGGGGGGGGGGGGGGGGGGCGGTGGAGAGGGGAAGAAACGGGGCACTTTACTCCTGAGGCAGTAACATCAATAATAGCAATAATAATAGCAACGTAATACTAGCAAAAATAGCCAAACGTATTTCCTTGATTGATTGATTGATAACATTATTCAGGCACAATGGAGGGTGATGATAGCCGAAGCGGCGTTATATTAGCACCGATGTTGTTTCCCGGGTGTTTTCCTTCTCGAATTTACATCAAAGAGCAGGACGCAAAAGCAACAGCTTAAGTAAATTGACCCCTCTGAATGCCTAAGTAAACAGCGGGTTTCCCCAGAAAACAGCTTATTGCCTTAATTGAAGCTTCTCTGAGAAAGCGAGCCGCCTACTTTGTCATGCAAATGTTAATTGTAGTAGACAATGGCTCTAGGTAAATAGCACCCCTGGACGGGCGGTAAATGAGAGGCGTGCGGGCTCTCCGCGGTGAAAGGTTGGCGGCACAAACACGTTGTCGGATGTCAATAAACAAGGGTCCCCTCCATCGGTCGCTACAGCAGTAAAACTTTGGCACGTGTGGCGCAGCCAAAAAAAAAACCCCGGGGGTTTACCTCAAAAAAACGGCCTGGCTGGAATCCCGGCCGGCGCTGCCGCAGAATTATATTGGGAACTACGGGAAAGGAGAGGGTAACTTTTGAGGACCAATGCTTTGTTTTAAAGCGACCACCCAGGACCTGCCTGTCCTTTCCTCTCCCAGTGTGTGGCGTGAAGGTAAATATTCCCACTAAAAAAAAAAAAAATACCCAGCCCAGCGCTACGTTATATGCAAGTAGACCGACTGCAAAATTTAATAATAATAATAATAATTATTATTATTATTATTATTATTATTATTATTATTATTATTATTATTATTATTAACAAGCAGCGCGCAGGAGGTTATCCCCTTCGTGATAACCTCGCGAGCCCCGGTCCCTCATCTCTGATCATACCCTAATCTGCCTCGGAGACGTTCGGTTTCTAATTCGGTATCATACACCCGTGTGCCTCTGGGTAGATGTTTAGGTCAAGTCCAAGGGAAAATGTTACCCTCCGCAATTAATCCCGCTCGATTTCACCGCCAGAGGTGCCTAAGCTGAGGTAATTATAAAGATGAATAGCACCCGAACGAGTGTTTATTAAAAACCCGGGGATGTTTGCAAGGCCAGACCGCCACGCCTGCTTTTCCCTTCTTCCACCGGGCCCAGCCTCCGCAGCCGCCCCCCACCCACCTATCCTCCCTCCCTTTCCCGGTCTCCCCCTTCTTTCCCCGTTCCGCGGGAGAAGGGCGGAATTTGCGCCCAGGGGAGCGGGCGGTATCCGCGGGCGCGTCCCCTCGCCTGGCAGCCCGCGGATGGCTGCGGGTGGGAAACGCTCGGGGGTGGGGGGGTGAGGCAGGGAAGGAGAAGGAAAGGAGTGAGGGAGAGGGAAGGGAGGGCGGCGTGGTGCCGGCGGTGGGCTTCCCCCCGCCCCCGGCCCGGCCCTGGCCCCCGCCGCAGCCCCCGGCCCCCGCCGGGCTGTCTGTCACGGGCTGCCGGGGCACCGCGTTGCCACTTGCCCCGAGCGTGGGAATGGGAGCGCCCAGCCGTTCACATCTCCTTGCACGCCGTTTAACGGAATCAATTAGGCAAGACAGACCCTCCGCTTCCCCATACCCACCCCCCCCAACCCTCTCAACATCCCCCCTCCCCGCCTCCCCACACACACCCTTCGTTTTTTGTCAGGTCTATATACGTCCTAATTATTTCGGTTTGGGATGCCAGAGCTGTTTCCTGGATAGATCTGATCATCCTGAAACAAAAAGCGAGGAGGCGCACACGTGGGTTTTGGTGTAAATGTCACTTTCATTTCCAATGTTAGGCGCGGAGTAAGACACAGAACATTTTTTAACACTTTGACAAGGGGGGAGGCGATCTCGTCTCCATCATGTCTTTCTGCTTCAGTAGCTTCCTCAAGGAAACCCTCTCGGAACAGAGAAGCATCTGTGCTCTCGTTTTGAATAGAAGAATAAAAATCAGCCATCACTTCTCTTTTTGGGTTTTTTTTCCCATCTCTCTGCAGCTCCACCGAGTTCTCAGCAGATATAAATTATTAACTTGCCTACACTTCAATATAAACTCCTTTTTTTTTTTTTTTTTCTCCCCCGAAACCCTTCTTTAATGTTATTTGAAATAAACCCTGATGCTTTGTCTCAGATGCTTACAGGCAGGTGGTGGGTTTGTGGGGTTTTGTTGTTTGTTTGTTGTTTTGGTTAGTTGGGGGTTGGATTTGTGGGGTTTTTTTTTTCCCCCTCTCAGTTCAGTCCACGTTGTATTAGCACCACCACCGTCATCTTCATCATCATCATCACCGACAACCACCTTGATTTTTAAGGCCATTTCATTGCAATGAGTCATTTTGCAGAATGAAACTCTGCATTTCCAAGCAACTTTCTAAGGAGGGGGGTGAAGAGGTGGGTAACATATATATATAACGTCTTAGCCCAGTTAAACGTGAGCTGGTCCGGCCTTCTCTTTATTTATTCATTCTACAGCAGTAGTTGCACATGCATTGTTTATCATCGGTACCGTCCCCTCTGTGCAGCGTCTCTCTGTCCGTCCTGTGCCACCTGACAACTTCACGTTTTGGAATAAGTATGTCATTTAATTTCCTCCGCTCCCACCTTCAGCCGTAAAAAATAATGTTAGATTCAATAAGCATTTTCTGACCTTTACTGGGGTTTTGCTGTCTCTCGCAGCAGCCTTTCATTTCCAACGCGCTGTACGATGATCTTGAAGGAGTTTTTACTTTCGGTTATCTAGCTTTATGAAGACCAAAACACTCATACAGCTAGATAACCAAAGATAACAACTCGCTTCCCTCAAAACTGCTTTTTTTTTTTTTCTCTCTCTCTCTCTCTTGCTAGAATCCAGATTATTTCTGACAATCAGGCGTGTTGTTTCCTCCAAGAGTACTAGCGCTGCTTTAAAATATTCATCCATTTACGCAATTGTGACCTGGTTTGTGTGTCTTGTGTGTGTCTGTGTCTAATAACATCCGAAAGAGATCTGTTGCCTTCAAAGTTAATGCCGAACTTTTCCTTCTCAGCCAGTGATTTCCGGCAGCGACAAGCCCCCAAAAATTCGTCTGTTAATGCCACAAAGCAAAACCAGCTATTAAGGTGCGTCAGGCTGCGTTAAGAGAAGCATCCATCCCTTCACAGGCCTCTATTTGCATTGTAAATCGCTTCGTCCTCACCAAAGACTCTTTAGCCTCTATAAAGATGTAAAGCCATCGGCGATTTCCAGCGCAGTGCGAGGAGAAAGAAGAAGAAGGAGGAGGAAAATGTTTGGTTGGGGTTTTTTGGTGGTTTGGGGTTGTTTGTTTTTTTTTAAATCCCATTTCAGCAGCAAGTGACAAGACGATTCGAGGATGCGGCTCCTGATCCCTTTAGATTATGCACGACATAGAGCTTTTTACCAAACGGTGGCAGCTTGATTGCAAATATCCTGCGTGCGTGTGTGTTTTGGGGGGCGGGGGGAGGGGGTGCAGGAGGGGGGGAAATCCTCTCTGTCTCGGGGCTCCTAGAGCTGGGGAGAAGGAGACGCGGTCTTGCCGGCTTGCTGCTGCCCCCGGTCTGAAAGAAGGAGAAAAGGGCCATCATTGGAGGGCTTTCAGTGCCAAAATGTGGACCAGCCCGGCGAGGTCAGAGGTCCTGGACCGCGGGAGACCAAGGTAATGATGATGTCATGAGAAACTCAAGTACACACGGCTATTGATATGCATGATCCACCAGCCACCGGCCCCGGCCAGCGGGACCGAGCCCCCGTCTCGCCTCCGGCATCGCCTCCTCCAACCGCTCCCGACTGCAGGGAGATCCGCCCGCCGCCTTTACCTTCCTCCTCGCCAGTGCAGACCGCTCTAATATCCGAAGCCTGGAAGGAAGCTCTCTCTGTCTCTCTCTCTCTCTCTCTCTCTCTAAGGACAGATAAAAGCGTTTCCAGACCCGGGGAGCCTTCTCCTGCCTTTCTCCGGCAGCATCCTCCGCTTGTGCGGGCGATGCCGAGGCGCATCGCCGCGGCTGGGAGCCGGGCCTTGCTTCCCGAGGCCGGGAATCGGGTCTGTGCTACGCAGTGAGTCGATGTGTAATTACACTGACAATTTGCTCTGCTGTGTTGTGTCTGCGGTTGGGGTTTTTTTTGGTTTGGTTTTGGTGGGGTTTGGGGTATTTTTGGGGGGGGAGAGGGTTGTTCTTTTGGGGGGGGAAGCTTTTTTGGGTTTAGTCGGGGGGGGGGGGTTTGCGGTTTGTGTTTTGGTTTTTTTATGTGTGGGTTTTGTTGTTTGTTGGTTTGTTGTGGGTTTTTTAATAATGGCTCCGCATCTGCGTGATGTTCCGCGATTTGCAGGTATTTACACCTGGACGGTTGTGCAAGGCGTTTTCCTCTACGTGTCTATTGGGAAAGCTGCGAGCAGCAGGCTCAGTGTATTTTATAGCATCTATACCCTCTCCTCCTCCTCCACCACCACCCTTCCCCCCCCGCTTCCTTCCATCCATCCATCCATCCATCCCTCCCTCCCTCCCTCCACCCCTCCCTCTCTCCCAGCCTCTGTGTGCGCGTGTGTCGCTGTGCCTGCGTTAGGATGCAGCGCAGGTGAACATTGCAGCAATATTTACCTAAGGCTACACATCACCCGGCGAAACGCCTTGATGAAAACGCCGATTTACCGTTTATTTTTATTAACCCCGTACTTAGAGCGAAGAAATGCGCGCTGACGTTGCTCGAGGAACCGGCGGGGGCAAGTCTTTCTAAACTGTCAGGACGCTTTATGTGCTGGGGTTTTTTTAGGGTTTTAAGTCTCGCAGTTCCCCTCTCCCCCATCCCACCCCCCCTAGAAAAAAAAAAAGCGCGTTATACTTTGAATTATTTAACTGCATCATTTGTATAGAATTTTTCTAAGCCCAAAGTGCAAACATTGAACGTCTCCCGAGTATACATACTATACGATGAGTCTTCTCGCTGAGATCCACCGCATTTACTGTTGAAAATTAACAAACGCGCTGCAACAGCCAGGGGCGCGCCGCAGTCGCTGTAAGGATGCGCGCTGCGAGGGTTCAGCACGGGGGGAGCATAGAGACCGCGCTGCCCTCCTGAAGGAACTGCAACTCCAAAATCCACGCTGCCGCCGCTCCTCGGGGAGCGGAATGTAAACACAACGTTACCCCCCTCCCCCGCTCCATGTCCCCGCACAGGCATCGTGGGTACGCCGCGCTGCGTTTAAATACAACCGCTCGCAGATCAACCCGTGTCTGCATGGGGGCGGGGTGAGAGGATGTGGGTTAATTTTTCTTTTAAATGAGCGGAGTTAAACTGAAGTTGTTGTTCTGTGTCGCCTACGTCACTAAGAAAGCACGGGCATGGGGAAGCAGTATGGTTTGGCAGGCAAGGCCCAAAATCAGAGCATCCCTCCCCCGAGAAGTAACAGGCGTGCAATTGGCTGACTCGGCGGGCCCGGGATTCAGCAGCGATGTTACCGACCGGGGCTGCTCAGCTGTGCTTCCAGGCTCTCAGCCTTTGGAACCGAGCGATTCATCCTTAAAACAGGTATTAGATATCCTGGCAGGGGGTGAGGGAGGGGTGGGAGGGGGATGGGGACACGACAGGCACTGCCATTTGCCACCAGCGCTGCGGGGTGTCAGAGCTGATGGTGGCAGCGTCCTCTGAGGACAACGCAGAGCCTGAAGCAACACGGGCAGAACCCCCGTGATGCCGCGCTGGGAAGTTACCGGGCTTCTGCCTCACCTCTCAGGCTGCTCAGGCACGACAGGGATGAACAAATCAGGCAGCCGACAGCAGCATCCAGAGGCCCACGACCATTTTTGACCCTCGGTAAAATTCTAATGAGCTTTTCTTGATTGGCAGATGGACAGAAAGGTGTTGGTTTGGTGGTTTTTTTTTTTTTTTTATTTTCGTTCATTTATTTATCTATTTATCTATTTATTCCATCACCCCCTCCAGCAATAGCCAGGGGCAGCAGTGCTGGTGAGCAGGCGTTGCACCTTGCACACCACAGGCTTGTGAGCTTGTGCATTAAATTCTTCCAGCCGGAGGCATGAAAATTCTAGTGCTCCTCGCCTATGTGTGCCTGCGCCTGTGTTTACATCGGCACCTGCATATATGCACGCAACGCATGTCACCGTGCCACCGGACCTCATGCAAGGCGCGTTGTTGCGACTGGGTAATCACAGAATCGCAGGTGTAGGAAGGGACCTCGAGAGATCATCGGGTCCAATCCCCCTGCCAAAGCAGGCTCCCTAGGACACAGAATCACAGAATTGTAGGGGTTATGTTCCAAAAGATGCGGGATACACCTTTAAAACACCCAGCCCTCTTCTCACGACCACCTTCGCTTACACGCTGACGTGGGAGGTAGCAGCAACACACCCGTCACATCCCGCTGATGAATCACCGGAGCCTCAGCCAGTCAAACAGAGCCAACACCACGATTATCACCGAGCTCTTCATTAGCCATATTAACAATTACATTTTTCTAACTCCCGGGCATCTTACTAAGGCCTCCACACCGACCGCTGTCCAAGAGACTTGCTCAAGAGTATTTCCTCGTGCCGAACATCACAAAAATGCGGTTGTAAAAGGCATTTCCAGGTCTGCCTGGCATGTAGAAAGTTTAAGCAACGCATAGTTCTGAAATCGCTGCCAAAAACGCCACCTGACTTGGCAAGAACACCCCCTGGCACTGCCTGCTCTCTTACAGTTTACATGATTGCATGAATCTTACTTATTATTTTTTTAAAACCCCACAAAAAAAACCCAAACAAACCAACCCACTGTAGAAATGGTCGGCACACTGGAAGACACGGAATCCAAACATGGACTTTTTTCCCCCCCTACCTCCCCCAACATATTCCTGCTAACGGCCTGTAGATCAGTATGTGATTGCCATGCTTGTTTTCTAATCTTTTTATAGGTCTCCAGATGGCTGTGACGTAGAGAAGAAACATCCTGCGTGGATTTCTTAAGAATAAACAGTCCCTATCGACTTTAAAGAGGAATGCTTATGCAATTATCGCAATCAGAGCCCGGTCCTGCTGCCAGCATCCCCACCTTCCGCGGGGAAGACACACAGGAGCACCCCACCCCCTCTCCGTAAGCCGCTCTGAGGTATGTAAGAAGAGCGTAGCCTAACTTAAATCCCCTTCTTGCACTAAATTACGATAGAATTCACGTCGATGTAAACCCCGGCACGCCACTACAGCCCAGGCCAGCTTTCCCTGCAGAACATCTCGCTTTCCCTTACCCAGGTAAGCCACTCGACTGGTTCGCCTTCTAATGAAGGGCGCCTCATTATTTAGTTCGTGACCGATATTTCTAATTTGCAGGCAACCTCAGATTATACTTCTGTGTTGTTGATTGTACAGTATGCAAAGGGATGTCTACTGCAGATACAAAATAAGGAAAGGCAGGCTGTCGAGATCACGGTCTAGGGGCGGGGGGTGTGGAATAAAAATAATAAACCCGCGGTCAGTAATTACACATGGAAACACTGCGTGCTGTTAAAGAGCATGTATTTGTACTTGTAGGTAATGAGCATCATACCGCCTGACTTCTATTAAACTGAAAAAAAAAAAAGGATAAAATTACCGTTTCTTGTCTTGATTGTCACTCCCTGTGGTCTGTCTGCGTTGTCTAAATCTGAAAAATAGCCAGGGGGGAAAAAAAAAAAGCAAAAAAAAAAAAAAAGCAATGGATCATAATTTAAACACTTTCAGTGTTTGGTTCTTGTCCACGAAATATACGTGAACAGGTAATTCTATGCGTGTTCAGAAGGCGCTGAGTATATTAACTTCTGCGATTATTAATTTAATCCCTAAAAAGCTTGGCCCTGGATTAAACGGGGAAATAACTAGCCACGTTTCCTGCACATGATCTAAAGTGACACAAAACAGATATGAGCAATGTAGTCCGGTATCTGCAGGGTTAAACGTGGTAATCAATATTTACATGAAATAATGTGAATAACATAATTTTTTAAAAAAATTGCATCGTTATTTCTGCAGAACTATTAGAAATACAAGCCGAAGAATATTATTTGGGGGTGCTGAATAGAAAGTGACGAAAACTACGGAGGGAGATGCAGGATTTGCATACTATAAGCTGCCAGTTACTTAATAAAGGATGGAGGCTCCACCTAGCCTTCAGTTCAAAACATGCAAAACACATTAAGCCAGCGTTTCCCCGCTACATTTCCCAGCTCTTCCAAGCCGCTGGTGTCCTGAACCCGGGATCACCGGGAAGGCATGTCCCTACTTACAGCTCTGCATCAAGAGCTGAGGAGGTAAATAAATACAACGTGCGCGGCTCGCTTTCATTGCATCACACCGGCTACATCCACCTCAGCTAAAATAACACGTTGCTATTAATTATTGCCAACGTTAATGCTAATATTATTGCTGTTATTATTAGTCTCATCACCATTCCTCGGGGAGCAACCGAGTCCTGTGATACGCGGAAGCGGTCTCACCCGCTCCACGGAGCCGGGGTGGACCGGGGTGGCGGAGGGATGATGGGCGGGAGGGATGGAGGGATGCAGCAGAGCATCCTTGGGAGAGTGCACCGGTTGAGTGACACCCGGGTCTGCGGTCGGCTGCCGTGCCGGCACTCCCCGGGCTCCAGGGAAGCTTCCCCGCTCCGACACCCCCCAACATCCCCCCCCCCCAAAGTACACTCCTGAGCCGGGCCGAGCCGGGCCCGGCGCACCGTACGACCCTTCCCCCGCCGCTTCGCTCTGGAGGGAAAGTGTGTCAGGGGCATCACGCATTTATCAACAACGCCTCGCGCGAAGGGGTGCGTGTTTTGACCGGACTGCGTTTTGGATGACCCGGGAAGTGACAGCTGCTTGCTCTGAGTGACCCACTACGGATGGACTAACTGCAGCGAGCAATAATAACCCCGCACCCTGGCCAGCCGCAAGATACGCCTTCGACTTCTCTTTCCTCACTTTTTAAAAATTTATTTTCTAACCCAGATTTTTTTTCTCTCTCTTTATTTTTCTTTCTTTTCATTTATTTTCTTGTTTTTTAAAGCTTGAGCATCTAGAGGCCGCAGGAGTTAGTTCCTACCCTCCAGCCCTGTTTGTTCCTGAGCCTGCACACCTTCCCACGGCACCCAGGCACTGCCAAAGAAAAATAAAAGCTCACTGGAAAGCCTCAGCTCTGCTTTCACCGCCACTCTGCTGAACAATTAGCAGTTCCCCCACCTAACTACACACATCTCCCCCACACACACACTCCCCCACCCCACCCCCACGACCAACAGGTTTAGCATCAGACGCACAAAACCGGCTAACCGGGGTAAGGCGCCGTGTCAAGCCATAAACCCTGCCTTGTTAATCAAATTTCCCTCGCCGGGGGCGAGTGGAAGCGGCCGGAGCTGCTCCGAGGAGACCCCGCTCCGGCTGCCCCGGGAGTGACGGCCCCAGCCCGGGCTCACACCGACCCCCGGGGGAAACCACGACCCGCTCAGGGTGCGATTCCGCGCACACCCCTTCTCCTTCCCCAACCCCCCTCACGCAGTTTTGCAGAGAATTCAGGACCCTCTCCTACCCCACACCCCTCCGCGCGCACACGCGGCCGGGGTACTTACATTTCCGCGTCTTTTTTGGAGAAAGATTTCACCCCAGATCTTAGGGGCCGAGCTGAGCCTCCGGCGGCAAACAAAGATCCCCACGGCCAAGCCCCCCTCGGAGCAGAGGAAGCCCCTTCTCATGCCTCCAGAAATTCACGTCTTTCCCCCTCCTCGCCTCGCCATCCGCATTTAAAAGTGCCGCTTAGCTCCAGGGTGTCATTCTTGCGCGGAGGGCTCTAAAAAAAGAGTTAGAAATCTTCCATCCAGGAAAACGAGAAAGGAAGGCGGAAAGTTGCTTTGGGGTCTGGCTGCTTTCTTTATTTTCTTCTTTTTTTCTTCTTTTTTTTTGGGTTTAAATTTCCTTTTTTCCCCCCATATTGCTTCCTACGCCCCGGACTAGAAAGTGAAGTGTTGTATGTGAAGCTCTGCAAGTTTTTTTTTTTTTCGGGAGGGGGGGTGTGGAGGGGTGGAGGGGGGTGGGGGGGTTGGCCAAGGTCTAGTCCAGCCCTCTCTGCTGAGGAGGACGTGCTCTGAAATTCAACCAATTTCCCCAACGCTTTTGTTGCTGATGAACTGAAGCTCTATTGTTCATCCATTGCCACGGTCTTTTTTTTTCAGTTCCTACTATGCGCTGCGCGCTGCCAGGGATAATGAATTTGCACCAAAACCTCTCGGAGTCCCATTCTGACAGGACGGAACAAATTAGAAATGCCTGGTCTGAAGAAGACCGATGGTTACCTTTTCCTAGAGAAGAAGGGAAGCGCACATCTCTTTGGAAACTTAAAAAAAACCCCAACCAAACCCCCCAAAACCCCCTACGCAGCAAAAGGTCGAGTTCTCTATGGTGTTTTCCTCCAGCCAACTTCTGAAGAACAGCTTCTTCCGAGCCTTTTTTTTTGGGGAGGCACTGACATTTTATGCAACTTTGGTCCGAATCAAGCAGCCAGCCGGCACCGGGAAGAGGTAAAAACAAATAAGGAAAGGGGAAAAAAGAAAATTAGAGGGGAAAAAGAACCCCATACAACCCACGGCGCTAATAGAAAAGAATCTCTTCCCATCCCCGCTGTCATGTAAACTCGCAGCGTGACCTCTCGTCGCTGGAAGGAGGCTGTCCTAAAGTGATGCCGGGTCCTTGTCCCCTTCTCGTCCGTCGCTCCGGGTTTGGAAACAACGTGAAAACGCCTGCCAAAGCCCCGGCTGGGTTTTTGGTGCACGGGAAGCGGGATGGGGAGCGAGAGAGGGGGGAAGCTGGCTGGGAGAAGTTTGGGTGTGCTCCACAGCGGGAAATGCGCGGGGGAGAGATGGAGGAGGAATGGAGGAAGGATGAAGGGGGGGAAGGGTGTGTGGGAACTCTCCCCTGCCCGGAGGTGGGGTGACGAGGGTGGGGAAGGGGGGGTGTGCGTGTGTATATGTCGTGCTGCCCCCCGCCGCCCCCTCCCCGGCCCCCCCCCCCCCCCATTCTGGGGCGGCTTCACACGACGTCTCTGGCCCCGCGTGGGCAGGTGTCAAGAAGTGTGGGTATGTGTGAGGGGAACGGGGGGCTACGAGGGGAGGGGAGGGAGGGACAACGCAAAAATTAGTGTGTATATATATATATATATATCTCTACATGCTGCACCCACGCAAACCTATATATGTATATATATATAATATGTATATATATGTGTGTATATATATGTATATATACACGTGTATATATATATATGTATATGGTGCTGGATAGGTGTCTCGCCCGGAGCGCGGCTGCAGGGAGCGGGGAGGCGCTCCGCCGTCCCCGGGGCGCAGATTTCCGCGGGGACAGACAGCGAGGACAGCCCTCCGCAGCCGCCGGCACCCGGGCATCCTCTGCCGACACGACCCCCGGGGGACCCGGCGGACAAAGAGAGCTCTGTGAGGACCGAAACGAAAGCCCGGAGCAAACCGAGAGAATTCAGAAGCCCCCCGGCTGCACAGAAAACTGCAGAGAGGAATTTTTTTAGAAGTCTGCGCCGCTACCTTCCCCCCCGCCTCCTCCCCCCAGCTTCCCACTCCCTGTCGTGGGCATTTAAGTTTAGTTGAGATGCTTCAATGGAGAGGCAGTGCGTGAGAGCGGGGGTGGGGGTGCGTGTTTGCAGCCCCTCGTTTGGCATCTCGTTCGCTTTAGGAGCGTCGGTGCCAAGGTCCCGAGAGATGCTGCTGCACATCTCACAGCAGGGTAACAAATAAATAAATAACGTGAGGCTGAGGGGGTGGGGAGGAAGGGAGCGGGGGGAACCGGGTCCTCACAGCACACCCCTCTCTGCCGAGCCGCCGGCTGCGTTACATTCTGCCGGCAGAAATACCCGTGGTGCTCAAAGTTCTCACAGCATCTTTGCACAGCGCGGCGTGTCTCCAAAGAGAGAGGGAGAAGAGGAAGAGGAGCGTGCAGCGCTCTCAGCCACCCTCGGCTACCCTGTCTGTGGTCACCATCCGCCGCCAGGCACCGACTCCCCGCTTATACCGCTTCTCCTCCTGATGATGGGGGGTTGGTTTTGCGTTTAGGGATTGCGGGTTTGGGGGGCACGACACGGACACACGACACACGGACAACCGCTGCAAAACCACGAGAACGGCTTTGACTCGCAAATCAATCAGATCCGACGGCTGCAGCATCCCCCCACCTCCCCAGCTCCCCCGCTTCTCTGGCTGCCTGTTTCTCTCCATCGCTCCGACCGGTGGCACCGGCGGGCACCGAGCAGCGTAACCGCGATACCCGGCGGAGCAGTGCCGGTCTCCAGAAGGGATGCTTCGCCTCCTCCACCGGTTCAACACGCCTGTGCCATGCAGCATTTTGGGGAGAGAGGAAGGGGAGATTTTTTTTTCCCCACCAATTTCTTTTTTTTTTTTTAAATCATCCGGATTTTTCTACTTCCCGCTCGTCGCCTGATGAAGTGAAACAGCAAATAACATCCCATTAAATTGGGGGGAAGGGGGAGAAAGTCCGTTCTCGGTGGCGCGCCGTGGAGGTGGGCTTTGTTTTGGGGCGGGCAGGGGGCGGGAGGGGGATGCGGATTGCTGCCAATGCACATTTCATCGGTCAGGGGCGTGGGGCGGCGCGGTAAAGCATCCTGCGCGCCCGCGGAAGGTGCCAGCAGGCTGCTTCCCCTCCACAGCCGTCTCCTCCTCCCGGCTCGTCGCGTTTCCGCGGCTGCGCCCCCCCGCCCCCCGCCCACCCCGCATCCCCCATCCCCGCTTCACGTCCAAGGTTTAACGGCGAGGTCACGTCCATTGACGTCAGCTCGAGGCAATACTGTACGTCCGGGCTACATTTACATACATCGAGGAAATTAGGGCAATCATAATAATAATAAAAAAAAGGATGAATAAAAGAAAAGAATATCCAAATCTCGGAGAAGAGACCGCGGATTCCCGGAGCCACCGTCCCCGTTTATTGCTGAAGATCCTAATTGACGGAACAAAAAAAAAAAACAACCGGGCCTCCCTTCTCCTTCCAAACACCATCATCATCATCATCATCACCAGCAAAACAAATATCCCCGAAAGGAGCGATATGGGCCGCGGCGCGGAGAAGAGCCCGGCTGGAGCGGGCGGCTCCGGTGCTGCGCCATTCTCCTCTCCTCCTTCTCCTCCTGCTGCTGCTCCCGTTGGCTCCAGCGCCTATTATTTTTAATACTGATGCATATGTAAAGGTATATTTGCAATTTTTCTTTGTAATTTACTGAAAGTTACAGGCTATTGCTTTCCTCTGATATCTTCTTTATGTCCTTTTCCCTTGTCTTTATATATATATATAAATATAAACACACACACACCCTCTCCCATTTTTTTCCATTCCTTCGGGGTTTTTTTTTTCGGCGATACCCGGCTGTGTATGTGTCTTTACATTCCATTTCCCCCATCCTTCTGTTTCTATAAGCTTACAAAAAACCGCGCAGTGCTGATGTTACAAACCAAGGTGCACAGAGATGCTTAACCGGGTCTTAAAAGGGGAGAGGAGGGTCTCCTCGCCCTGCTCTCAGCTATCGCACCGCTAGCTCACAACTGGAAGTTTGGTCGCCTAATTAACTTCGAATTAGGGAGGAGGGGTGGGGGGACACACACCTAACAACAAACCAAAGACAGCCCCAAAACCAAATAACCCAGACCCGCAAAGGTTTCAAGGTGATGTAGAGAGCTCGTGTAGTGGGGACTGTTGGTGATACCTCGCTGCTGTATCATGGCCTGTGAGCGGGCTTGATTTTTACTTCAGAATCTCCCCTTAAATTCGGTTAGACCCCTGCACGAGGAGCTTCCTCCCAGGGAGACATCTTGCGTGTTCTGTCTCAAGTGCTGCATCATTAAGCGTTATTACATCCCACTTTGGCGTGTGTAGCTGTACACCCACCGCCTAATTCTTCACGGAACACGCGTTTTCGGGAGGTTATTTTGAAATACTGCCGGTTGCAGCACTACGCTCGCTTGATCTGAAAACCCACAGGCCCTGAATTACATCTCCAACAGCGTTAGCACACTTCGTTTTGCCTTAATGGGGGGATTATTACCGGGGGAAAAAAAAAAAAAAAGAGTATTTCCAAGCTGATTAAAGCCCAGAAGATCCTTGTCTGTCTCTAGTCTCGCATGTTGTTATGCTTTAAAATGAGTAACGCTATTCCATAACAAACGGCACCCGCCTGTACATGCATTTTTCTTCCTCTCC
This sequence comes from Porphyrio hochstetteri, assembly GCA_020800305.1. NCBI lineage: Eukaryota > Metazoa > Chordata > Aves > Gruiformes > Rallidae > Porphyrio > Porphyrio hochstetteri. Next base: position 4,709,972 of record CM036938.1, on the reverse strand, counting down.
CTCTCCACCTCCCCCCCTTAAAGTCCAAGTGCATGCATGAATAATTACTTACACTATGAATGACTCACCTGCTCGAACGTATAGGGCAGAAGTTAGCCCTCCCCAAAGACTGTGATGCACGTAAATATATATATACACATATATTAAAATATATATATTCACCCGCGTGTATATATATATGTGTGTATATATATATAAATATATATATATAAATATATATATATAAATAAAGAGCAGAGTGCCATGCTCTGTCTGTATTACTCAGTGCCTGTTTCACCACATGTATACTTGAATTCTTTGGCATTCCTTACGGTATTTCCAGCGCTACTTTTACAAGCCCTACACTGATGTGTCACCCAATAAAAAGTAATACATTTAAAAAACAGCAACAACAACAACAACAAAAGAGAGCAAAACCTCACCAAAACCCCCGAAACAACCCAAACAAATCCACCCCAAAACGGAAACCGACACTACCATCCCCCAGGTTAGCGCTCACCTTACCACATATAGCCACGACTCGCTAGGAAAGTACCATTTCTACACGGTTTTTACCCAGAGAGGTGCCGGATTCTCCCGGCCCGCGGTCGCGAACCCAACATCCCGGCGCCGCTTTTAATTAGCGCACGTGCAGCTCTCGCTCCCTCATTAGCATATGCAAAAATGCGGAGGTGAGCGCGCGGAGGCGTGAGACGGTGTGTCTGTCTGTCTGTCCGTCCGTCCCCGCTGCGGATCCGCGCCCTCCCCTTCTCCCGCCCCCCCAACTCAGTTCCCCACCCCCCCTTCCCCCCATCATCCCCGTCTTGCTTACCCCGCGCCTCGCAGCAGCCCCGACGGGACGGGGACGGGGTGAGGGGGGGGTGTGTGTCTCCGTTATCCGCGCAGCTACCCCCGCGGTCGGGATGGCGGGGGGCCCGCTCCACAGCATCCCCCCCCCCTCCTGCCCCCCCACCCCTTCCAGCCTCCGCGTTACCATACGGCGGCCCCGCGAAACACGTCGGCAGCGTTTGAATGAGCCCCCGGGAGGGGAGGGCGGTGGGGTGTTGGGGGGGGGGTGGGGGTGGCAGCGCGCCCCTCCCCCGCGCTGCCTGCGCCGCTGCCTGTGCCACGGGCAGCGCGGGGACAGCTGTCTCCCCCTCCGTCACTTGCCATTTGAACGCGAACTCGACGGGAGGAATAGAAACAATAAATTCTTCCCCCCCCCCTCCCCCACCCCTTCCACCACCCTGTTACCTAATATCGTCCTTTTACGGCTAAAAATAACGGGCGCGGATACTCCGCTGCGCATCCGAACGGCCCACGCGGGGTGTCCAAAATGACACCGAAGTTTCACGGGTTTCAACCAAAGATGGATGGATGGATAGATAGATAGATAGATAGATAGGTAGATAGATAGACGGATGGATAGACGGATGGATAGACGGATGGATGGATAGACGGATGGATGGATGGATAGACGGATGGATGGATGGATGGACGGATGGATGGACGCATGGATGGATAGACGGATGGATGGATGGATAGACGGATGGAGTAATAATGCTCAGATTTAGGCTGTCCACTACAGCCGAGTAGAGGAGACAGGACACCGGGCTGAAAATAAATAAACACACTAAGTAGTCCCACTCTCTTGTCTTCTTATCTTCCCCTCCATCCTCGTCTTCATTATTCCCCCCACCCCCCACCCTCCCAAATGCTTCTAATACCTGGGCTCCTCTAACACCAATATTCAGCGTTTTACACTCAGATTTCCTCCCTTGTCTCTGCGGCCCTCTCTGTCTGCTTCTCAGACAGTAAATAACCAGGAATCCACAGATAAGGTCCACATGTGAACATACATGCCTTGGCATTATTTACGGATTACTTTAGAAGAGTGGAGATGCAGGTATAGGGGAATGGAAGAATGTCTGGTTTTTTTCTTTTTTTTTTCTTTTTCCCTACAAGATTTAAATGCTGAAAAGATGTACAATGCCAAACATACGATTTGAGTCGAAGTAACCGAAATATAGCGTGAGAAAAATACTTTTTTTAAAAAAAAAAGTAAGGAAAAAACACGTGGGTTAGTTTTCTGCCTACACACACGCGCAGCCTTAATTTTGATTCCTTACACAAAAGCTTCCAGTGTGCATATACCTCATTAAAAAACCCAAATAATTAAACATTTAAAAAACTCCAACAAATCCCAACCAAGCCAAAACCAAAGCCATACCGTCCTTCTCCGATTAACAACGTCTCCGCTGAGGTAGAGAGGTAGAAACCAAGAGGAGCAGCGGTGGAACAGAGGGCGAGAACTTCCATACTTTCACCCAGACTTCAAATAATCTCTCAGCGGTGAGGCTTCCAGGGAGGGACGTGCGGCGAAGGCTTTGTTTGGGGTTTGTTCGTGAGCCACATAACGCATCAACTTCGGCACCAGCCCGGGGGATGCGGCCAGAGCAGCTGCGTTCCCACGCACGCCGTGTTTTAGGCTCTCAGCACCAGCAGAAGAGGAACGAGCCCAGATTTCGCGATGGCTCTTCTGCTCCTTTATTGTCGCGATCGGTTCATTCTATGGCATGAAATACCCCATCAATAGAGGCGAGGTCCGAAATGCACGGTTGTTTCGCTGCTTTCCATAATTCCCTCATCACGGACAGGGGTAAAACTGTCTTTTAAGTTTTTTCTTTTATTTTCTTTTTAAAATTTCTATCTGGAGGCGCAGTGCTTACTTACACACACCCCCACACACACCCCCCTCCCCCCATTTTGGCACCCCCTCGGCGGGCCGGACCCCATTTACGTGCGGGTGGGAAAAGGCGGGGAGACACACACACACACACACACACACTCACACGCACACATACACACACACGGCTTCTCGGCGGGACCTTTCCCATCCCCAGTGCCCCCCGTTAGTCCGGAGGGCGCCCGGCACCAGCTGCCCCCCCTCAAGCCCCCCCCGACCCGGTCCCGGTGGCGGCGGCGGCGGGGGGACAGCGACACCTGCTGGTGTCCCGCACCGAAGGGAGCGGGAGGGGGTGGGCAGGGGAGGATGGAGGGGTAAGAGAGGGCAGGAACAGGCGGGAGAGGATGGAGATGTAGGGTGGAGAACAGGAACAGGCAGGAGATGTAGGAGAGGGCAGGAGCGGACAGAAGAGGCAGTAGATATAGGAGAGAGCAGGAACGAGTAGGAGAGGATGGAGATGTAGGAGCGGGCAGGAAAGGATGGGGATGTAGGATGGAGAGCAGGAACAGGCAGGAGATGTAAGAGAAGGCAAGGGCAGGGATATAGAAGAAGGCAGGAATGAGTGGAAGAGGATGGAGATGTAGGAGAGGGCAGTAGTGGGCGGGAGCGTATGGAGATGTAGGAGCGAGCAGGAGAGGGTGGAGATGTAGGGTGGAGAGCAGGAACAGACAGGAGAGGGCAGGAGATACAGGAGAGAGCAGGAGAGGATGAAGATGTAGGAGAGGGCAGGAGTGGGCAGGAGAGGATGGAGATGTAGGATGGAGAGCAGGAACAGGCAAGAGATGTAGGAGAGGGCAAGGGCAGGAGATATAGGAGAGAGCGAGAACGAACGGGAGAGGATGGAGATGTAGGAGAGGGCAGGAGGGGATGGAGATGTAGGAGTGGGCAGGAGGGGATGGAGATGTAGGAGTGGGCAGGAGGGGATGGAGCGGGCAGCAACTGGCAGGAGAGGATGGAGGGGTAGCTCGAGACGGCAGGAGATGCTGGAGATGTAGGAGGGGCAGGAGAGGGGTGAACGGGCAGGAACTGGCAGGAGCGGGCAGGAACAGGCAGGAGCGGGCGGGAGAGGCAGGAGCCGGCGCTTCGCATGTTAATTGCAGGGATCAAAATACGGTCTCGCTCCGCGGGTGCCTGTTTGAAGAAAAGCAGGGCTTAACAACCGCGGGGGGTGGGGGGTGGGGGAGGAGGGCGCGGGCGGAATGCGGCTGTGACATCCCAGCGAACAGTAATATTTCAATATTCGCCCTGGCAGAATGCCCCCCACTCTTTATTTACCGGTGCTTGTGCGGATAAACCCTTTTCCTCGGAAACACTGACCGTAGGAGGCTTTAACCTCAAATCTAATGTTCCCCTCTCTCTTTTTAATAAACATAATGCGAATGGAAGGTTTGAGGATGCCCAAAGGCAGTTCTTACGAGCAGGAATGGCGGTGAGGAGCTCTGATTGCCGTAGGTTCTCCGGAGGAAGATGCACTCCCTAGAAGTTGGAGGTTACGTTTGATTGGATTAACCACTACTTTTTTTCTTTTCTTTTTCTTTTTTTTTTTCTTCCCCGGTAGTTAATTAGTCAAGCTTCCGCCAAGTGCTTCCATAATTGATTTCCCAGGTCTCCTTCTAGGAAATGTTAGCTGCCTCGTACCTCAGCAGGCTGCGGGCGAAGGAAAAGCATCACCCGGCTCTTTCGGAGGGAGTTTCTTCTGCACCTGAGGGAGTTTATTTATTCATGTTTCCCCCTTTCCCCCTCAAAAAAAAAAATTAAAATTAACAACGTGCTGGGTTTCATCAACGCGAGAATAGGCTGTGGGCTCACGAACATCAAATATTTATATTAAATTGTGGTGTGGCGTGGCGTGTCTGCCCCTCCCGGGTTTTGTCTGCCTTACCGACGCGGAGCATCACATAGCCCCGCCAGCGCCTGCCAGGGATGCGCACGGAGGCAAACAAAATCCGGCCGAAATCTCCCGTAAACCCCCAGTATAAATTATTTCCCCTTTCCCAAAGGCGTAACAAGCGCGAGGAGCCCTCCTTAGCAAACGTCTCACTGCTGAAGGACCTGGTGGGTTACCCGAGCACCGTTCTCGCTCGGGGCGGTGGGGGAAGGGTGGATTAACAGGAAAAACCCCGAGAAGGATGCAGGCTGCCCGCACCCGGCCCAGGGGAGGAGAGGCTGCCTTGGCGTTTGTCCGTCTCTCCGTCGCAGGGCGACGTCCTTCTGTCCTGCCGACGCCGGGGGCTATTTTGACGGTAAAATGACAGCCACGGATCTCATTCGTTTTGTCCTGGGCACGCCGCCGTTATCCCACCTCCGCCTCACCGAGCCGGGCTGTCGGCATCGCAACTCCCCGCCGTGCCGTACGGACAGACGGACGCAGCTGCTAGGGCAGGTTCCCAAGCTCTCGGAGCAACCCCCGAGCAGGGTCCGCAACACTCTCATTAAAAACTTTCGACTTTTTGACGCGCATGCCTGTTGACAAAAAGTTTGGGAGCTCTCGCAGCGCATCCCCCCGCCCCGGGTGCTCGTCCGGCACCCTCCCACACCCCCCAGGCAGTGCAGACACGCAGCCCCTTGCCCTGAGAGCACCCTCTCCCCTCTGTTTTCTTCCCCAGATTCTCGATAGAGATGACGGAATCAAGAAACGGGAGCTACCGGTGAACAAGCCCGTTCAGACGCGGCCGGACAGGAAGATGCAAATACAGAGGGGTGGAGGGCCGTCACCCCACCCCCACCTACCCACCTACCTCCAGCATCCCCCCGTCCGCCCCGGATGACGCTCGGCAGGAGCGGAAAGCCCTGTACCCGGGCTGCAACACCCCGAATTTCCCCCTCCCGTGTCCAGGACAGACCGTCACACCTTCGGCAGCGGCCGGCACTCACACTTCCACCTCGCTCCCCACCCTATTTATTTTGATTTCTCTCCGGGGTGGGGGTGGGAAAGGGGAGGCGACTGTCCCGGTCTGTCCATCCCCTCCTCTCTACCCTCCCCTGCCGCGGCGGTGCGATGCTCGTGGTGCGGAGCATCCGTGCGTGTGCGTGGTTAAGGGAGCCCGTAGTTGAGAGCCCGTCAGGTGATCAGAAGTGCAATCCAATCGCCTCGCTTCGAGGAAACAAGATTTGCCGCTGACGGTAAGAAATCGGGGGCTCTTAAGGAATAAAAGGATCCCCCTTCCCTTCGGGGACACCTCGCCAGCTGGACCCGACGCCGTGCGGAGCATCACGCTCGGTACAGACTTCAACTTCTCCCCCTCCATCCACCCCCATCACCCATCGCACTCCCCCGCGGTGTTTTCAGGAGGCCGAGAGACGGAGAGGGCACCGGGCGCCCAGCGTGGGGGTTTACCCCGCCTCTTCCCCCAGCTCCGGACACGCTTCTCTCGCTGTTTCTCTCGTCGGGCCGTACCAGCTGTGTCGTTCCCGTCCCCGTCATCCCCCCGCGGGGACGCCCCCGCCCCGGTACTCACCGCGCTCCCCCCGCTCCGCAGCCGCTCGCACACAGCCCGGGAGAAGCTTCTCCAGCCCAGCACAGCTCGCCCAGGGAGGGGAGAAGGGAAAGGGCGACGAAGAGGGGCAGGGATGGAGGGGGGGCTGGACACGGGTGCTGCCCCACACCGGCTGAGACGCTGCTACCCCCCTCCTCTCCGCCCAGGCATTTCCCACCCACTCACCTCCCCCGCCCCCAATCAGGCAACCGCGGAGGACGGGGACAACTCCCTCAGGTCGGGCGAGGGTCCCAAAGGCCCTGTCTGTGGGGCTTGGGGACCTCGGATTTGGGGGAGACAAGGGGAGAAGAGGCTAGGGGGCTGCCCTCCCGGAGGCGGGCCCCACGCCGGGGCTCGGGTGGGCTGGCGGCCGGGGAGGGCATCGCCTCCCCTGCCCTCCTCCCTGTATTACTATTCCTCCTGGTTAATTAAAAACGACTCTGCAAACGGAGGCCGGCGGACGAGGCTGGCTGGGAGAGAGGAGATCGGGAAAGGAAGGGTCCCCGCGGGGAAGGTGGGCTCCACCGGAGGGCAGCCGTCCCAGTAAGGGGTGTGGGGGGGCTAAACCCCCGTCCAAAGCTGGCTGCGCATCACTGCTGCAATGCAAGTTCCCGGGCAAGTGCAATACCGCAGGCCCTCGTGGTTAATTAGGTGGGAGGCTTGATGAGCTGCGGCTCCCTCCCTCCTTGGACGTGCACGCTTGCGTGTCGGAGGAGCCGTGGTTGTCAGGAGGGGGCTCACCCCGCCCCGCCCCGAAACTCTCACTGATGCAGAGGTGCCAGTTGCCCCCCAAGACTCCGCGGGTGGGGGTTTCTTTGGCCGCTTTCTCCTGGAAGGTTCATCGAAAAGCATCGGTACCCGCCGGGGGCGAAGGATGCGGCACCGACGTGCCCGGGATCGAACCCCCGCGTTTGTAATTGCTACACCTCACCGCGATTTGTCAGCGGTTTGCACGCCAGAGGTTGCGTCACTCCAAGCCTCTGTGATGCAAATGACGGCAAAACGTGGTTTGACATACGGCTAATCGGAGCGGGGTACAGGGCATCATCGGCAAGGCTGCGGCTGCTGCAAGGTTTCGCAAGTTTCGTGCTTGTCTAGGGTGAAAAACAGCAAAGAACTAAAATTTGCCAGCGCGTTTTGGAATGTTTACGCCTTACATAATTGTATACATATTATATCCCAACAAACAGGCAACTTAGAGTTATATTAATGACATCGAAAGAGGATAAAGAGGAAGGCGTTGTATCTGAAACCAGACTGCGGCGAAATGAAAATAAATCTTCGATAATTTAGGATAAATAAACAAAGAAAAAAAGTATCGCAAGCGTCCTGTGTCATGTTCAGAAATCGTGTTTAATTTCTATCGATTTTGATGTTGTATAAAAATGGTTAGTATAATAAACACAGACAGCGAAGTCAGGCTGAATTAAAAAAAAAATCCTACTGTTTAAACTATCAAAAGGAAATTAATTGAATAAAATTATTCATTCTAATTAATTTTCCTTTGAGTTTACTTATTTTCAAACCAGAAATTAAATAATGTTAGAGCAGGCTTCCTTTCAAATCAGAAGGGTTGACACCAGAACAACCCCTCACATATTCTTGTTGTAATGTGCCACTACCTCAAGCATGTAGAAATGAACAAGCCAGTTCCTGAATTTTCCATTTCTTTCTTTCTTTCTTTCTTTTTCTTTCTTTCTTTCTTTCTTTCTTTCTTGCTTGCTTTCTTTCTTGCTTTCTTTCTTTCTCTTGCTTTCTTGCTTTCTTGCTTTCTTGCTTTCTTTTTCTTTCTTTCTTTCTTTCTTTTTCTTTCTTTCTTTCTTTCTTTCTTTCTTTCTTTCTTTCTTTCTTTCTTTCTTTCTTTCTTTCTTTCTTTCTTTCTTTCTTTCTTTCTTTCTTTCTTTCTTTCTTTCTTTCTTTCTTTCTTTCTTTCTTTCTTTCTTTCTTTCTTTCTTTCTTTCTTTTCCTTCCTTCCTTCCTTCCTTCCTTCCTTCCTTCCTTCCTTCCTTCCTTCCTTCCTTCCTTCCTTCCTTCCTTCCTTCCTTCCTTCCTTCCTTCCTTCCTTCCTTCCTTCCTTCCTTCCTTCCTTCCTTTTCTTTCTTTCTTTCTTTCTTTCTTTCCTTTCCTTACCCTGTCTATAACCACTGCTATTAATTACATGGACTCAGTTCCTCGTAAGGACCATCCATTCTCTTTCGAACGCACTCACGCCCAGGTTTATTCTTCTTCAGAGCAGTTACCAAAAAAACCGATCATGCCAGCGTGAGATATGGTTATATTATATATATTATTACATATATATATTACATATATATATATAACGCGCTGGCATTATATATTATATATAAAAACATATAAATATTTAATATATAAATATATTAAAAATATATATCTTTCATACGGACACATGAAAATTGTTTTCGACTTCAAAACACATCTAAGATCTTCCTGGGCAGGTCAGCTCCAGTGATGTTAGGCATCAGTTGCTGTCGAGCTCTAAGAATTCAAGCGGGGGGCAGGGGGGAAAGTGGATTATTAAGAATGGAATAATCACAGAATTGTTTCTGAAGCCACTGAAATCGGTGGAATTGGTTTTAAAGAGGCAGAATTTGGCCCAATTGTCCAAGTTACAAAGGTATGTGGCTATTTGTTCAGAGAAGCAGCTCTCAAACTCATCTCTTGTTAAACTGACACATATAAATAGGTGTCAGGTGAAAACAAGCTACTCAGCTTTTTAAAATGGGATTTAAGGGGGGCAGGGCGATCTGGTGAAGTTAAAATTGTTTATTCCCTAACTTACTAGGTTGTTCTAATAACGCAGATGTACAAAACATAATTATCAGGGGGAAAAAAGTTTTGCCGAGAGGCTGCTGGGGAACAAACGGGGATAAAACATTCTAATCCCTGTTCCGTCGGAGTGAAGCGTTTTAATTCTATTTCTGCCTTTCCTCTAATGATTTTTCTCTCCCTAAAAGTCTCCTCGCGAGTAGCACACATGCATTTCTGAGCAAAAAGTAGGCCAGCTCTGAAAACTGCCTGCCTGGGCAGTGGGAGCCGGACCCTGAAGAGAATTGGGCTTAAGATGTGACTTCGTCCATCCTTTCACTAGACAAAATCGCTTCGCGTACATCATATGAGATGAATTATTTTTGCCTTAGTGATAATTTAAGGCAGGCTCCAACTCCGCAGGTTAAGCAAAAGTCCCACGAGGAGAGGGGATTTTTTTTTTTCAGAGGGAGAACTGAGCGTTTCATTCTCAAAAACGAGGATAAAAAGTTTTCAGTGCTCTTTACGAAGTCGATTTTTTTTTTTTGGTTGTTGTTTAAAGTTTGACTGGAGTGTTATATATATAAAGAAAGTGTTTATTTGATAAAATAACCGAAATAAAGCAAACCAGAAAACTTCCTGGCTTGGGCGCTGCACAGTCGGGTGAGACCCCGCTCCCACTGCGGTCGGATAGAGGATGCTGCTGGGCTCCGCCACAGCAAGAAGGGTCCTTGAGCCGCGTCTGTTGACACGAGAGATGCGATTGGGGCGTGCTACTTCGCACGCCTCCGAGGCGCACCCGAAATCGTGCCGGGGAGAAGGGGGGCAGTGTGTGTGCTCCGCGGTGTGCGCCGAGCAGCGCGGGATGCCCGCAGAGGGAAGGAGGGAGGGACGCTGTGAGACCTCCGTGTTTTCTGTGCGAGTGGAGAAGGGATGAACGAACCTGCCCGGCCTCAAGTCGGGATGGGAACTTCCCTGCCCAAAAGATACCGGCTGGCTCGCCCCGGTGTGGGGTTCTGTGGGGAGCATCGGGAGGTTCTTCCCTGGGCTCCGCGGTACCGTTTCAGCTGGGATCGTTATCCTCACCGGAGGAAAGCCATGAGTTGCATCCATCGCCTTCATTAACTATTCTCTTTTTTGTTTTTCCTTTTTTTTGGGAGGAGTGGGGGGAAGGAGAGGGGGTCGGGGAGGATGCTTTCCAGACACCTTTAAAGGGGATAATTTTCCCCAACTCGCGTAGAAACGCTAGGAGAGATTCTTCAAAAGGATTCACTATTTCCCCGCTTTTCATCATAATCATCATCATCATCATCTTATTATTATTATTATTACTATTATTATTATTACTATTATTATTATTATTATTCCCACCCTCCGCCCCAAATGAGCAGGACTCGCGGAACATCGAAGGGGGAGGTGGGGAAATTGCCCTGAGGAGTGGTTAACCCCTCGGTGACAGTAAACCTGCGGCGGGTTGGACCCACCTGGAGTTGGGAATGGGCAGCATGTGGGAACAGCCCCCACTTCGGCGTTACACCCCCTCCCCACCGCGGCCTACAGACCCGCAGGCACCCTGTAACGGGCAGCGCGGCGTCGCTCTGCGCCTACGTGTTATTAACGTAACGAAGATGCTAATTAAGTACGGAGCGCCTGGTTCACACACCACAAAACTGAGCTGAGGAAGAATTCCGGGCCCCTCCCGGCTGGAGTTCCTACGAGGTGATGCAAAGCCCGGACAGCTTCTCCCCAGGCACCAGCAGCACGTCGGGGGTGCTCCCTTCCTTCCTTCCTACCTTCCCCCTGCTCCCAAAACAAACCCGTTTTCCTCATACGCGAGTTCCCCAGAGCTGGGACGGGAAGGAGGGCAGGACGCAGGTCGTCTACTTCCAGACCAGGGGGGGAAAAAAAAGTCTCTCTGCTTGGTTTTGGAAGGATGCAGCACCAGGCACCTGCGCCAGATGATGGAGACATCCCCTCCGCGCCCCCTCCACTCCCCCAGTCGGGACACCGAGACGGGCACCGTAGGGGACCCATCGACAGACTAGTGTGTCCCCCCTCCACCCACACCCCCTCCTCCCGGCTACTCCGCCGCTGGTAGCGAACTTCAGCGGCGTGAAACCGGCAGAGTTTAGGGGAAACGAAAACAAATCAGAGCTCTCCCCACTTCCCCCACTCCCGCCCCCCCGACATAACGTTTTTCATCCCGAAATAGGTGTGCTTTCAAGGCTCCGTGGAGCGGGTCGGTGCCCGACCTTGTACCATCCTCCCTGGAGGGGCACGTACCGCCAGTTCCTAATAGATAACAGCGTGTGGCATCATGCGCGGCCTCATTACTGCTCCCGGTGCCATTAATAATCCCGGCGGTAATTACTATCGAAAGGAAGGACAAAGAAACCAACCTGCGGAGCGGACACCGGCACGGACGGACAGACGGTCGCATGGACGGGGAGGGGAGGGGATGGTCAGTTCGCGGCGCCACCGGTGGGACACCCCCTTCTCCCCCATCCCTTCCAACCCCAAACCCCGGGGGTTCGGTATCCCCGGTCGGAGGGAGACGCCGCTCTACGCCGGTGGGTCCATGGGGTGTTACCGGGCCCGGGGCGGTCGTTAGTGGCAGCGGAGGCAACCCCGATGGAGGCCGGGGAAGGCAGGGGAGGGGGGAATGGAGGAGCGGGCGGGGAGGTGGGGGGGGTAGGAAGGGGTGGGGGAGGATGCAGTGGCACACGGGGCGTTGCTGCCTCCTGGCGGCGGCGCGCGGAGCCGGCCCCCCCCCCCCCCTCCGCACCCGCGGAGCTGCGCGGAAGCCGAGGGCAGCGGCAGGGAGAAGACGAACATCCCTTCCGCGTCTTCCTCCGCCGTTCCGCACCCGCGCTCCTCCCCGGGAGCCGGGAAAGGGGGGAAACAGGAGAAAAATCAGGAAAGGTCTTAATGAGTGTAATAAAGGAGGCCCGCGGAAGCGCGGGGGAACAACCGCACCCGCGCACATGTCCGTGCTCCGCAGGGGAAAATAAAGACCAGGAAAAGTCTAAAAATAAACCGTCTTTCTGCTTTTTTATGAGTTGTCCGGTAGTCTCTGCTGCCGGGGCGGTGCGCACCTTCCCGCGGGTGCGGGATGCGGCGGGTCCCGATGGAGCCAGAAGCGAAGAATGGGGGGAAAGCGAGGAAATTCGGTAAGGGAGAGGGAGGGTGGGGTGGGGGTGAGAGGGGCGAGGAAGGGGGGCGAGAAATTTTTGGGCAATGCGGTGGAATGAGGCTGAGGTGGGGTCATCAAGAAGCGCGGGTGCGGAGGCAGGGCCGCGGCTGAAAAAGAAATGCATGTGAATAAAACCACCCGGAGTGGTAAAAAATCCGGAGTTTTATTGTGGGATTTTTATTTTTTTTTTTTCTTCCTGTTTTTGGTTTATTTGGGGTTTTTTTTGGGCAGTTTTTATCCTTTTCTGGGGCCGGCGCAGATAGTCCGCGGTTCCTTGCCCCACCCCGTGCACCCCCGCGGGAGTTCCGCTGGTCTCCGCGGGGCTACCCGGGCAGCACAAGAGTTTGTTGGCAACTTTGTGTGTGTGTGAAAGTGGGTTTGAGAAATCCTAACAACCCGCAGTGATGTTCAAAACTGCTGGGACCCGGGAGGGTGGGGGGGTGTTGTCTCCTTGAGCCCGGCAGCTCTGTAGACGTAATCAATTAAAAGATAAACAAGGGATAAGTTACTCCGGGCTCAGCCTGTGCCCATCGCCATCCTTTGGGAAGCACAACTTGAGGAGCAAGTTCTCCTCAGCCATCCCTTTTGTCACCAGTCACCAACGCCTGTTTTCCTCGGAAATCACAAGGAAAACTAATCTTTGAAGGGAAATACATGTTTATTAATGGAGATTAACCCTGCTGAGAGCATAGCAGGCCCTTCTCAGTGACAGAGCTTTGGGAAATGGTCAGAAAACAGCTACTTCAGGTGCCAGCTGACCCTTTCGAAGCTGTTTAGTCTGGTCTCAACTGCCAGGATGCTGCTGCTTCCTACACAGCCATTCTCATGTTTTTCTTGTGATTACTCACACCAAGGGATGGGAAAAAATAGTTTTTCTTCATAAAATACAGTGTGGGTTTTTTTTTTCCTTCCCCTGAATTTTCAGACTAACCTATAAACACTAAAACCTTTTTATCTGGTATTCAGCAACCAACATTTGGAAGTAAAAAACAGTGAAAATAAAGCTCTAAACACTAGACAACCAAGTAATCTTTCTTTTGCATAAGGACTGTTACAATCAACATTATTTTCAGGGCTAAACTTGCCTTCCTCCATGGATATAGGTGGAATAGTCTTCCTCTGTGCCTTCAGCTTTAACAATTATTAAATATATTTGTTTTATGTTCAGATACTTCCCCTGAACTGTATCAAATGCCCATCACATCAGTTTGCTGAATAGAAAACAGAAAATTAATAAAACAGAATTTAAATTCCCTTTTCTGTCACATGCTTCTGAAAGGGCAAGAACAAGAGAGATGGAAGTAATGTGTAGTATGCTGGGTTCCCCCCCTCCACTGCTGCAGACCAGACCATAATTGTAATGATTTAAAAGTTAATACATGCACTTTGGAAACATTTTCAAGATTAAAAAAAAAAAATGATTAAAGACACATTTCAAAATTTAGGTCATGCATTTTGTGATTTTTCACCCATGAAGTGGAGGAAAGAGGCAGGTTATCTCTGAGGATGATGCCCCAACGTGAAACTGAGTGTCTGCAGAATAGAGTGACTCCTAACACCTTTGTGAAGACATGGATAATTCTGGTGATGGAACCATCTCCAGTAGAAGAAGTATTTAAAACAAAATTACACTTACATTGTCTTTTCTACTCCCTGATACTTGATAAAGTTCAAATATTTGATAGGCCAGAAATCAGCAATCAGTCGCTCTCTGTAGCGTCAGCTGAATATTCCTGTAAATATTACTTGGTTTTGTCTGCCCCAGGTAAAACAGCATCTACCAAATTTCCAGAAGAGATTAACCAAAGCAAGCACTTACTCTTAGAAAACACAGCTTTCTTCTTTTAAACAAGAAACTGATAATCCTTTATGTTTCCTAAGAAAATGACCACATGCCTCCCCCCTTCCTCACTGCCCTAAAAACAACTCAGCCTTTAAAACCTGAGGAAAATAAAGGAATTTAGTAAGTGACAGCAACTAAAACATAAAACTCTGCCTGCAGTTTTTGCTCAAAAAGGGAAAAGAGTCAGATAGTCAAATAAGAATTACATTATTATTAGCATTTTTTTCCCTAGGAAGAAATGAATGCACAGCATGGAAAATGGACAGCAGTAGTGGGAGAAAGTGGCAAGTTAAACAGGTTATTTTGTACTTTTATTTAATAAAAGGAAAAAAAAAATACCACGTTTACAGATAGTAATTTTTTTCACAGTCATAGACATCTCTGGCTACTCTCATCGTTGTCGTGGTTTTGCCCCAGCCGGGGGCCGCACCCCACACAGTCGCTTGTACTTTTAAAAGGAAGGGGGAGGGAAAGTTGGGGAAGGGGAAAAAGGGAAGGAAGAAAGGAGGAAAAGAAACCACAACCTAGAAACCAGAACCACGCAGGTTGGGATAAGGATAGTTTACTAAACAATAACAGAAAACTAGATATAACAATAACAGAAGTTTAAAGCACAAAATAGATGAAACTGGTGATACACAATGCAATTTCTCCCCAAACCACAGAACTCAGGCCGCACAGCTTAGAGCCCGTCCCGGACAACCCAACCGTCCCCAGAAACTGCACGTCCTGGCGTTGTCTCCCCCTCTTCCCCCCAGTCCCCCCTTAAACTGAGCATGACGTAACTGGCATGGAATATCCTCTTTGGCCAATTCGGGTCACCTGTCCTGGCTGCGTCCCCTCCTTTCTCACTAGTAAGGAAGTATGCAGAGCTGAGAAAGGTACTTGATTGCCCGGCAACAAATCGGAAACATCAGGGTGCTATCAGCACTATTCTCATGCTAACACCCAAACATGGCATTCCATTCACTGCTAAAAAAAAAGTTTAACTCCATCATAGCTGAAACCAGGACAATCGTCCTTACAGATGAACCACGATGTTTTAAAGTGAGCCTAGCATGGGGAACAGAGCTGCTTCAGCATCCCTGAAGAATCTTTAATGCGAATGGTTTTATTCTTCGCAGCAGGGCAGCGATCTCCCTTCAGTTAATGAAATACAGTAGGGTCTGGTCATCCGACCCAGCCTGTCCCTGGCATTTGCAGGGGTTTCCAGAGGTGGTGGTAGTTCTGTGGAGGTCTGGTGGACAAGCAGGCTGTGCAAGCTGGGGACATTTATTCCCTTCAGCAACAGAAATAAGAAGTCTAATTGAGTACATATCACTCGCTTTTCCCTAACAATTACTGGTAGGTTCATGACAAGCAACCTGAGGGCTTGGTTTGTTTGCAAACCCTCTATGCCAAGCTGCTGAAAGAAAGACATGGGCTGTGTTGACCTTGTTTTGTCCCAGCGTCCTTCTATGTGTGCCATTCTTCTCAGATGGCAGTAATGGGTGGGTTTGCAGGTTAGGACTAACTGATGACATTCCCCTATAAAACCTTCCTTAGCCTTGAGAAAAGAAGCCTGAGAGGGGATCTGATCAATGGTTATCAATATCTGAAAGGTGGGACACAGGGGGAAATGGCCAGCCTCTTCTCAGTGGTCTGTAGGGACAGGACAAGGGGCGATGGCCTCAAGTTGGAGCACAGGGGGTTCCACATCAATGTGAGGAAGAACTTCTTCCCGGTGAGGGAGCCCTGGGACAGGCTGCCCAGGGGGGTGTGGAGTCTCCTTCTCTGGAGAGATTCCAGACCCATCTGGATACCGACCAGTGTGCCCTGTCCTAGGGACCCTGCTTTGGCAGGGGGGTTGGACCCGATGATCTCTTGAGGTCCCTTCTAACCCAAATGATTCTGTGATGCTGTGAATCTGTGATATTACATGTGTGACAAAGGTGGCACGTCACTACTTCCCACCATATTGTAGCCATTCATCATCAACTCCCCCCACTAGATTGGTTCTCACGTTTGCTACTGCTGGGTTATAGTAACGTGCTCATTTAGCATTCAGCACGGGGTTTCTTTCCCATTGCCCGCAGCTCATCTGGAAGGCAGAGGTGAAGCAGACTTTGTGTCCTAAACAAATCTCAAGCAGCTGTCCTTCCATCACCCTTCTGCCCTCTGACGTGAAGTATCGCGTTTCTCCAGCACCCTGCTCGCAGCCTTCCTCCTCACCCTCACCTCTTCTATCCAATTATGTCTACATTTGTCTTTGCTGAAGCTACCTTCAGCCATTGACAGGTTTCTCCTTAAGGAGCCTGTGACCTCTCCTGTGCACTCCCTGATCAACCCTGTCCTAAATACCACGTCCTGCCTTCTTTCTAAATCCCATCTCCCAGGTCACTGCCCTTCTGGCTTCTTCTCACTCAAAGGCCCTTATGCAACATTTCCTTCCAGCTGCACACAACCTGATAGCTTTCACTGATAAGGCATTAAAAGCATCTTCAGCAGCATAAACATCCTTAACACATACTTGTAGAATCATAGAAAGGTCTGGGTTGGAAGGGACCCCAAGGATCACAGGGTTCCAACCCCCCTGCCACAGGCAGGGCCACCAACCTCAGGCCTGGATCTACACAAGGTTGCCCAGGGCCCCATCTAACCTGGCCTTGAACACCCCCAGAGATGGGGCATCCACCACCTCTCTGGGCAGCCTGTTCCAGCACCTCACCACTCTCTCTGTAAAGAATTTCCCCCCCATATCTAATCTAAACCTTCCCTCCTTCAGCTTCCCTCCATCCCCCTTGTCCTGCCATTGTCTACCCTTTCAAAAAGCTGATTCCCCTCCTGTTCCTCTGCTCCCTTCAGGGACTGGAAGGCTGCAATGAGGTCCCCCTGCAGCCTTCTCTTCTCTAGGCTGAACAAGCCCAGCTCCCTCAGGCTCTCTTCACAGGGAAAGGTGCTCCAGCTCTCTAATCACCTTCTTGGCCCTCCTCTGAACCCTCTCCAACAGTTCCCACAACTTTCCTGTATTGGGACCCCAGCTCTGGACACAAGACTCCAGCTGGGGCCTCCCGAGGGCAGAGCAGAGAGGGACAATCACCTCCCTGTCTCTGCTGCCACCACTCTTCTGATGGAGCCCAGGATCCCATCACCCTTCCAAGCTGCAAGAGCTCACTGCTGGCTCATATTAAATTTCTCATCCACCATGACACCCAAGTCCTTCTCAGCAGGGCTGCTCCCCAGGAGCTCTTCTCCCAGTCTGTATCTATGTTGAGGATTCCTTCAACCCAAGTGCAACACCTGACACTTTGCTGTGTTGAATCTCATTAAGTTGACCCAGGCCCACTCTTCAAGCCTGTCAAGATCCCTCTGGATGGAAGGAAGGACCCTTCCTTCTATTGCATCAACCACACCACTCAGCTTGGTGTCATCCACAAACTTGCTGAGGGTGCACTCAATTCCATCATCGATGTCATTGATAAAGATGTTAAAGAGAACCGGTCCCAAGACAGACCCCTGGGGGACCCCGCTTGTCACCGGCCTCTACCTGGACATGGAGCCATGAAAACCTCTTTTCCCAGCAAACTAAATGTGAAAATGCTGCTCCCTGTTGTTTGCACATGCAAGAACAATGATGATTTTCTGCAGTGGTATGTCAGCAGCATGGTAAAACTCGCTGAATTCTGTGGATTAGAGTAATGGAAACAGCATTGAGTCAAGGTTTGTTTTCTTGTCATCTTTTGTATTTGGGTCGTAAGTTTGGTTCACTGTAGGAGAGGAACAATAAGATCTTGGCTTTGGGTCATGAGGACAAAGATGGATAGGGAAGATTAACCCCATTTCACAAGACATTGCTTTGTGTAACTTTCCTTCTCTGCAAAAAAAAAGAAGCATGGGAAGTGTATGTGCTAAGTGTTAAAATTGCCTGTCTCAGTAAAGATCCCTAAAGGCTTTCTGTGGTTATCTGCCTGTTTGAAGAACATGTCAAATTCAACATGGCTGTTGGGCACTAAAAATTCACTGCTGTGCCTTCAAGTCTACAGGTGCCATTGTTTTCTCAAGGAAAATGTGCTTGCAGAAGGTGAATTCCAGTGATGGACCTGTGCATGTTTCAGCACGAGGGGAAAGGCATGGTTTTCCTAATCCACCCACAGGCTGATGGGAAACAAAGGCAGCATCATGACTATCACCTTTTGAGTGTCAGGCAACACGAAGGCCATCTGCTGGTCCCATCACCAGAAGCTCTCTTAACATGATGCTCCAACTTGTTGTCTTTTCAGTGTTTTATCGATGAATGTTGTAGTTTCACCACTTTGGAATTGCGACAGCCATGGATAGAAAGTCTCTCAGCTGGATGGCTAAACAACAAACAAATCCAGACCATAATATATATGGTATAAAAAAGATATAACATAAAAAAACCCAATATAAAAATATAAAAAATATATAATATAAAATATAAAAAAATACATTTGGTATAATAAAGCCAGGGATCTCCTGGAGAGAGTCCAGAGAAGGGCTACAAAGATGATGAAGGGCCTGGAACAGCTCCCCTATGAGGAAAGGCTGAGTGAGCTGGGGGGGACCTAATTAATGTTTATAAATATCTTAAGTATGGGATGCAGGGGGAATTGGCCAACCCCTTTTCAGTGTCCGTGGGGACAGGACAAGGGGCAATGACTGTAAATTGGAGCACAGGAAGTTCTGCACCAACATGGGGAGGAACTTTTCCCCAGTGAGGGTGAGGGAGCCCTGGGACAGGCTGCCCAGGGAGGTGGTGGAGTCTCCTTCTTTGGAGATATTCAAGACTCGTCTGGACGCCTGTCTGTGCAATATGAGCTGGGGAGCTGCTTTGGCAGCGGGGTTGGACCCCATGATCTCTCGAGGTCCCTTCCAACCCCTACGATTCTGTGATTCTGTGAATCTGTGATTCTATGATTTGCAGGAGGGAGTCAAAATACAGGCAAAGTTAGTGGATGCAGTATCTAAAGTTTTCTGTAGAAAAGCTTTCACCCCTCACTCTCATTTCTTCAAAATCTGAACTTCTGTGACTGGCAAAATCAGCTCTGGAGAGCCATACTTCAGCCAACACATCATCTGTTATCCACCTTTGTTTTATCATCAGTTTCAGTGGACTGAAGACAACCTTTTTAGATAGTGCTACTGTGCAAGTGCTCTTAGGGGAAGGAAAAAATAAAAGAAGCAGCAATTTGTTCTTTCTTCTCCCCTCTATGTTGGTTGTTCTCCAGCCTTCCACAAAATCCAAACTATTGACACATTTCCTTAGTTATTTATTGAACAACAGGCAATTTTGAATAGTTTTGCCTGTGTGCTATGCTTTTGGGACCATGTTTATTGCCTACTGGGCCAAGAAAATCACACCAAAAAATCTCAAGATACATTTCAAAACAAGTAATTTTCTAGGACAGCATCACACCCTCTGTGACAAAATTCGATGCTTTGCTGTGAAATAGTTGGTTGTCAGAGAAGGGCAACCAGGCTGGGGAAGGGGCTGGAGGGCAAATCCTCTGAGGAGCGTCTGAGGGAGCTGGGGGTGTTCAGCCTGGAGAAGAGGAGGCTGAGGGGAGACCTTATCACTCTCTACACTGACCTGACAGGATGGTGCAGTGAGGTGGGCAATGGTCTCTTCAGCCAGGTGACAGGTGATAGGACAAGGGGGAATGGCATGAAGCTGTGCCAGGGCAGGTTTAGATTAGATATTAGAAAAAAAATTTTACTGAAAGTGTTGTCAGGCCTGGAACAGGCTGCCCAGGGAGGGGCTGAGTCACCTTCCCTGGATGTGTTCAAAAAAAGGGTAGATGAGGTACTTAGGGATATGGTTTAGTTTAGGATGAGAATGGTTGGACTTGATGATCTTCAAAGGTCTTTTCCAACCTTGTGATTCTGTGATTCTGTGATTCTGTGATTCTGTGATTCTGTGAAAGCCATCTGATTTTACACACAGACTTTCAGGCCTTTTCTGCCTGACGCTGACTGCAAATAGCAGAAGAGTAGCTGCTGGAAAAAACAGTGCTCTTCCTATGATATTTTCTTTTTTTTTTTTTTTTAAAGTGTATCAGGTGTGTGATTGAAGCTACTCAGGACTATTTTTCAGCAAGATCTTGAGTTGTGACATAGATTTAATTTTCATGTCTGAAAAGGTGCACATTACTGCCAGTAACAAACCTTTTTTGTACTAAACAAAGTACTGAGAACAGTTCTGAATCACTCATGGTAATGTTTCTATCCTCCTGTGCAGCCCTAAATATTGTTAGGCCGCCACATTACTCAGGACAAATTAAATAATGAACTCTGACAGCATAATGAAGAAGCTGAGGTATGATTAATGAAGAAGGAACTGAAGGATGGCAGTGCTACAGGTGCCAATCCACATTTTTATGGAAAATGGTTTTAATCACAGAGATATGACTTCAGTTTTTATGAGATAACGAGGTTGACTGATAAAAGTGACCCCATAGCATGTTGTCTGCCTGCTTCAATGGCCAATGTAGCAGTGTTGTCTGGCTTAGCAATGCAGGGCAGGATGACTGAAGGCTACCAGGTGATCAATAAAGCACACGTTATTATGAACCGGGAGTCAACCAGTAGACCCCAAAAAACTGTTGTGAGTGTAAAAACTGTCATGTAAGTGTCTTCCTGGCAGGATTCCCATTGGTCAAGTGATGTCTCTCTTCTTTCCAATGTTTTGTTGACTATTTGAAGCTAAAAAATAATATAATCACAACTGGCAATATTTGCAGATCACAGAATCACAGAATCACCAGGTTGGAAAAGACCTTTAAGATCATCAAGTCCAACCATTCCCATCCTAAGCTAAACCATATCCCTAAGTACCTCACCTACCCTATTTTTAAACACATCCATGGAAGGTGACTCAACCCCCTCCCCAGGCAGCCTGTTCCAGGCCCTGACAACTCAAGATGATGCAAGGTTTGGACAAGAGAGAGATATTGTTCATTACAGGGGAGTCATACAGCCTATTCTGGTTTTGCAGCTCATCTGGATCAGACAAAACAATCTTCTAGTGCTTGCAAGTCAAATGCAAAGTCAAGCATCACGGGGTAACAACTGCCATCACCTGTGGAGTGGTGTTCCTGTTGAAAAGCAATAACCTTGCACAGGCTGAGCATCTACAGGCAACTAAACAGTAGTTCTCAGCTTGAGACTGCTGAAAGAGGATTAAGCGACCAGGAATTAGTGAGTACAGAGGTATTGTTTTGCATTTTCATAAAACCTGGGAACGGTGTGATGCAACCAGGACACTGTCTCATGTCCACAGGCCGCTGGGTCCAACTTTTAAAATGGAAGCTGAAAAATTGGAGAGTGTGCCTAAAAAATGTTGAACAGAGGACAAAAGCCTAAGTCAGGAACATCAATGCATATCTGTTTATTAAAAAAAAAAAAAAGGAAAAAAAAAGAGATGTGCTTACATGGCACAAGTAGTTTTACAGGGAAAAATGTACTGATGAGGTCAGGTTTTCCTTGGAAGAGGGAAAAAGCACAGTTGAAAAGATGTAGGTGTCAAGAATAGGCACATATCTTTAATGGACAGAGGATACTACCAGTACAAGGGAGGAGAAGAGCTCTCTCTGCCTTGCTATCCTGCTTCAAAGATGTGTTATGGCACGCTTGCAAGCTTGGTGTGGGGTGTCCTGTGAAAATCTACATCCCGTGAGACACCAGCACCATGATCTCAGGTTTGGTCTGGTTTTCTAACCTGTGAGGGCGGGTTAAAACACCTGACTTCACACAGTTTAGGAGGCTATTCCCTGTAGGTACTCAATAGTCACTGGAGGGAGACAGAGTCCTCCATGAGAGCTTTTAAGGACTGTTTTCAGGAGAAGCCTTTTATTTTTTTATAGCTGCATGGGATGTCCAGAGAAAGAACAATTTTCCCAATTTCCTGATGCTGGTGATGAGACAGGGATGGTGTGGTGCTGATGTTTGTACGTTGCCCCTCTGTCTTGTGCTCCTCAGCAGCTGATGGCACCTGGACTGCCCCACTTGCACAGGCAGGGAGGGGAAGAGGACACCCCAAAAGCACTGTCTCGAGTGTCCCAGGAAGCAGAATGGTCTCCAGGAGGAGAGCAGTCCAGGAGCAGGTGGTACTTCAGGTGCGGTGTGTGCACGGAGGCGAAAGAAGGCAGAGCAATCAAAGCCCTAAACTCTGTTTTGATGTCAATGTGAATGGCACGCCTGGTTATTTGGATGCCAGCCCCACAGCACAACAGTCTGGGGCAGAGGAAGCTTAGTTTCATCGGTCTCTGTAGCTCAGGAGGGACTGGTGGCATTCTGCTGGAAGGAAGGGGAGTCGAAGGGGACCCCAAAGCTGGCAGCATGGCAAGGATCCAGCCTTTCTTCATGCACAACTAAAATGATATTCCTGCAAAAGCAACAATCTGAGCTGCCCAGCCATGCAATCCTTTGTGGAGCAAGGAAAATCAAACCATGGATTTGTCAGGGCCTGGAACAGGCTGCCCAGGGACGTGGTCGAGTCACCTTCCCTGGATGTGTTCAAAAAAAGGGTAGATGAAGTACTTAGGGATATGGTTTAGTTTAGGATGAGAATGGTTGGACTTGATGATCTTCAAAGGTCTTTTCCAACCTTGTTATTCTGTGTGATTCTGTGTGTGTGTGATTCTGTGTGTGATTTCCTGTGTTGTCAGTGTACAAGCAGCCCATGCCTCTCCCTTCTCTGAGCACCTTTCATTCCATGCAGCTGTGAAATAAAGGGTTTCCATCTCTACAACCAGGGATGTAAGGTTGGAAAGGACCACTGGTATCACATAGTCAGATGTCTTTGCTTCCCAGCTGCAGAAGTTTGTGCAGGAACATAATGAAAGAGGTATTTTTACCAGAAGCTTGCCATCTGAGAGAAGCAGAGCAGCAGCACTGGCAGTTTCTGTAGCTGCTCTGCCTGATGGGAGCTGCTGTCGTGTGTCTGAGGGCAGAGCTGGGCCCGTAGGGACCATTAACAAGCTGGGGTTTTACCTGCGGATCTATCAAAACACAGAGTAATTACACAGCCACACACGGAGAGAGGAGCGCACAATTGCTTCCAGCAACGCTAAACTTAAGGGCTGCAGATCACACAAACAGTGGGGTAGTGTCACAACACCCCTCATCTCCCCCACGTTGACAAGTACCTGCTCCTGAAGAAGAAAAGGAGCTCCTGCTGCTCGACGGGGAGTTGGGAAGGGGAGTGCTGAGGAGGGATGCAGAGTTAAGCTCCCACCAGGGGCAAGAAGCCTGAAAATCGCTCTTAAAGTGCTTTGTGGTATTTTTCCTTTGTGACAGTCTTGCGTCAGGAACAGGGATTAGCAGTTGAAGGTACAGATCAAGCTTTTATGGCACAGCTTAGGCTAAAGAGGTCTGTGCAGCTGCAGCAGCAAAACCAGCGGGATGCCTAAGGGAGATGGCTGGGTGCTGCTCCAAAGAGCATGTTGTCTGCCTGCTATAATGGCCAGGCAGCTCCCAGTGTCCCTGAGGGTTGCTGGGGGAGTGCCTTTGGCAGACAGGTTCAGCTCCAAAGCCCAGTGAAGGCAACTGGAGCCCTTCTGACACCTTCTGCTTGAAACACACACTGTGGGCCTTGAGCAGACTTGTGTTTCATGTTTTTTTGTCTATGAAGCTGGATCAGTAAGTCACACAAGTGCTGCCAAGCCATGGAGTCTCTCTGTCCGTTTGTGGAGGTGGAAGAAACTGATTCCACCAACAAAGAGGTTTCTCCATCCCCACATGCCAGACAAGGTGAGCCTGATATCCTCCCTGGCCATGAATATGGTGTGTATGTTTACATTTGTCTTTTGCTCGCTTGGGGATTTGTAGTTGAAAAAGTCCCAGATGTATCAGGAGTCTTTTTGATGTGGGAGAAAACTGGGACACAGATAGAATGGCTTGCCTGTGAGGGATTTGCCCTTGTTCTTGGCACTGGTGAGGCTGCACCTCGAGTGCTGGGTCCAGTTCTGGGCCCCTCACTACTGGAAGGACATCAAGGTTCTGGAGCGAGTCCAGAGAAGGGCAGCCAGGCTGGGGAAGGGGCTGGAGGGCAAATCCTCTGAGGAGCGTCTGAGGGAGCTGGGGGTGTTCAGCCTGGAGAAGAGAAGGCTGAGGGGAGACCTTATCACTCTCTACAATGACCTGACAGGACGGTGCAGTGAGGTGGGCGATGGTCTCTTCAGCCAGGTGACAGGTGATAGGACAAGGGGGAATGGCATGAAGCTGTGCCAGGGCAGGGTCAGGTTAGATGTTAGGAAAAAATTCTTCCCTGATAGAGTTGTCAGGGCCTGGAACAGGCTGCCCAGGGATGGGGTTGAATCACCTTCCCTGGGTGTGTTTAACAGCCAGGAAGATGAAGTGCTCAGGGATCTGGTTTAGCTCAGGACAGAAACAGTTGGACTTGATGATCTTAGAGGGCTTTTCCAACCTTGTAATTCTGTGATTCTGTGAATTGTGGAATATTTATTAATTTACATTTAAATGGTAATTAACATAAAAAAATTGCCTAGACAAGGGTCTAGGCATCTAACACATAATAATAATAATAATAATAATAATAATAATAATAATAATAATAATAATCATCTAAAGTCCTAGCAGCAAAAACAATCCTTTGAAACAGTATTGTAGCCAGCCAGTTACAAAAGCTTTGCTGCAGTCCTACACCACTCTAGGATGAAAATTCCTAATGCTCTCCAAAAAAACCTTACAGAACAGATGTCTTTTGCAGCATGCCCAGAAGAGCGACAGCCCTAAATCATGTGCATTATGCAACAGAGAGGTTAAGATTATCTGTGCAACCTTAACTTCAGTATCACATATGCCCTGGCTTGGCGTGCCTTTGCAAGCTCTCAGTCTTTTAATGAAGACCTTTAAAAGTATTTCTGCCTCCTTGTCTGTCTGTTCACCAAGTCTGTTATTAAAATGAAAATGTTAATCTCCTAGAATTCATAAAGTGCTACTTTGGAATTAAAGGGAGATAGGGTGTCACAAAATGAGTAGCACAAAATGAGTTTATTTCTTTAAGGCCATTGCAAAGCTCTTTTGAGCCTAAGTTTGGGGGCAGGAAGGCTTGTTTTAGTGTTTTTTTCTTTTTTAAATAAAAAGCAAAAGTGATGAGTTTGATAGAGCTTTTCCTGCTCTGTACCACACAGGCAGGTAGCAGGTACAAAACCAAGATCCAAAGTGTTCTGTTAACTGTTGTATTGACAGGGACACATGGGAAATGGCCTGCCCATTGACAGCGTGGTCTGGCACAGTAAGAAGACTTGGATAGTAACTCCCTGTGTAAAGTATCACAGCCCTTACTCAGGAGGTCTACATGGGATCTGGATAATCTTTGACAAATCTCCTCTGCCTCTCCTCCATCCTCAGTTTCTTCTAAACCCCTTGGCTTTCAGCAGAGGTGCTTGAGGACCTTACCCACCATCATCCCCCTGTGTCAGTGTACATACTCCTGCCAACAAAGACTGAGCTGTGTGCTTTAATACCATCACTGAGCTCCAGGAATGCTACCTGATGAATGCTGTGTGTGCCTCTGTCACCTGAGTTACCCATAAGGCTCCAAAAACACGTGAATATCACAAAACACCCGTCTTGACACATGCAGGGTTGGGCTGATGACAAGGGAAGTGTCGACCAAGAAGAAAACCTGCAGAAGAGGCAGGATGCTGCCTTGTGTGCCAGCTCCCCTGTTCCTGAAACAGGCAGGCAAAGACCATCTGTCTTCTGCTTAGCCTGTACTTTGGGATAAAAAAGCATCAACCTCAGGGAAATACAGTCTTCCAGGAGTGAGACTGCGCCAAAGGGCTGCTGTGTGAAAGCTACATGGCCTCTGTGTCCCTTTCTGTCCCTTTCTGTCTGACTATTTGTCATGGCCATGTCTTGACCAGCTAAAGGGTTGCTAAACCTGGTATTGTGGGCAAAGCATAGGAGTGGGACCACCTGCTGATGGAGACCATGATTGCACCAGTTCTCCAAAACTCAGGAGGAAACTCAGGAAGGCAGTGGTGAAGCACCAGGTTCTTTTAAAATAACTAGATCTAGTCCATCCACCAGAATTGAGTTTTTTACAACATTTTTGTTAAGGAATGGGGGTAATTGCCTGGGGCCACTGGCTGCCAAAGAGCAAGATCAGAGGAAACGACCAAGCACCTGGGAGATGGAGAGGAAGGGTCCTTCTGAAGCCTCTCTAAGTCTCCGAAAAGCAGGTCAGAAAACCTACGCAGGAGAAACTGGTACTTCTCACTGCTGGTGAAATTAACTTCCTTATAATCTAGGAGGCTGGAGAAATCTGCTGCCAGTGAGAAGATGGGAGAAGAAAAGGCCCTGATAATGCTCTCTCTTCAGCAGGCATTTGTGGATTGTTTGAAGGAGACATGCTAGCATTAGCAGAACTACCCGAGATGAGCTACGTGGCCTGACCCTAGCAGGCAGCAAAACCACAGAAGTTTCTCAGAAACAGCAGTCTGTCTGTTTAGCTGTGTCAGAGAAAAAAATCAGTGTGAGTGGGCAGCTCACACTCTCACTGCTATAAAAACTGTTATGGCTAACAGATTTATATTGGACAAAAAAGAACTTTCCACGCTTGGCAAACAGGCCAAACAATTATGAGGCAAAATGGTTTTCCAAAGGATAAATAAATTATTGTGTATTTTCTTCAGGCTCCTGTCTAGGGAAAAGAAGCTTTACAGTTAGTTAGGAACCAGAGGGGGATTTTAGGACTTAACACAGAACAAACCTTTTTGTGCAGTCTAATTGATGCTTGTTTGTGCAGCCAGAGTGGCTGAGAAGCTGAGTGCTGATATCCTGAAATCACCGTGTGATGAGAGCCTTGGCTGAGCCAAGCCTTGAGGTGATGCTCTCTGACTCCTTCTTACTGTGAGCATCCTCACTAGTGTTCTCTCTCAAGCGAGGTTTTCTTAAAGTGGCAAATTGCTAAACATGAGAAAATGTAAAATATCAGGTCTGCAGGAAGGGATACCAAGCAAAGAGTAAGGGAATTAATTCTCTTCTCTCCCTGTTCCTTGCAGTGGTCTTCATTACCGGTCTGGTGTTCCACTCCAGCAGCCTCCAATGGCCTCTTGCACTGTACAATCTTCAGACGATTTCCTGCAGTGCTGGGGAAATGTTCCTTCCCTCTCGTTAGTCTCTTCTAGGGGAGGAGATGTCTTGCCATGATCTGTACCCCACTCCTGCCAGGAGGCTCAGCCTGTGATTATATGTCATTCCAGAAACTCCCTGCTCACTTTCTCCCAGGGAAGGGACAGTCTTGCTTTTTTCTTTTTCTTTTTTTTCCACACAGTAAACTGCAAACAGGTAAAACACCTCCTTCACAAGGCATTTCACCTGTAGCAGATATGGTGCAGCACTAGAAGCGAGACCCCAGTCAAATAAATCATATCATGCAAGAAAATGACTTCATTATAAAAAAAACCCCAACTTGCAAAGTCTCAGAATTACAAGAAGTAGATCACAGTTTCCATGTTTCTTCCTTCAAGACCCTCATTCAGCTGTCACCAAGTGTGGTGGTTCTGTGTGGTAGGGCTCTGGCAGAGGAGGGGGCTGCAGGGGCCACAGAGCAAACACCAGCCGGCTCAAGGCTGGACCTGCCACTGACCAAGGCCGAGCCCATCAGCGATGGTCACAGCGCCTCTGGGAATCACAAGGAGGAGGAAAGCACCAGTGGCTGCTTTTTACCCCCAGAGAAGGGAGTGAGAAGGTGGGAGAGACTATGCAGGCACCAAGGGCAGGGATGAAGACACAGAGCAGAGATCCCATCTACAGCCCACAGAGGATCCCACACTTGAGCAGGTGGAGACACCTGAAGGATGCTGTAACCTCATGGGAAGCCCACATTGGAGCAAGCTCCTGGAGCGAAACCTGCGGCCTGTGGAGAGACCCACACAAGAGCAGGTTTGTGACCCTGTGGGGGACCAGGCTGGAGCAGTCTGGGCCTGATAGACAGAGACATTCTGTGGTTGATGACTGCACCCATAGCAGTGACCCACACTGGGGCAGCTGGGGAGGAGCTGAAGGCCTGTGGGGAAGGACTCACGTTGGAGAAGTTCGTGGAGGACTGTCTGCTGTGGGTGGAACCCCAGAGTGCAGCAAGGGAAGGGGGTGAGGAATGCACCACCACTCCCCCCACACCCTGCCCCTGGCTACAAAGGAAAACAGCTCCTCAGGAACTGACCAAACCCCCATTCCCCCAGTCCCTGCCTCTCCCTGTGCCACAATGGGGAGAAGAAGGGAGCAAAATCCTGACTCACGTGAAGTCTGCTAAGAAGGGAGAGGTGGGGGGAGGTGCCACCCCTGCAGCCCCCCTTCTCCACCAGAACCCTGCCACGCAAAACTACACTACTTCATGTACATCCACCTTTCACCCTGTAGAAACAGAGTGAACCAGCCACAAACACTGGTTCAGAACCTCTCCCCCTGCCCCTCTCCTGTGTTTTCAGGAGGCAGAGTGTGCACTTCCTCTGCTAAATTAGAAAGTTTAAAAAACTACCTAATGCCCCAGAAATTCCTGCCTGCATCACACTCGTGTGTGCTGATCAGCCACCTCTGTTCTTCTGAAAACATGGACTAGAGCCATGATGTTCTGATTCTTCTCAAGGTCCTTTATCTTTAAAATCACAGCGTTGGTGACTGCAGGTTGATCCAGGTTCTGCAAGCTCCCCAGAGATTGCTCTTTACACTTGTGAGCCACACTGACACAGACATATGAAAAGCTAGATCAGGATTAGCTTTACAAATGCTTAAATGTAACTTCTATTTTTCAACTGTTCAAATCTAGAACAGCTGAGATTTCAAAAAGATGGCACTGATGTGGTGTTTGCAGACTGTTTACTTCTACTTTTTTTCATTTGTCCAACTGTCTTCTATCTCTCTTCATTCTATCTTGGGACAGAGCTTGCTTTTCTGCAAGAATCAAATCGCTCAGCTAATATTCATAGGGTATAAATAGAGAAGAAGTCACTGCAGGAGGCTGTGTTTGACTGGGGCTCAGCCTCTGCCTCTACATGTTAAGGTAATACAAGATAGATCTTTAAAAATGATTGTTATATTTATGCTGCATCTGTCATGAACATCTCTCATGAGTTGCTAAATTACTCTCACTAAATGGATTCATGGTTAGACTATTAATAAACTTGACTAGTTCACAGTCTCACGGATACGAAAACATATTTGGAAACTCCTAAAATATCTCAGTCTACACTCAAAGTTATGAGAGGCAGTAGAAACTGTAATCTGCAATCCCTTGATTTTGAGTTGTGTGACATATCTGTGGAATTTTGCTCAGGACCTTCTGGACTTAGCATTGTAATTTTAATTAAACAACAGCATATCCTGTGACAAAGTCACTCAGGGTAGCCTGTGTGCTATCCTCCCCCTCTACTCTGCCCTGGTCAGGCCCCACCTGGAGTATTGTGTCCAGTTCTGGGCTCCCTGGGATAAAAAAGACAGGGATCTCCTGGAGAGAGTCCAGAGAAGGGCTAAGAAGATGATTAAGGGCCTGGAGCATCAACCCTGTGAGGAAAGGTTGAAAGGTTCAGCCGTGAGAAAAGAAGCCTGAGAGGGGATCTGGTCAATGGTTATCAATATCTGAAGTGTGGGACACAGGGGGAAATGACCAGCCTCTTCTCAGTGTCTGTGGGGACAGGACAAGGGGCGATGGCCTCAAGTTGGAGCACAGAGAGTTCCGCATCAATATGGGGAAGAACTTCTTCACAATGAGGTTGACAGAGCCCTGGCACAGGCTGCCCAGGGGGGTGTGGAGTCTCCTTCTCTGGAGATACTCAAGACCCATCTGGACGCTGACCTGTGCGACCTGTCCTAGGGACCCTGCTTTGGCAGGGGGTTGGACTGGATGATCTCTGGAGGTGCCTTCCAACCCCTACAACTCTGTGATTCTGTGTCAATATCCTTTGCTAAATTCGCCAGTCTAGATACAGAAAACAGAGTCTGCACAGGGGTGGATTATCCATCATACCCATTCATACACTGCTCCAATGGGCTCCTTTCAAAAACAGTCTTAAGCCTCTGGGCACATGGATACATCTCCTGATACCAGAGTCTCTGACAGTGAACAAAGAATTTCACTATTTAACCCTTGTATGAATGTGTTTTATTAATTAAGATTTGGTGTCTGGTACTGGCATACTTACATATGCAAGCAATTTTTTATTCATGGTGGGAGTGGTCTCAGTGCATCAGCTGCCATTTTGAAGACCAGGTATTAAGGTGGTATTAAACACCAGCTGAGCAAGCTGGCAGCAAAGTCTTGTGGCTTTTTTTGTTCTGTTTTTTTTTTTAGTTTTCTTTTCTTTTGTTTTTAAATCAGTTGGAAGCAGCAGTGATGAGGTACTGACAGGCTGACTCCTGTCCTTAGCTCTGCCATCAGAGTGGTTCCAAAGAATGTCTATCAATATGGTAATAGGTGCTTTACAAATATAAACATAAACATAAACATAAATATAAAAAGATATATACAAATCTGTCTTTTGAGCAAAGTTCTGGTGCTTGGCTGAACGGTGGGTATGTGAAACTGAGTGCTTATGCCTGTATTTGTGTTGCTTTAGTTCTCCCACCCTACTTACACACTGATGCTGTGTCGTTCCTGTATGTGCACATCAATTTTATTAATCACACATCCTTGACCAAGCTTGTGCATCTGTAATTTGCAGAGTTACTGGTCAGTACTGGCTGCTGTGGAACGAACAGGCGTGTGTTCACACTTGAGTCAACTGGGTGTGCCTCACAACGCTGAAAAAGGAAAAGAGATGTTAAATGAGGCAGTCTGACAGTTCCAGCTCTCGGCTTGTTGTGCACACTGGCTGCTTCATTTGTGTTGTATTAATTTCTGACATCGTAAAATCAAAATCCATACTCTGAAAAAAGTGGTTTGCAAGAAAAAGGATAGTTGTATTTTCTAGACAGAAGAGCTGCCGTATGGGATCGGATCAGAAGTCCATTTATAATATCTTCCTTCCTTCCTTCCTTCCTTCCTTCCTTCCTTCCTTCCTTCCTTCCTTCCTTCCTTCCTTCCTTCCTTCCTTCCTTCCTTCCTTCCTTCCTTCCTTCTTCCTTCCTTCCTTCCTTCCTTCCTTCCTTCCTTCCTTCCTTCCTTCCTTCCTTCCTTCCTTCCTTCCTCCTTCCTTCCTTCCTTCCTTCCTTCCTTCCTTCCTTCCTTCCTTCCTTCCTCCCTTCCTCCCTTCCTCCCTTCCTCCCTTCCTCCCTTCCTCCCTTCCTTCCTTCCTTCCTTCCTTCCTTCCTTCCTTCCTTCCTTCCTTCCTTCCTTCCTTCCTTCCTTTTCCTTTCTTTTCCTTTCTTTTCCTTTCCTCCCTTCCTCTTCTTCTTCTTCTTCCTCTTCTTCCTCTTCTTCCTCTTCTTCCTCTTCTTCCTCTTCTTCCTCTTCTTCCTCTTCTTCCTCTTCTTCTTCCTTTTGTTATTATTGCACCCTATAGGGGATTTGCAGAGAGAAGAACATAGAAACACATGGCATAAATTAATTCCTCCCTAGAACACCTCTTACTTTCCTGAAATAAATTGTGGAACATCTTCCTTTTCTCCTTCATCTGGGAACTGTAAGTGTATCATCATGCTTAATAGGACAAATGGAGGTATGTCCTGCTAACTTATCTAACCCCCCCATCAATTTACCCAGGCCTTTGGCTTCCGTGATGTTTTACGGCCTTTAAGTCCCACAACTTAATAATCATAGAATCATAGAATCATAGAATGGTATGAGTTGGAAGGGACCCCAAGGATCACAGAGCTCCAACCCCCCTGCCACAGGCAGGGCCACCAACCTCAGGCCTGGATCTACACTAGGTTGCCCAGGGCCCCATCCAACCTGGCCTTGAACACTTCCAGGGACGGGGCATCCACTACCTCTCTGGGTGGCCCCTTCCAGCACCTCACCACTCTTTCTGTAAAAATCTTCCCCCTAATATCTAATCTAAACCTTCCTTCCTTTAGTTTTAATCCATAATTCCTTTAGTTTTAATCCATAATGTGATCATCATATGTCCTTGTGAAAATCTGTTGGTTTCTTTGAACATCCCTTGCTTCCACTATTTTTGAGAGAGAGAACGTAGTTGTTTCCTGCAGATCTGCTGTCTCCATACCATTTGTGTGAGCATATGGTGTCTCATTCATTTATTTTCCAAGTTGAAGACTCACGTTTTACTTAATACCTCTTTTCAAGCAGTTTTGTCCCCAGCCTATCTTATTCTATGTTCTTTTTGAGGTCATAATGATGACTGGTCAATAGTCAATCACCACTTCCTCTGCTCTCATGATTGGTGCATCCTGAAGAGTAGGAAATCTAGCAAAGAAGGAAGGAGGCCTGCATGGATGAGCACAGAGATCCTGGAAAATCTCCAAGGGAAGAAGGAATTTTACAGAATGTGGAAAAAAAGGACTGGCCACTTGGGATGAATACATGGATGTAGTCAGAGAACACAGGGATGCAACAAGGAAGGCTACTTGGAGTTAAGTCTGGCAAAGGATGTCAAGGACAACAAGAAGGACTTTTTCAAACACATCAGCAGCAAAAGGAAGAGAAGGGAGAATGTGGGCCTCCTGCTGAATGAGGTGTGGAACATAGGGAGAAGGCAGAGTTACTGAATGCCTTTTTTTTGCTTTGGCCTGTACCGCTAAGGCTGGCCATCAGGAATCCCAGATCCCCAAGGTAGGAGAGAAAGCCTGAAGAAAGGAAGACCTCACCTTGGTTGAGGAGGATTGGGTTAGAGAACATCTAGTAAAACTCAACATCCGTGGGCCCTGATGGGATACACTCATAAGTGCTCAGGGAGCTGGCAGATGACATTGTTAAGCTGCTCTGAATCATCTTTGAAAGGTCATGGAGAACAGGAGAGGTGCCTGAGGACTGAAGGAAAATCAATGTTACTCTGTTCTTCAAAAAGATCAAGAAGGAGGACCCAGAAAACAATAGGCCAGTCAGCCTCACCTCCATCCCTGGAAAGACCTCATTGTGGGGGTCATCAATAAGCATGTGGAGGAGGAAGAAGGTTTTGAGGAGCTGTCAACATGGATTGACCAAAGGGAAATCATGCCTGGTCCATCTGATAGTCTTCTGTGATGGCATGACTGTCTGGGTGGATGAAAGGAGAGCCATGGGTGCTGTCTACCTTGACTTCAGCAAGGCTTTTGACACCTTCTCCCATAACATCCTCTTAAGCAAGCTCAGGAAGTGTGGGTTGGATGAGTGGGCAGTGAGGTGGGTTGAGAACTGGCTGAATGGTAGAGCCCAGAAGGTTGTGATCAGCAGTGTGGAGTCTGGCTGGAGGTCTGTAGCCAGTGGTGTGCCCCTGGGGTCAGTGCTTGGTCTGGTGTTATTCAACATATTCATCAGTGACCTGGATGAGGGGACAGGCTGTACCCTCAGCATGTTTGCTGATGATACCAAAGAGGGAGGAGTGGCTGACACACCAGAAGGCTGTGCTGCCATTCAGTGAGACCTGGACAGGCTGGAGAGTTGGACAGAGAGGAACCAAATAAAATTCAACAGGGGCACCTGCAGGGTCCTGCACCTGGGGAGGAGTAACCCCTGGCACCAGGGCAAGTTAGGGGTTGACCTAATGGGAAGCAATGCAGCAGAGAAGGACCTGGGAGTCCTGGTGGACAATAAGCTCTCCATGGCCACCCGTGTGCCCTCACAGCCAAGAAGGCCAGTGGTACCTGGGGTGCATTAAGGAAAGCATGGCCAGCAGGTTGAGGGAGGTTCTCCTCACCCTCTGCCCTGGTAAGGCCACATCTATAGTTGTGTGTGCAGCCCCAATTCAAGACAGGGATCTACTAGAGCAAGTTCAGCTGATGGCTGTGAGGATGATGAGGGGACTGAAACATCTCTCCTGTGGGGAAAGACTGAGAGACCTGGGGCTGTTAGTCAGGAGAAGACTGTGAGGAGTCCTTGCTTATCAGTATCTAAAAGGTGGGTGTCTAGAGGAAGGGGCCAGACTTTTCTCAGTGGTGCCCAGTGACAGGATGACAGGCAGTGGGCACAAAGTTGACTGCAGGAAGTTCCACCTGAGCATGAGGAAGAACTTCTTTGCTGGGAGGGTGGCAGAGCCCTGGGCCAGGCTGCCCAGAGAGGTTGGGGAGTCTCCATCTCTGGAGACATTGACACCCCATGATCCTGGATGCTGTACTGTGCAGCCTGCTCGAGGGGATCCTGCTCTGGCAGGGCATTGGACTGGATGATCTCCAGAAGCCCCTTCCAACCACAACCAGCCTGTGAACCTGTGATATTTTCTAGTGGAGACCTCAGTTCCTTTCAAAAAATTCCCTAACATAGTGTAAAAGTTGTAAAAAAGTGACTTGGGTCTCTGCCAAGGGGAGATAAATTTACTTCTGATGATTAAGTGCCACATGTATTGTACTTTCACAAGCTTGTCTTTGAAGGTGTAGAGTGTTACTGTGAGGCAGCAGCCACAGTGCAGTCTCCTCCAAGTTTGTGTCTTAAACTTTGCTGAGTGAATGTTCGGTATCCATAGCTGCTGTAAACCAGGATATTTTTCATTGGCTACTGTGAACAAAGAAATAAATATTACTTAGGCCAGGAACCTCCTTTCAGCTTTTTCAAGTTAACTAATATGTAATACAGGAAATTATGATTAGAGAAAGTGATGTTTTTCCTGTTAATTAAGTGTCAGAGGGAAACAAAAGGTGGCATTCCAAGTCCCACTCTTATGAGATATATTCAGATAGGTAGGCACAGAAAGGCAGAAATGTATGTGCTTTATTTACTTGTCAATACGAAATTCCTTCCTCTGTGACGGTTCTCTCAGTGGTTCAAAGTGCAGCCTGGTAGATGCAACTGGTTGCATTTCTACTGGCTGTGTTTGTGGTCTGCGTGCTGCAGTCAGACTCCTGATGCGTTTTTCCTTCTTTCCTCCTGCTGAGTTTTGGTGACATAACACACCTTTTTGCACACCCTTGTCACAGGACACTGTGTGTTCAAGGTGAAGCTGCACCACCTATCCTGAGCAACTCTCCTAAATACAGAAAATAACCATGTAATATGCTGTCATTCACAAAATTGTGGCTTACACCAGTTACGTTCACCATGCAAATATACTACCTTTAGGTTTCTCCCACACAGTGAAAGGTTCTATTACATCACATGTCTTCAGTCAAAGGTGTGAAACCTTCAGAGGCAACAGTCATCAACCATTGGCACGACAGAATGAGGCAATATGTTTTCTAGCCTAAAATAACTTATGGGTCATTGTCCAGACAAGTACAAACAGGTAACTTGAAGCTGAAAACTCTGGTCAGGCTACAAAGGAATCACAAATGGAGACAGAACAGGGTAGAAAGGACGTCGGGAACAGCACATTTAGCAGCTTTCAGAAGCAACACACTCATCATTTGCACAAAGCATCCTCATGTTAGCCTTCAACTATTTCTAACAGCTGGGATGACGCAGAAGGGGATCAAAGCATGCTCCAAACTCTTCTGGAAGAGGAGGAAGAAACATCTTCATCAGCAGAAATACTATTAGCTGTAATGCCTGCTAATGACAGGTAAAGTTATCTTGGATGTGTTGACTTGGACTGCAGAGGACGCAGTGAAGGTTTACCCAGTGCGGGCCCTCTGAAGACGCCAAGTAGAGCATCAATGTAGTACATGAATGCAAAATAAATGCAGTGTGACTTTGCCATGAGTAAGCAGCCCGAGCTACCCAACATCAGGGACTACAGAGAACTGGAGTTCCACTTATCCACAGGTGGGAACATCCGTGGAGCAGGTAAAGCCTTGCTGGTCTGCATCGGTAGATTTATCGAGGTGTGAACAATGATGTGTTCCCAGTGTTTACAGACCAAATAGTCTGATTGTTTCAAAATTATTCCCCTTTGCTGGACACCCTCCTCTCCCCCCTCCCAGTATTTTACTTGTGGAAATGTAGGCGTTACATTTGAGGAAGGATTAGGTATAAATGGTCATACTGACAGTGAGCAAAGGTATAAACAGAGCCAACAGTCTGAGCTCCCTGTAGTGAGACATACCCAACAGCTGCCTCAGCACAGCTTTCCGGTTCTAAAAAGATGCTATATTGAATTTTTTTGCTGAAGGGAAAAAAAAAAAAAGAAAACATTTGGAGGGAAAGCAAACATTCTTTGGATGGAGAAGGTATGTGTAACTCCAGTATTTCAGCATACACATTACAATCTGTCTTCAGAATGACATAGATGAGCCCAATGTGAGGGCGCTTATTTAAAGGGCTGGTGACCTCCCCACTTACACAGCAATGCACAGTTCTAAAGATTAATTAAAAATACAGTTCACAGAAGCTAAAGCAAAGTAAGCAATATGTGTACGGTTATTTTTCTGGATTAGTAAATACAGAGACAAAGTTTTTAGCAGACTCTAAAGGAATTCCTCTTTCAGTGCAGGTATTACCAGTGTTAATCACACAGATGACTGATTGCAGGACCAAGTACTTCCACATACGAATTCAATTCTCTAAGATGTCAGAGAGTATTAGCCTTCAGCTGCTTCTCCAGAAATATTTTGCTTATCCCTGCAAAAAGTGATGTACTTGAGAAAAATGCATTACATAACAAACAAAATCACATGTAATTTCAGTTTTAGCATCTAATTATTATGTTGTGTCCAACACTACAATACCAAAAAGGCTTCTCTTTTTAAAAAAAAAAAGTCATTAAAAGCAACAGGCAAACAGCAGCACAGCTGTTTTCTTTCATAAACATATTTAGCAACTGAGACCTTGTAGTGTTATTTCTGAAATTGCCACGTTCACCAAGCACCTTAAGTTATTAATAGCTTGTCTGCCTCTGGCATGAAAAAAACATCTTTTTGAATTTAAGCGATCCTTGCATTCTTAGTCTTCAAAACTATTAATGTTAGCAGGGGAAAAAACAATATAAATATATATATAAAATTAAACAACAAAGTACAGAAAAGGGAATAGATTAATTCTGACTCAGTTCCTGTGAAGGTGTCATGCTAAAGAAGATACA
Organism: Porphyrio hochstetteri; assembly: GCA_020800305.1. Taxonomy (NCBI): domain Eukaryota; kingdom Metazoa; phylum Chordata; class Aves; order Gruiformes; family Rallidae; genus Porphyrio; species Porphyrio hochstetteri. Next base: position 4,672,957 of record CM036938.1, on the reverse strand, counting down.
CAAAGCATGGACCCAACAAAATATGATGCTTTTTTGGGTGGGGTTTTTGCTTGGTGAGAATCTGCAGGATGTATACACAGAGAAATCTGGATTCCCTGTCGGGGACTAAGTACCTAAAAGCCAGGCATCACCTCAACCTAGCTCATCTCATGAGGGGGTGCCAGGTTAGCATGGCCACATGCAAAACGACACTAACTCCCAGAGCAGCCCCAGGGTTTCTCCAGCTTGGTGGGATGATGTGTGGTGGGGCACTGGGCACCGCACAAAGGTGCCAAACTTTCTAATCCAGCACAAGCAACAGGCAGAGAGGGACATGGAGGCAGCTGCCAGTTGTCACAGTGCTGAATCCTTTCACGTGTTACAGTGCACAACAGTGAAAATGGGACGTGGATTAAATTAATAAAAAAAAATGCACCACAGACACCATGTCACTAAGAAAGCCAGTAACTTTACTGATTTGTCTGCAAAATACAAATTATACCTTATTTCCAGCAGGAGAATCTTTTGAAATTTTCCCATTTTTGTTCACTACAGACAGCTGAATTAAGTCCCTTGAGATACACAGATGTGGTTTAACTTAGTTATAACATCTTGTCATCTAGTGGCGACAAAGTCCAGCTTATGCCGCTGTGAGCCTCTACTTTAATATTTGTTGCAAATGCTTGTATGCTCCCATTTACAAGCTATTTTGTTATCACCATTGTTTTATGGAAGCAAATCCCCATGAAAGAGAAGAAAAAAAGGAAAAAAAAAAAAAAAGAAAAAAGGATACAACAAACCATCTGAAGCAATCCAAGTGTAATGCCTGTGGTAACCCAGGTCTGGCATCAGTTACTCCACAAAAGACTCTGGTACTGCTTTTATTAATTTTTTTTTAATATATATTTTTTTTAAGGTTTTTTTTTTAAATGAGTTACTTAACTGACCTTTTTTTGAATCAAACTGAGGTACGGATCAGTCTGAGGTATGAGCAGGGAAGGTAGAAACGCAACATCTGATTATGAAAATAATCAAACGGATACTTTTGATGCAGAAGGTCTGTGGCTCAAAGCTTGGATTGCTCCACATCTTTGGTTAAAATATATTAACAAAAGCCTTTTATTACATCTACAGTCTGAAGCATTCTAACAGACACCAATGTTCCATCAGTCCTTCAAGAGACCTGTAGTGGCAGGAAATTAATGCCATATAACTGACGACATCACAGCAGATGGCACAAACAGGAACAGATGAAGTATGCCATGTTTAGGCAACAGCCTTTATTGAGGTTTCAAGTGGCTTTTAAAAAATTACAAAGCATTTACCTTCAAGGCGAAGGGAAGAAGGAAAAACACAACAGCTCTGTTAGGACTATAGATAAAAGAGGGTATATAGGATAACACGTACAATACAAAAGGGTTGACATCCTTGAAAACAGTCTAAGAGTTCTTTTATTCTTATGCTAGCTTTACCTGAAAAAGATCTGAGGACAACAGATATTTTTATATTATTCATTAAAAACTGCTAAATTCCTCTTCTGGGAAAAATATAAGCCATTTTGTTATAAAACACAACTTTTGAAAAACACTGAAATGACAAAAGCTTTACTGCGAATGGCTCAATGCGTACAATATACAGGTTGTGCAGATAGGGTATATCATATAATTGTCACCAGCAATTAAACACTAACTGACAACACCTTTTAATAGAGGTTAGCTTAGCTATAACAATACTTGCAGATGTCTAGAATGCCACTTCAGGTGTTTGAACTTACAATTAAGAATGTTGCCTAAAACATCATATAGCATGGGTTAAGGTAAAGTAAATGTTAATACTCTTTCAGGGCTCTGCCCCAAACTCCTTAAATACAAAGGAATCACACAATAAACCCAAATTAGCTTTGCAAATACAATAAATGGTAAGGTACAGATAAAGGAACAAGAAAGGTAGACAGTTAGTTTACAGAAAGTGACTTCACAATCAAAGTTGTGCTTCTTATCATTAGATCAGTTTGCAAATAATGCATTATCCCCCACAATTTTGCCAGTATGAGTTAGCTGCCCTCTGCAGCAGGAACAAGAGGGACGACTGGCATTTATTTTCATGTGATTTTTGTTCTAGTCGTGTTTATACAAAAAAAAAAAAAAAAAAATCACTGTCAGAGTTAATATAAATTGCCCAGGCAATACTTTTTCACGCTACTTTCTGCTTAGTTACTTGCAGTAATATATTACACTGCATCTTCGTTAAATACGGTATCTTTCCTTTTCTCATGCGTTGCTGAGGCAAATCGCAAGGTAAACTATTAATATGGCTATTCGTCATATATCAATAGACCAAATCCCCTTCCCCACTGACAAGTTTCTACTACAATACTGATAAAGTTGTATTTTTTCTTTTCTTGAAATTACAAGGTACATTTGTGATATATTTGCATATTTTTGACACACCAAAGTTTAAAATTCTCCAAAGAGATTATGAGTATAGGTTCATCTGAAAGTGAAGAAAGTGGTTTCAAAAAACAGGGTTTTTTTTGTGTTTTAAAATTAATTATGGGCCCCATTTTACCTTTTTTTTTTTTTTTTTTTTTTTGCGTTTTTGTAATTTTTTGGGTTTTTTGTGGGTTTTTTTGGTTTTTTTTTTTTTTTGTGTTTTAACACATGCGTATCGTTTCCTTTACCCTGCAGATTGCTACACAAGATAAGATGGATGCATTAGTAGCACAGTATTCCGCTTAAAGAGTTTCCAGATTATGCACTAGTCCCTGCACGGCTGAGAGTGCCTGTAAGGCAGGCTTCTATAAAGTCATGATAAGTGAAAAGCGTTATGTCGTAATGCACGCCGTAGTCTGTTCATCACCCTCTACTACAGAGAGGTACACTCTACCACTGAGCAGTGCACAGCAACTGCACGTATAGGTGGGAAATAGAGCGTGGATTTCCCTTAACAAAATGTTCTGTGTCGATGTTTAGCTGTCGCAGCTATATTCTTCGTCATAGTGTCAACGTGTGTAGGTGAGAGTTGGAAGGAGTCTTGGAAAAAGGAGAAAAAATACAGTTTTACTATGGCACTAACATTTTGCTTACACACTTCCCCCATTCAACAGAAAGGTTAAACTGAAACATTTGAACATACCATTTTATTCTAATAAACAGGAGGGACAGCGAGGGACTTCAAAGAGATGATACATTCCCTCTGGTCAAGCTATTTTAAGTCAAAGGAACAATATGAGGCAGGAGAAAAAGCGGGTGCCCTATGCTGAAGCGAGTCTGGCTAGGGTGCGAACACTCAGGGAGCATCGTTCAACAACGTGCCCACTGCGGGGATGACGTCACCGCGGAGGTCCGTGACAGCCAGGGACCTGATGGCCGATACCGGCTGCGTGGACATCAACCAGCTTTTAAACGGCCCTTTTTAACTGCCGATCTCCCCAGGAGGTTTAGATCCGCGGGAGAGAGAGAGAGAGAGAGAGGGGAGCAATCTTTGCACCACCCGCGCTCGCGTCCGATCCCTCCCTTTACACCCTCCCTGCCGCTTCTGCAAATAGTCACCTGCACTCACGTAACCGACAGCCGTGAGAGCTGTACATCCGATTCTGACAGGCAGAATACCAGCTTCACGAATGAGAAAGGGCCACGTTATGCCGCTTTGTCATTTAACCCATGGAAAACTACGAGATACGCAGGACGATAAGTAATAGAAGGGCCCTTAACTTGTTACAATGCACAAAACAGCATGAAAGAACTAATCAGTATATACAACAGATCGCAGTTCACCCAACTGATTGTAAAATGCTGTATTAAAATGACTTAAAGTTGTTACACCATGGGTAAATTCTTACTCTTTACAGATCGGTCTTTCAACAGCTGACTTCGATCTGCAAAATGTATACCCAGTAAAAGAAAACCGAAAGAAAATAGTTAAATGTGCAACTGCACAAATATAATTCCCCACTATTAAGATAACAAAAACTTTTGCTATTACCATAATTATTATATATATTAGAAAGCTATACACAAGCATGTTAATTTCACAGATTTTTTTTTTAAAAGATTCTTAATATTTTATATAATTAGAAATACACATTTCAAAAACAAAACTTCTGCAAAGAGAAAACAGTTATCTTGGTTAGCAAAGCATGGAGTTCTTCATGGCTTAGGGTAGTGCTTTCTATACAAAAAGTCCTTTTTGTTTGTTTCTTCAGGACTGTTTAAAAGATTAGCGAAGCTATCAAGGAAAAAAAAGAACACATTTTGGCTTAAGGAAACTACAAAAGCCACAAATGCTTTGCAAACTCTGTCTTACTTTTTAATATGAAAATAAGCAAAATGTAATGTACATATTTTTATTTTTTTATTTTTTATTTTCTAATAAGTGATGCAGACCCAGAATTTCTGAAATTAAATACGTTAGCCCTCGAACTCAACATCTTTACAAGTATGGTCCTCTTCAAATGTTTTGATCCTTTTTTAAGCGCCATACTCTATAATGATAATGCCTGCATGTTTGTGAGCACTTTTCGGTTACGTTAGGTGACCCGGTCTCTTTCTAGAATCAATTCGTGGCCACCCAACTGCTGGGTCTGTCAAAACATCTGTACATTTTCTATATGTTGCATAACAGCTGCTTTCTCTCTCAGTAAAGATCTGCCAGTTTTCCAGCAAATGTGTGGTTTTTTTTTTTTTTTTCCTTTTGTCTATTTACATGTAAATAACGTTGAACCTGCAACATGACACTATCTATCGTAACATACATTTTGCAAGGGAGCACAACAGTGAAAAGAAGTTAGCCTTAAAGTCTATTTTGTACAAGTGTTCCGTTGTACAACTCAAGTGCTAAGCTTATCTCAGCATTTCCGTTTATCCTTACACTGTATCATCACTGAGGCAATTTAAAAGTACTTTTACAAAACAGAGTACCTGACTTTTTTTTTTTTTTCTTTTTTTTCTCCACACACGGCACATATAATGCATATCGACCCCCCCCTCCCCCTCCCTCCCCTCCCTCATTAAGGTATAGCACACACACACACTGCAAGAAGGAAAAAAAAAAATAACCAACCCAAAACCAAAAAAAAAAAACCCAACCAAAAAAAAAGAAAGAAATTTAAAAGAACCAAATAAAACCAACCCCCCCAAACTAATAGGTAATAATGTTATCATGTCGCCCATCCTTCAGACAGCCGCATGCGCTTGACAGAGGGGCTTTCCCTTTCGTCCGGCGAAGGTCTGGTGAGTCCAATGGGGGAGTGGAATTCGTTCCGGTGATCTTCTCGGTCACTTCCATCGTAGGAACTGCTACAGCTGCTCAAACTGTCAACTGGAGATCTCCCCGCCTCATGGCGCGTGTGCTGTGGGTATCTCGAGGGTGTGGTGGTACGATCTCTAGGAGGAGAAACAGGTTCTGACTTGATGTTGAGGCTTTGAGTAGAAGGCAGGGAGAGATTTGTACTCTGAGATAAATGAGTGCTAGTGCAAGCTCTGTAGGAGGAAAGGAAACCCAGTTACAGACGGAGGAGGCATGGAGCCCCCAGATATGCACAAACACTCACACGAAACACCAGTGTAAAGGCTCGCGCAGGGCCAGCATGTGCGGGCCGTGTTCTGGGTGGAATTCCCAAATTCAGGAGGTGAAAGCATCACCACGAGTGTGGTTGCCTGGAGCGGGACATGCCCTTGGTTTAGAAAAGGGGTGGGTCTCACTTTTCATCTCTTTTTTTTTTTTCTTTTTTAAGATTTCTTTTGACTCAAGGGTCACACCAAATTTCGTAAGGCAAGCCTTTGCACTGTTGGAACCACCTGCAGGTTTCTCTATGACTAATGCTTGTGTGTGTGTGTGTGTGTGTGTATGCACTGGCTGAGACAGGGGAGGCACGGACTTTCTGCTGGGATCAACCCAATTGCTTTGAACGCACCCAAACATTTTTACTCTGACAAGCGACTTCAGATGCAAAGCAGAAACAAAGATTTGGGCCGGGTACATTTTATGCCTTTCAGATTACAGTTGAAATCACCAGTCCTAGGATTGACATCAGTGAAATACCACAGGCAAGCAAGGATTTAGATACGATTTCACGATTTAAATCTATGAATTCCTAACTCCTCCCAGAATGCTTTGGAATAAACTACCAAAGAGAAGCTGAAGAGCAGTGGAAGATGTCAGAGGACTGTGCTGTTTGCCTCTGGGAGAGCCCGGCTCAGAGGATGCTCCAAGCACTGTGAGAAAAACCTTCGCTAAAAACCTTTTCAGAGGCAAGACACGTAGCTTCTAAGTGCATTTTTGTGGGCAGGCCATGGCAGAGGAAAGCTGAAACATGCAGGGAGGAGAGCGAACGCTTCGTGGGAGAAATGCGATCACTTGCATCTGCGGGATGATTTGTACAAAAGCACCACCTCCTGGTAAAACCTGACTTTTCCTTATTAAAACTGACTTTCTCAGCACACACTCCATGTTACGTTCCACTTGGGGACCGTTCGCCAGGCTGAAGTCGGTGTCTAACCCCAAAGACACAGTCTGAAGACTTCTAGCAGTCATATAGGGGTGGGTGGGAGGGGGGACACTGAGAGCAGTTAGGGTAACAGACCGCTTGCCCTCAGAAAACTTTAAACCCAGAGGGATGTGCATGCATTTTTAAGTCAAGCAGAAGAAATACTGGGATTTGGAAGTAATTTTTTAAGCACGTTAGAAGAAACAATTGGGTTTAGATGTGGTCTTTTCATTTATTTAAATATTTGACTTTTCCTGGTATCTCATTAACTGGGAGTTGAGCTTTACTTAAGCAATGCTTACTACAGCTTTGCTGAGGGGCGAAAGGTTGTTTCCTTTTCTCCTGACAGATTTAAAATGGAACTATGTGGTTTCAGTATTTGAAATATATCAGCTGCTTTTATCAGGAATGATTGCAGTCTTTAGGAACGGATGGATCTCGTTAGGAAACAGAGAAAACAGGATGTTTACCTCCAACTGCTTTTATCTACCCTTCATTCCTGTACAGATGAATGTGCCAGATTTGCAGCAATCCCCTTCATAAGCCACAGAGTTAGTAATAGCCCTTGCTGTAGCAAATGTAGACTCTTTTTTTTTTTGGCAAAGAGGACATTTTCTGTGCTTTTGTAACTATTAAATTAACACATATAAGAAACTATAAATATGTCATTCCAGTCTAGTGAAATATTCCACTCTGTCCCTGGAAACTTCTTGAAAAGAATCCAAGAAAAATAAAAAAATACATTCTTAAGGGTTTAGGGTTTGTTTTTTTATTTTATTTCGTTTGATTTCTTTTGCTTTTCATTTCCAGTGACTTTATTTTTCAGTTGCTTAGGAGATGCTGGGACTTCACCTGGGAAAACAGGCTGCCAGTTTAGCATGTATGACAAGATTACATCCGATTTCAGATGCCAAGCTTATAGCTAAGCCCGAAAGACCTATAATGCAGGATGGTGAAGCCTGGGGATTTGATTTAGAAATGTTTGATATGAGCAGATGACATGTCACTTTGCAAAGCTGGGGACAGCTAAAACCCCCTGCTAGTTAAAAACCAACCATATTCAGTCAAATTTGTTCACACAGACCATACTTGCTGTGTGACAGACCCCAAAGGAAAAAATCCAGAGGGATAAGCTGCATTTTCTATGAAGCAGAGCTAGTAATGCCACACTGCAGTGTTCCTTTTTTAATAGTGCTGCAGCGCTGAGCGTAAGAATGCATCTCTGCAGACTCTTCTTTAGGTTTCTTGTGATTCATCACCAGGGTTATGTAAATAACTGGCATACAAATTTTACAAATACTACAGGTTGGTCTGCATTTTGAGCACTTGTTGGTAAATGGAAAAAAGATTAAGTCATCATTTTGGTAGGTCAGGACTAAATTTTTGAGGTTTGAACAGCATAAATAAAGCAATTGATTTGTGTCACAATTCAGGTGTTCTTTTCTTCTTAAGCATGGCCTTTTAAAATGTCTTTTTCTGCTGAATCTTTTCCTGAATGTTAGTGTCTGGTTTTTTAGTGACTATAATTGACAGTATTTCATTAACATTTTCAGAAACTTTTTAATGAGACTCTCCTGTAAGCTAATATGGTCAGTTACAAAGGAGATGTACTGCTACACATAGATGTGATCGGTGAATCACAGAATCACTAGGTTGGAAAAGACCTTTAGATCTTCCAGTCCAACTGTACATATCTTATGCTAAACCATATCCCTGAGCACCTCCTCTACCTGTCTTTTAAACACATCCAAGGTTGGTGACTCAACCCCATCCCTGGGCAGCCTGTTCCAGTGCCTGATAACCCTTTCGGTGAAGAACTTTTCCCTAACACCTGGCCTGACCCTGCCCTGGTGCAGCTTGAGGCCATTGTCCCTTGTCCCATCTCCTACCCCCTGGCTGAAGAGACCATCTCCCACCTCTCTACAACCTCCTGTCAGGTCAGTGTAGGCGGTGATAAGATCTCCCCTCAGCCTCCTCTTCTCCAGGCTGAACACCCCCAGCTCCCTCAGCCGCTCCTCAGAGGATTTGCCCTCCAGCCCCTTCCCCAGCCTGGTTGCCCTTCTCTGGACTCGCTCCAGGACCTTGATGTCCTTCTGGTAGTGAGGGGCCCAGAACTGGACACAGCACTTGAGGTGCTGCCTCACCAAGACCGAGTACAAGGGCACAATCCCCTCCCCACACCTGCTGGCCACACTGTGTCTGACACAAGCCAGAATGCCATTGGCCTTCTTGGCCACCTGGGCACACTGCTGACTCATATTCAGTCTGCAGTCAACCAGCACCCCAAGGTCCTTCTCTGCCTGACAGCTCTCCAGCCAGTCTCCCCCCAGCCTGTAGCACTGCATGGGGTTGTTATGTCCCATGTGCAGCACTCTACACTTGGCCTTCTTAAACTTCATCCCATTGGTCTCAGCCCATCAATCCAGCCTGTCCAGATCCCTCGGAAGAGCCTCCCTACCCTCAGGCAGATTCCTCAGACACTTCCTCTCAGCTTAGTGTCATCTGCAGACTTCCTTGGGTACCCAAAAATTACAAGTCTGTTTGTTACTGGATGGTTTCTTGTGTGTAAGTGTAGAAACAACTATTTGCATCCACATGTAACAATGCAGACTTTACACCGTTGCTTCAAATAGTTATGTAGTTTTGGTCCAGGCATGCCCTACGTTCATCACGTGAAACCTACACTAAATTAACTGAAAAACAAACAGGTTTTGAGTATTGAAAATGACTTTAAAGGACTGCATATAATGATAAGCACTCAATAAGTGCCATGTAGTCTGCTCATGTTGATGCAGTCACTTTTTTCCCATACTTTGTATGAAAACATTTCATCTTATGAGGACAATGAAGAAAACTAAAATTCTGCTTTCAGACAGCTGTCCCTGTTACAACCAATATACTGAAAATGTGATGTTTATTTAGAACGTAACAGCCACGTGGGAGAAACACTGGTTTCTATCGGGGTCCTGTGTAAGAGGTTGGGGGCAAGTCAGGATGCAGCGAGCTTGCAAGCAGGTTTAGTTCTTGCTGCTGATGCAGTGAGATCAGTTCTGCATCTCTCTCCACCTATTCGAGTCTCTGACTGGTATGGGTGCTCAGCATGCACAGATAGAAGTGCAGGGCTGAGCAGGTGATGGGGGAGGACGTGGACACGCACCAGAGATGTTTTTACACAGGAAAAAAAGTGGTCTGTTCAAAGAAGAAACAGCCTCACATATCTCTTCTATGCCCACACTTGCTTCTCTAAATTAGTTTGCTTCCTCAATTTATGCAGTTCCCCCCCCCCCCAAATACATGTAAGGAACAATTGAAAATTTGCTGCAAAATTTAGTTATGTAACTTTAGTCAAGTGCTGGTCTGTAACTAGGAGAATAGAGGATATTTTTGACTTGCTAGCGAAGCAACCTTCCTTCCTCCCCTCTGTTTTTATTTCAGGCAAAAGCAAAGTTGTGGGTTTTTTTTTTTTTTTAATGTATTTTGATCACTGTGAAAGTAGAATAAGAATTTCTGTGTCATGATATTTTGATTATCTCTTACACACTAAGGTCTACATTTTAAAAAAGAAATTTCTAAACAAAGGATAATATGAAAATGAGTCATTGTACCATCTTATTTACAATGGTGGCATAAGAAAAAAAGGCTCAATCCCAAATATAAAAGGCTTTTATTTGCAACAAGGAAGGTGGCAGAACTGCTACAAATTCACAAAACATGATGTCACAGCACCTAACTTTTTCAGTAAAAACGGTTCAATGGAGAATATTTGCCCCTATCTAGCTATGGCTATTACCTAATCATAATTAGTCATTGCTAAGCAATGTTTGCTGTCTGCCACAGAAAAACTCAACAATACGGACAGATTTGGACAATTTTTTATGTTCAAGTGGGTAGAAGTTTGGAGAAACTTCTTTTACTTAAACAATTATCTATACTGATGATTTTTCAGATGGAATACTGTGAACATGTGTCTATGTTTTATATGACTTATATTTTAGGAAAGCCAAAATTTCACCTGTGGGTGATACTGAAGAGTGAGAAGATTCCCTCGTAGACTGGGAAATATGGATGTAAGAGAACATGTCTAAAGAATTTAGATAATTTATTTCCAAGTTCGGTGTGGACTTCCCTTCCTGTTAGCAGCCATTAAATTCTGGTAGCCTCTTTAGTCCATATTAAATAAGCAGTAACCCTCTCTATAAGATCAACTGAAGAAATATTCAGACACAGTCATAGAATCATAGACTTTCCCGAGTTGGAAGGGACCCCTAAAGATGATAAAGTCCAACTCCTGGCTCCATACAGAGCCAGCCAAGTCAAAGCAATCCCAAACTTCTGGGAGGGACTGGGTTTCAGTGGGATTTGTGTGTATTATTTCCAGTCATAGACCTAACTAAAAGACTACAAAAGTAATATTCTGCTTTTTAACCTAAAAAGTTGAAAAGTCTACCTTGTCTTAATGTCCCAATCATATCAAAACAGGCTCTACACTGCTATCCTATTCACCAGGCTCAGCAAAAGGCCAAAAGCTGTGCAGACATGAGCAGCGAACTGTTCTCATGTCTTCAAGTATTTGCCCTCAAGCCCACTGGCACTGGTATGGTTGTGAAGTCATTGCAGAGTTGACATGAAGAGTTGAGAGTTAGGTTGTAGAGAACTCCAGTTATCTTAAAGATGGCTCTGACACTGCTGCTGAAATCGTTTTGAACTTATCTGGAGCAAGCAAATGCATCTAACCATATCCTACTCTATTTCTTCTGCCAGACATTGAGGAAACAGAGCTGGCTTTCATCTTCAGGCTTTGGTAAAAGCACCAAAACTTGCTGGAGAACTAGGATGTCTCTTGCAGTAACTCTGTTTTCTCACAGGTCTTTACAGCCTAGTGTTATCAACAAACATCTCAGGGTTGCCAAATCTTTCCAATATACGACCTGACTCTGTACAGGGATTTGGGTGGTCAAACCCTTTCTAGAAATATTTTCTCAAATACCTGGGAATAACTATAGTTTTGTGTGATTCTTTTGATCTTCCCACAAATTCTAGCTCAGGTTGACATGGACTGAATATGTTCTGTATAATTTCAAGTTTTCAAAAGTTAGCACAGGTGCTTTTGCATGTAGGACTCAGTGACTAAAATAAAATACAGAAATGCTTTTGATTTTCCGCAAAGATAGAAGGCTTCTCCAGGGACTGTCAATGAAGCTGAATTCATTTACAAATCACTGAAAGAATAATAATAAAAGTAGCAACTCAGAATGTATTCCACCAGCAACGGTGAATACACTTTGACATTCTGTAATATGAATTAACAAACAGATGACAATGTGTGACATATCTGAAAAGGCATGTAGTTAGTTCAGGATTTAATTTATTATTTTTTTTTTTGGTTGACCAAATAGCCTTATTATTTTCTTTGGTACACCACTGAAAACACTCAGCTTATGGTAAGGTTATGTATACATTGATATCTAATGTGAGTTTTAAATTTATTTGAGGCTTCGTGTCTTTGGTTGTATGGTTAGCCTGAATGTTGCCCCAGAAACAGTACAAACTCAAAAAGAAAATAGAAGCAGCATAAAAAAATGGTATTAAGACTATTTTTTCTAGCACAGCAACTATTTCACTTGTATGTTTTTATGTAGTTAGCATCTAGATATGCTTATTTATATAGAAATGAGGTTTAATTTTTTTTGTTTGTTTCCTCTGAAATGCTTGTACAGCTGTCCTTCAAAAACCCAAGCTGCACATTAAGTTACAAGAAGTGGTCAGATAAATTAGAAGGAGAATTTTGAAATTTAAGCCACATTTGTAGTATTAAATAGTTTCACATTATGGCAACCACCTTGCAAAAATATAGTGCATATGTGCAAGACCTGCTGAAAAAAAATTTTAAAAGGGGTTTTACCTTTCAAATGCATGTGAATGAAATGTATCTTCATAAATAGAATCATAGAATGCGTTAGTTTGGCAGGGACCTTTAAAGGCCATCTAGTCCAAACTCTGCAGTGGGGTTGGACCTGATCACTTGATCAGGTCGCTCAGAGCCCCATCAAGCTTGACCTTGAATATCTCCAGGGATGGGGCCTTCACCTCTTCTCTGGGCAGCCTGTTCCAGTGATCCACCACCCTCATGTTGAAGAATTTTTTCCTAATATCCAACCTAAATCTCCTCTTTTCTTGTTTAAAACTGTTACCCCTCATCCTATTGCTCCATGCCCTTGGGAACAGTTCTTCCCCAGCTTTCTTACAGAATCACAGAATCATAGAATCATAGAATGGTATGAGTTGGAAGGGACCCCAAGGATCATAGAGCTTCAACCCCCCTGACACAGGCAGGGCCACCAACCTCAGGCCTGGATCTACACTAGGTTGCCCAGGGACCCATCCAACCTGGCCTTGAACACCTCCAGGGACGGGGCATCCACCACCTCTCTGGGCAGCCTGTTCCAGCCCCTCACCACTCTCTCTGTAAAAAACTTCCCCCTAATATCTAATCTAAACCTTCCTTCCTTTAGTTTTAATCCATTCCCCCTTGTCCTGTCATTGTCTATCCTTTTAAAAAGTTGAATCCCCTCCTGCTTATAAGCTCCCTTCAGGGACTGGAAGGCTGCAATGAGGTCCCCCCACAGCCTTCTCTTCTCCAGACTGAACAAGCACAGCTCCCTCAGCCTCTCTTTGTAGGGCAGGTGCTCCAGCCCTCTAATCATCTTCGTGGCCCTCCTCTGAACCCTCTCCAACAGTTCCACATCCTTCTTGTATTGGGGGCCCCAGCTCTGGACACAGTACTCCAGATGGGGCCTCATGAGGGCAGAGTAGAGAGGGACAATCACCTCCCTGTCCCTGCTGGCCACCCCTCTTCTAATGGAGCCCAGGATACCATTGGCTTTGCGAGCTGCAAGAGCACACTGCTGGCTCATGTTAAGTTTCTCATCCACCAGAATCCCCAAGTCCTTCTCAGCAGGGCTGCTCTCAAGAAGCTCTTCTCCCAGTCTGTATCTGTGTCTGGGATTCCTCCGGCCCAAGTGCAACACCTGACACTTGGCAGTGTTGAACCTCATTAGGTTCACCCGGGCCCATCTCTCCAGCCTGTCAAGATCCCTCTGGATGGCTTCCTTTCCTTCTAGGGTGCCGACCACACCACTCAGCTTGGTGTCATCCTCAAACTTGCTGAGGGTGCACTCAATCCCATCATCAATGTCATTGATAAAGATTTTAAAGAGAACCGGTCCCAAGACAGACCCCTGGGGGACACCGCTTGTCACCGGCCTCCACCTGGACATAGACCCATTGACCACCACCCTTTGGCTACGGTCTGTTAACCAGTTTCTTATCCGCTGGATGGTCCACCCATCAAATCCACATCTTTCCAATTTAGAGATAAGGATGTGATGGGGGACTGTGTCAAAGGCCTTGCAGAAGTCCAGGTAGATGACATCGGTTGCCTTCCCTTTATCTACTGATGCTGTCACTCCAAGGATTGGAAGGCCAAAATACACTCCAATCACTTTCACTTCTATTTTTATAATGAAAACTTCTAAAATTCAAATACATCTAGCCATACCTTAGGCTACATGAGGCGTACTGACGAGTGCCTACAGCCTTACACAAAAGAAATTGCAGATACCAGGATGTCTGAAATACTACTCCATGACCCAATAGGTTGCTTTTTTGTGTTAGGTGACTTCCCCATGTGAATTTTCACACTTTTAAAAATCCTGAAATGATTTAGAAGTGGATAAATCTCTGGAAATTAGCCACCAGAGGGCATGAATACCCATCTTCATAGAATCATAGGGGTTGGAAGGGACCTCGAGAGATCATGGGGTCCAATCCCCCTGCCAAAGCAGCTCCCTAACTCATATTGCACAGACAGGCATCCAGACGAGTCTGGAATCTCTCCAGAGAAGGAGACTCCACCACCTCCCTGGGCAGCCTGTCCCAGGGCTCTGTCACCCTCACTGGGGAAAAGTTCTTCCGCATGTTGGTGCAGAACTTCCTGTGCTCCAACTTGCAGCCATTGCCCCTTGTCCTGTCCCCACAGACACTGAAAAGGGGCTGGCCATTTCCCCCTGCATCCCATACTTAAGATACTTATAAACATTAATAAGGTCCCCCCTCAGTCTTCTTTTCTCCAGGCTGAACAGCCCCAGCTCACTCAGCCTTTCCTCATACGGGAGATGTTCCAGGCCCTTCATCATCTTTGTAGCCTCCTCTGGACTCTCTCAAGGAGATCCCTGTCTTTTTTATCCCAGGGAGCCCAGAACTGGTCACAAAAACACAGGCAAATCACAAGCAGCTCTGTGGGCTTATGGTCCTTAGGCCTAGATGCGTTATTTGCTTGTAGAAAACATTTCCAAAGAAATGAAACTGGACTGTCAGAGCTGGGCAGAAGGGCTTAAGTGATTGTTGTATAAGGTTAAGTCTGAATCTCAGGGCAAACCATTATGTCACTCTTAATTTAAAATATCTGGAGATTTTTCAAATTTACGGTAAATGTTTGTGCTTTAGTAACTGGAAATAAAAAGCATAAATGGCAAAAGGCAGCAACAGCACAATCTAAGTGTTTAGGGTGTTCAGCTTGGTCTTCAGCAGTGAAATAAAATGCTACTTAAAGAAATAAAGAGTCAAACATGAACAGTAGTCTTTACTACAGTACTTGGAAAATGTCATGGACACAATATTTAATGTCAGCTCCCTAACAAACTTCTCATGAAATACATAGTTCCAGTTTTGCAAGTGGAGTTCCTACATGTAGTAAATATGTGTTGATATGTTCAGTTGGTGTATTTCAGGTTTGGGATTACTGGGGAGACAGAAGTCACTGCAGAACGACAGAATAAAGAAAACACTGCTTACCCCAATTGACTGAGGGCAGATGGTGGCATGTTATGTAGGTGTTGCTGTTGCCAGCCAGTCACAGAACCAAGGTGAAGAGCACTGGCTGTATTAAACCCAGAGAGAGATGATATATCTGCACTACTCAGAGAATATTCTAGAATTTGAAAACAGAAAAGACAATAATTAAAAGAGAATTAAGGGGGAAGCAATTAAACAATAACTAGCATCATAATTTTCACATCACTTCATACGCCTTTTAATTTTAATTACACCAATCACATTAAGTTGCAGCAGAAAAAAAAAGTAGACCTTCCTCTCCCTCAACTCATTAACTCAGGAGCAGATAATGTACTAATAATTTGCCTACAATTTAGCAAGACTTCTCTGGATCTGGAGGATCCACAGCATTATTAGCCTGCATACCCACCATAATACAACCACATGTAATTACACAGGGTGAAAGACTTGAAAAAAACAATACTGTTTTGGCCTCAATCTTCCTGGCAGAAGCCACCAGGCAGTCTGTGTCTGAACAACACATGCCTCCCCTAAAAGCACTGGCTCCACATGCCAGCGTGCTCGATAGAGCGGCGATGTGCAATGGGCTCGGGAAAGGATCTCTTGAGGCTTCCTTGGGAAAGGATCTCTTGAGGCTTCCTTGGGAAAGGATCTCTTGAGGCTCCCTTTCCAGTCTCTCCCAGGTGTGTATGGGAAAGCCCTCATGGTTACTGAACTCCTTTTTGAAGCCAGCAAAAACAGTTGCTCCCGCTACCCTTATGACTTTGGGCAGGTATGCTCAACTACATGAAATCACCTGTGGTGTTCAGAGGATCAAGAAAGGTCTTTTAAGTTATGGGTTTTTTTTTTCCTTAATTAAAGCCAACAAAAGTAAGCTATCAAAGCCATTTTCCATTCAAACAAACCAGCTAACTTTTAAATAGGCATGCCTCAAGTTAGTGAAAGACTCAGAATAAGTAACTGAGATGCAAAAGCAAGTCAGCTATGAATTTTTCAGTTTCTCCCAATGAACATTAGCTAATCCCTTAGTACTGAGACAGGCATTTGTCAGCACCTTCCTCCCTCCCCCACCCTCTGCATCTTCCACCGATACTTACCAGTACCATATGTTGTTGAGATGGCTGATGGGTATCCTCCCATCCCTTGCCCTGGTAGAGTAGGAGTTGCTACGGAAACCACTGGAGTAGCCAATGACTGAGCAGACTGGGAGTTATTTATCCTTTGATTCTTTTAAAGTAAGTAAAATAAACATATTATTCACTGGTTTTAAGTCAGTTGAGCGTATTAGCTTTTGGGGTATGTTTTGAACATGAAAAATACAAGCTGATACAAATTTCTAGAAATTAATCATTTAACATGTGGCTTTTATGAACTCTGCCAACCCTATCATTTACAAGCCTTCAAGAGACTAGTTGTCACCATAGTAACCCATTACATCAGTATCTCCTAGGTAACTGAACTAGTAGCAAGTAAGACTGCTTTTACTGTGGGTAAAAGAAGTACAGATCATGTGAAATATGTGAACTACATTCCCAACGTTTTATTGGGAAAAAAAGGAAAAAAAAAAGAAAAAAAAAGGAAAAAAAAATGGGGGGTGATGGGGTGGGAAAGGACAAGCCCCAGGCCCAGTCCTACTGAATTTTATGCTTGGAAGGTGAGGGGCAGCCCCAGGTTGCTGAACACTGAGCTCTTACCAGCAGATGGTGCTCGGGCTACTTCGTTTTTGTGCAATAAAACAAACTCCGAGCCATTTAGGTAGCACAGCAGTTAACGCGTTTAACTCCGGGGAACTAGAAGTGGCGCTGTAAAAACTGCGCTAGAGAACTCTAATCCTGCCAGTGGAGGGATGAAATGACCAGAGAGCCACCAAGTAAATGAGGCTGCACCGTCTTCAGCAGCACAAGGTCACATGCTCTCAAAGCACTAGCAACAAGAAAGGTTTATCCCAGCATGCATAACTTGAACGTGTGCAGCAATGGCGCGTGGCCCTCTGTACATTTCAAAACCGACTTTTTTTTCGTGTTCACACAATAGTTGTGGTAAAGTTTTCCATTTTATTCCAACAAGCACTTCACCTCCACGAGTATCAACAGTACAAAAGAAACTGATTCTCTTTTCCTCGTTAGTAAGGTGAACATCGCTATCACTTACCAGAAGCAGATCAACATCCTCAGACTGAGTGCATAGGGAAGGAGCGTTAAAAATTAGTGAGTGTAAATATTTCCCAGGGTGCAGATTTCTAACCTTCATTTCTAGTTTTTTGTTTGAGAGGGGGAAGCAAACTAAATGCTTTCTGACCACAGTTTGGAAAAATAGGACTGCGCAGGTCTCTTCTTTGCCCTTCTTATGGGATATTTGTCTCAACAGTAAGGGCAATCTATCCAGTTTTCAGCACAAGACTTTCTCTGAGAATCCATTATTTCTTCTGCAGCCGCAGTGGCTGCAGACTGTGCTACTATACCTGGTTTCTGGAGACCTGACCATTCACAGACTCCCCTGGAAAGTATCAGTTTTAAGGACCTTGGAACAAATTATTTGATGCAGACAGCTTGTCACTGGCTCGGTCGACTTTGAGCATTGTCCCTGTAGGAAACTTATTTGTTACTTCTTCCCTCAGAAGGCAGCATCACATTTATGGGGGGGAAGGGGTTTAGCTTGGTGTTCAAGGTTCATCTATTCTGCGTCAAGGTAAAGTAGACAGCTTGGAGGCTGTTTTAATAGTGCCTATTACATAATGGAAAAGTGTCTTTATAGTGTCCCTCAAATTTAAAATAAAGATCCTTTTTAATTTAAGCTCACTTTTAATGTTAAATCACTCACAAAATATTTACTTGTAACCACAAACCAGCTTTTGGAAGGGAACTGCAAGTTACACATAGACACCGTCACAATTCAACCTCCTAGCACGGTAGCCTACCTAAATTTTGTTAATCCTGGCAGGAGATAAAGCAATTTTATGCTCTTTTTTAAAAATCCTGCTCTACTTACTCTTAATCATTATAAAATTTGGTTTTTGGAGCTTAGATTGATAGAGTTGAAATGAATTTATTGGTAGTTAATCTGCTACCTGCTAAGAGTCTGTGTGGCTATATATTTAAGGAATACATAGGCTAGGGATACTCAGGGTTAAAATCAGCCTTTGTAACAAATCCAGGAAAGGCTTTTCCAGCTACTAGGAAAGAGACTGCAGAAGTTTAGACTATGCAGGACAGAGTTCCTATTTTGCAACTCAATAGAAAAAAGGGAGGAAGTAAATATGACTTCATAAAAGCAATCGAAATGGCTCTGCCTACATCCTCAGCTTGATGTCAAGCCTTAAGGTTAGGCAGAAAGACCAAACAAGCAAGGATGTGGAGTGTTCTTCTGGTGGGTTTAGTTGCTCGAGCAGGCCTTGAAACTCCTAAACATCTCTTATTTGAAGGAGACAAAAATAAAAAATAAAAAAAAAATAAAGCTTTGAAAAATGTTTTACCACTGATGGCATTGTATTCTTGCTGCCAGGTGGGATAAGCACGCGGAGATCCGGTTTACGGTTGTTCATTCCCAAATTCATTGGAGGCGGAGATTTTGCTTGCATGTTCTTGTTCAAGTTGCCAGGTGAGACCAGCAGACCTGGTGAGTTGCGGGGGTTGCCATATCCATTTCCTGCGTAGGTTAATTAATTCAAGAAAGGAAAAGGAAAGAAAATGAAAGAAGAGTGAGAATGATTATAAACGATGTATTCCTTATGACTCAAACACAAAAAAATGTCAAATAAAAAAAATAATAAAAATCAAGGCAAGTACCTGTGCCATGGAATGTATTTTTGTACGAAAATACAATAACATGCCCTATTTGCAACAACAGGTCTTAAAATGCTTTCTCTTGTGGCAGCCAGCATCTCTGTGATGGGCTGAAATTAACTTGATTATATGACTCTGCTTACAGTACTACAGTATATAATACAATATGGGGTGTGCTCAAAGCAGCCAAGATCTAACATTTGCTTTACAAGAGTATCAGGGAAGCCTGATGATCTTATGGCTTAAATAAAAAAAAAAAGGCTAGCTTTGCAATGTTTTCTCAACAACTACAGAGGATACTGCCTTGCCTGACTCAGCCCTTTCCAGGTCATGATTTTGTTTTGCTTTGAAACAAAGGATGAGCAAAGCAAGGCTGTAATTTCCAGAAAAGGCAGGGGGAGGACTAGGAGGACTCAAATGTTTTTGTCTCTCTTTCACCAAACTTTTGGGACCTGATTCTGTCAACACTAAAGTCAATGGGAGCAAGAGCATAACCTTATTTGGAAAATACCACCACATCTTTCAACTTCATCTCTCTCTGCAGCTTTCGGCAGGCCCCAGGAACAGCTCTGACAGGCAAATGCTTCATTTGCCTTCTTCAGAGAAGGATTTCCTCCCCTCACTGCGCAGTAACGGCTACTGCATATCCATCAGGTTACTGACCAACTGCTCAAATACAAAATGAGGCCCTCCTATCTCATCCACCTCATTTCACTTCTCACCCACACAGACTCCTGGGAAAGCAAGGAATTTTTGGCATAGCCTTAAAATTCTGTCAGCACAGACTCAAGGCAGGTAGGGAAACTGCCTGGTCATGTAGAGGGAGCAGCCCGAAATCTCATACAGAAGGCAAGACTTTCACAGATAAATATCCCCTGCCCGGGGGAGAGACTTTCTGTTCTGTGCTCATCTTTTGTTTACAGCTCACAATATGTGACACACAACCTAGAAACAGTGTGGGAAGGTGAGCTTGTTCTGAGTGTGGCTGAGTCCCATGACTCAGAAGCCCTGGACCTTCAAATTTCCTTTGTAGTCCCAAAGTCAGTGCAGAACTCCTCTTTTTCTTTTTTTTTTCCTGTTTTTTTTTTTTTCCTTTTTTTCTCCAAATGTGAAATAGGATTTACAGCCCTAAAGGACATAAATGGATTATGGAACTAAATTTGATAAAGTCTATGAGGTGGGCATAAAAATGACAGTACATGAGAGTGAATCTGTCTTCTAGTTAGGATAATGAAGTGCGTCCAAGCATGACTAACACTAAATCATGGTTTTAATCCGCAAGCATATCAGCTAATTGTATTTATCAGATCAGCAAATCCATGGAAAAAATTTCTGTCAAAGGCTATTAAACATAAAGCCACCACTTCAGGCTCTTGAAGACCCAGAACTGTGAATATTAGGCTTAGGACACAGGAGAAGGATCACAAGGTGCTCATGAGACATCTTTAGTCACAGTTCTGGTGTGGCTTGTTTATTCCCGTGCTTTTAGTTATAATAACCTCCCAAGCCACTGTTAAAAGGAATTAAGATGAAACTATAGAAGCACTTGGGTCACTTCAGAGATTTCATGTTGAAATATTTCTTCCTAGCTAAGGTTGTTGTTTATTTCCTTAATGATATCTTACAGCTAGTGAAATAAAGTGAGTTAATGAAAAAAAAGCGCATTTTACACTTATCGAGCTAAAATAGCAGAACACTCTCAGGAATTTTTCCATTTTTGTGTCAGTTAGGTTTTTTTTTTTCTTAAAAAAACCTCAAACAACTGCTCTCAACATGGACTTGCCCTGTATTACGCTCTAATTAACGCTAGGTGTTACTTGAGGTGGCAAAATTACAAGGCGCACTTTGAATATGTGATGGTACTTATAAACCTACAGTCCCTCTTCCACAGACTGAAAACCAGAGCATTAATGACATCATGGAGGAGTGATCAACAGAAGAAACTGAAGCAAAAGTGGAGTGAGCAGAGTTTCTGTGGCGCGGGTTTCGTACAGGAGTTACTTTACCAACAGGAAGTAAAACCGCCCTGTGAAATTTGTTTTATGACACGTTTGTTCACAGAGTGAAAATCAAGCTGTTTGAAGAAGCAGTTTGTTCTGCTGTAATCCCTGCATTTATTTCTACAGTTGTGATTTTTTGGGGCATATAAACATAATTTTCTACATAAGATTTTCATATAAACACTATTTTCTACATCAGATTCACTATAACGTAATTTACCACTAAAAGTCAAGAGAGAGGGTGCATCTGTATGAAACTTTACTCTTCAGAAAACTTTTGCCTGACCTTTATATTATTTACCTACCAATGTCAAGCATTTTGAACGGCACTAACATTTCTTAACGTTCATATTTTTAGAACAGCGAATTATTTTTAAAGAACTGCTGCAATCTTCTCTTTACCAGCAGATTTCTGCTGTTCATGGCATATTATGCCAGCTAGCATTTTGGAGCCATATAATAACCGTTCCTCTTTCCAGCCACCAAATTGTTCTTTTGGTATAATGTGGATTCAGGAATGTAGGACTGTGGACCTTAAACCAACGGCACAGAAACCTATCATTTGAAAATCAATGATGAATGCAGGCGTGCGGTTTGCAGCTAAGAAGAGCCTGCATTTAAACCAGCTCTTTAAACCGTATCCTCTTTACTCAGAAAGCTGTGGCCTGCTCTGAGGCAGCTGTCCCACCTTCAGATAAATCCGCTGAAGAGAATGGCCTCATTTACATTCACAGGCAAAAAAAAATATAAAAAATGTATAAGACGTCTAATATACAAATTAAACCTTCCTTCATCCTATACTTTAAAATTACACTCTGCCTGGACAATTATCAATTTAGATGTGACTGTATGCAGAACATCGCATTCCACTATCCACTTGAAAGCGCAAAAATTATATGTCATGTATGAATGGATTTCCTGATTATAGATTATAAGAAAATGAAAAACAGATGGATTTTAGAGCAAGTTGGCTTTACATTTTTATTTGGTTAAAAGCCATATTTTTGCTGGAATAGAACATTTTTAAACATTACAGATATAGCTTGTGATGTATAATGAAAATAAAAACAGTAGATGCATAAGTTTTAAAGGGCATATGTCAGAATTTGTAAATTTACAGCATTTTCAATTCAAGAAGTTTTCAGAGAAAATTATTTTTCCCCTTGTTGTTTGAGATACTGACTTGAAAGAGTAAAAATATTTTACAAAGAAAAGAGCTTGTTTCTAGACAGAACTAGTGGAGCAGCACGTGTCATGAAGTAGAGTGCCAGACTTTGTATTTGGACTAATGGCAGAATATAAAGACAAATGCTTTCTGAGCATAGAATGCTCTTCTTGGGCACGTTCCCACATTCTGCATTTAGGCGCAAGTGCCATTGACTCTAGAAGGAATTCTGTCCAAGTACAGACTGCATGATTAATCCCTGCCACATCACTTTTAAAAAACACCCAGAAAAGTTATTTTTGTGCAACAGTAGTTAGTCAGTCAGGAAGAATTATTAAAAAAAAAAGATAAATTTTCATTTACTTGTAGAAAACTATGTTACATATTCATGTACTACTATCTTAAATGGTTGCTTCCATGTTTTCAGAATTTAAGGGGATGAGTAGGGTGAAAGTTTATTCAGGACAGAGAGCAAAGTTTGCTTCCTGTCTTTCATCACCCATTAGTAAAACCTGTACCATACCTGTAGCTTTGGTCATCACTGTTTCCAAAACTAGTGCAATTATTGATATACTGAATTAGGACAATAATTCTGTATTGAGCATTTAAGCCAGGAAACTGTACATGTGCTAAGGTAACACAAATGAAGAAAGAGTAATTTATTTCTGTATCATCTCTCAACATTCTTGAACAGGGTTGTCATGATTCGAGGTCTTGAAAAACTGGAAATTTTTTGTACTTTGATTTCTTGAGGTATTGAACCTGTCATGTCCATATTTCTTTTTAATTTGTGGTTTCAAAGACGCAAAAATATACTGAATGAAGAAAAAAAACCAACCCACCTCTATGGTGATCCTGTCAGAACAAGACACAAAATTTATATGTTTTTTCTTTGATCTCTCTTTCATTTACTCTAATAGTTTTCACTGACCACGGGGGTTAAGAATGTACAAGATCTTTAGGAAACTGGGACGCCCAACTCCCTTTTAGTAGGAAAAGAATTTTCAAATTCTCAAAGGAGCCTGAATAAATATTAACGGTCATTTCAAGTTTCCAACAAGTGTAAGCTCTTGCGGAAATTACCGTAATTCTTCCAAGAATAATATGTACAGTCAATTTCATGGAGGATTCCTGCTTCTCACTGGGTTATGTTAAATGTACATCACATACACATGACATTATGACTGATCGCCAAGCCTCTCAGACAGAATGTTAAATTTAGAGTGAATCTATATATACAAAAGAGTCGACTATGCTAGAATTTACCTCCACTTCAAAATATATGTAAAAATATGATTAGGTAATACAAATTTTGCTAAATTTTCGCCCAGTTTTGCACTCTTCACTCAGTTCATTTTCTGGATGAATGGTAATTGTTCCTAAAAGTAATTGAAAGGCAATGAAAAGGTCCCTCTTCTCTAGTACATCTTACGTATGCATTTTTTTAAAATGCATGTATGCTCTTGGAGCATCTTATGGTTTACCATCCAAACAAAGCAGGTACCAGTAATAAAGCACTAATGCCAGGAAGATGTATTGGTGTTCACCTAAACATAATTTTAAAAAGAGGTTCTTACTCACATGAGAGATGTTCTTACTCAGGTGTTGCATGCTAGTCATTTCACAGTACATGACCTCTACTAACTGCAGGTGGTGAGAGAAAACCAATTTGCAGGCATGGGCACCCAGAAAAAAGAAAATCTTTATGTTAAAGTAGCTGCCCGTTCCCACAACGTTACACTAATGGACCTTCTTTACTGAATTACTGGGAGCCAACTCAGACAGATGTGGTACATAAAACCTACTGACTTCGTGTGAAAGAACTCTCAAGCACCTTATGAAATATCAGATTTTTGGATGGAAATAGGGTGGAAGTGCTGTGAAGGCATAGACATTTGGGAAAAAGGGAGGAGAACGAGGAGAAAATGTACAACTCCTTGTTATAGCTTTAGGAACCAACCATTTAGGAGGAATGTAAATAAAAGGCAGAGAATCCTACAACAATGTGACTAAGTTGGTATCTCACTGTCGCCATGCAGGATGTTTAATTGTTAATGGGAAGTTCTTGCTCTTTAGGACTAAAGCTATGTAAAGAGCTCTAATGGCACAACAGTTGTCCTGTACTGGGGAAAAAAAAATAAGCCAGAATTTGGGAATCACTGAAATACTGTGTTTAGTGCCATTAACAGTCCTCTAACCAGTCATATTGTTCCCCTCACTGGGTCTGATCCAGACTCACACCCATGGGCTGACATCCTGGCCTGATGCCTGATGCCCAATGCCTGAGGCTGGCTCTGTCTCTGGCAGCCCCCTCACTTGCCTGGCTCCCTGTCTGCGGTCCTGTCTGCAACCCCCTGCCCTGCTATCTGCAGGAAGCCCCCTCAGTTCCTGGCCCCCAGCTGCCCCCAGCCCCCCCACTCCTCCACCCCAGGGTGTCCTGGTGGTATGTTCATCAGCATGAAAAAATGAAAAGCCAACTCTTCCTCTTCAAATCTTCATGTCGAGTACTGCCAGCTTCTTTAATGAACTGTTTGCATGGATGAAGTAGTCAAAATTATTTCTAACCCTTGGGCTAGTGCCATATTATATTTGGATCATCCTTACAATCTATTCTATGTGGAGGATTTGCAGGTGCATGCAACTATTGCTGAAAAAGGGCACGTGTACCCCATACTGCAGCAACTGGGCTCTGATTTCCTTCAGGACAGAGAGGATGCTTCTCAGGCAGAAGCTGAAAGTAAAGAAGTGGCTCTTTGGCCACTTGACAACACACACAACATGTTGCAAAATACATTTCTGGAGATCTAAGGACTTGCCACGAAACGGGAGGCTAGAAATCTGAGATGCTCTTTCAGCCAAATGGAGAAATAGATGAGTTTATTTAGATGTAGAATGAAAGACCATGAGAACAGAAACCTGACCTGTTTATCACAGGCCATTAGACTTCATGCAAATACTTTACTGCTGAGTCAAGTGCATAACTAAGTACATGGCAAACTAGCCCGGTCTCCAACACTGCGGTTATGTTTTGTTGCTATAATAAGACCCATATTTAAATAAGACACACACTTAAATTTCTCTAAAGTAGTTCTTGCACTAAGTTTCCTCCCAATTTACTCCAGGAGTTCACACCTTAAGAAAATGAGTGTAAAGGTGGCACCTGACTGTCTTCAGAATTAGCCTGTGGCTGGCCACATAAGGAACTGTGACCAACCCTTCAAAATCTTTTCTTACTGCAATTAGGTTTCCCAAGCTGCAGGCAGGTATTTCAGAACATCTCTGGACTCCCCTCCTTGCAAGCTTTGGAACAGGGTTGTATCACATAGGCAGTGATGGTCTGTCATTAATTCCTTGTACACTGGAAAAAGGGGGAGTGCTCTTCTTTCATCAAGGATAATCAGCCTTATTTCTTTTAGCTTGGAGGAGAGGAGGCTGAGGGGAGACCTTATCACCACCTACAACTACCGGACAGAAGGGTGTAGAGAGGTGGGCGATGGTCTCTTCAGCCAGGGGACAGGAGATGGGATAAGGGGAAATGGCCTCAAGCTGCACCAGGACAGGGTCAGATCATGTGTGAGGGAAAAGTTCTTCCCTGAAATAGTTGTTAGGGCCTGAAACAGGCTGCCCAGGGAGGGGTTGAGTCACCATCCCTGGATGTGTTTAAAAAATGGTAGATGAGATGCTCAGGGATCTGGTTTAGCATAGGACAGGAACGGTTGCACTCGGTGATCTTAAAGGTCTTTTCCAACCTTGTGAGTATTGTGATTCTGTGGTTCCTTCCTGTTTTGCTCAGCATAGAAGCAGAGCAATAAATGATCTAAGGCCTGCTTGGATCCAGATCTTGGACCCAAGGTCTAGGTGATGATCCAAGATCCAGGATCCATTCCACTGGGGTCTTCAGCGTTGTGCTTTACAGCCATTACACATCTGTAGTTCAAACACATAGGTGCTGTACATTGAGCACCAGAACTTTATTCCCGTGTGTTGTCATTTTTAAGGTCCAAACAAGATGTCAGGGACCAGAGAGTCATTTAGAAGTGTCTTCCCTGACTTATGTTAGAGAGGAAGCTACATTACTGAAAAATGCAAGCTTTTCTGAAGATAGAGAAAAGATATGAGCCTGGGAAAGGTAGAAGACTTCATTCTCCTCCTGGCTACCTGAGTAAGAGCCTTTGACAAGTCATCTGGTCTCAACAAATTATTTGCTGATGTCAAATAATTTCCTTTTTTTTTTTTCCCAGTGTTTGAAATCAATCATTGTTTTTGGGGAAAAAAAGCTTTTGTAATTAAAAATATTTCAAGATAATAAGTAAGTCCAATTTTAAACTCAACATGTTATTTGAAAATGCACTTTCTTGCCTCCCCAAGGAAATTTTAGAAATAAGTTCTAACATTTTTTTCCACACACGTGTAGCTAAAATGTTGATTTTTTGATAAATGCACAACTAGTAAAAATGCATAATTTAAGATTTGATGTCATGAAAGCTTCAGGATTACATTCATTAAACACAAATGATATATAAGCATGTTTTAAACTTAGCAATGTTACCAGGTCAGATATAGACAGAAAAGGAAAGTGCTCTGCACATAGATAAGACCACTTAGATTTGTTTGGAAATTTAAGCAGTGGCAAAGGAGACATCACTAACTAATCTGTCCGTGCCTCCTCTGGCTTTTATTTCTGAGAGACTGTTCCAACTCCTATCAAAGGAAAAATCAGCTCGTGGGAGATTTGGAAAACAAATGGAAGCTGTGGATTGAATATCTTAATTGGGGAATTGTGTTTAAAGTTAAAGGGCAGGGGGTCACATTAACTTAATCCTGCCAGGAGCTTCCACGTGTGGCTACAGTCCCAGCTTCAAGAGTTTAAACACATTTCTTGCTTTCTTTCTCAGAGCAAAGCCATTGTGGGCATTCCAGGATGCATCAACTATCTCTTTCAAGACTCAGGGCAGGCATGAGATCCAGATGTTTCCTAGTTTGCAATGACTTCTTCTGTATTTTCTGAATTTAAACAAGAATATGGACAGCAGCATGCGACAGGAGACAGCGCAGAGTCTTTATGAGCCAAAACGTGCAAACAAAAACCTTTTGAAATCCCTGTTTCACTGAGGTGAAGCGTAAAACCACCACGGGCTTTGCTAGGGAAGGGATTCTACCTAAGGAATCCAAATTATTCCTGCAGCACATTTGAAACTGCTTGTCATAAAGGAAAAGAAGTCAATCACGCCTGTCTTTAAAAATCTCACTTACAAAGAAACACAGTTTGCATGACTCACTTAGTTGTTCATTACGTGTGAACTTGGGGCTTTCTCCCTTTCAATCCTTTCAAGCTGTCTTTTTATAAATACAAATATTGAGACACTGATGATTAGAGAGATGATGAGACGGAGGATAACTAAATAACTCACTAAGTCAACACTAACACAACTGATGGGAGCCTAATAAAGGCCAAATTTTCACAGATTTCCATCGAGGTCCTATCAGAATGAGCTTATGGGGATGTCTTAATTGGTGAGAGGCCACATGAGTTAGCTGAAAATGCGTGCATACAACATCTGTATGACACCCATTGCAAGCTTTTTACTGTTTTTACACAGACAGCAGCATCTCTCCTTTGAATGCAAAGTTTCACTGATGTGATTTTTACCTGCATGATGAGTCTGAATAAGCTGTATAAAACAGATTAGTTGCCTAGGGCAGAAATAGGACTTGATTTTGGAAAGGCTTGTGTTGACTGCCTGCACAGATATGAAATTTAGGTACTGTTAGATAGCCTGTTTCCTTCATACTGTGTATTAGAACTGCGAAGCAAGTGCTGGTGCTCTTCCTGCTCTATTGCAGATCTACCTGTGGGTACTTCCCTCGAAACACTGGAAAAATGAGTGTACATCCTCCTTATACGGAGGAGAGTTTGGAAAAAGGAAAACTCAATAGCGTAACAAGAGTGGAAAAAAAAGGGAAAAGAAATGGAGAGCTGTTGTGTTTCTAATTTCTTATCCCTCGCCGTGGTTTTAAGCCAACCTGCCAGTTTGTGATTTCTTATTGTTTGGATTTGGCACTATTGCATCACAAACTCTGTTATGAATGACTGCATGTTCTTTCTTTTGGACTGTAAACTTCCTTGGACAGGAACTATTGTTTACTATACTTTTGTACCGCATCTTGCCCAATCTTTGGACCAGGGGTCTGCGGTCGACTTCACTCATCGAGTACAAGGGGAAGGGCAATGCCTCACGATGCTTCTCCTGGCAAATCCAGTCCTAACAGGTTGCCCATAAACTGTGGTTTGGGAATCATTGTTCTAAGCTCACTTGTTTATTTAACATGCTCCACGCTTGTAGCCTAAGAGTTATCTTGACAATGCCAAGCATGATTTCAGGGCACAGTGGAGAATATTTATGTAACCTTTTTTGGGTCTTTTCGTTACTCTTTTTTTAAAATTTTATTTTTTTAGTATTAGTTTGCTTATTTAAATCTGTAGTTTTGAAAGACACTAATGCAACTAGTTACCTTTGAAATCCTTGCTTACTTTTGGTACTGCTTGAAGGCTTATTTGGCCAGATTGCTTCTTTTTAGTAAATCACTCTTTTTTGAGATGATACAATCCAGATTGCCACTACCCTCAGGGTTTTTAAATTAAAAAAAAACCAACCCAACCCCAAACCTGCTATTACATAGACTCCTATGTGGCTTGAAATACTAGTAGTATATATAATGCATTCACCCGCAGTCAGTACATGACCAAGAGAAGAAAAAGGAGCAGGAAAGCCCTAGCAAATTATGATATTGGCTGGCAGATCCAGGACCTCAGCCCTCAGGAGATGAGAAGGCGACTGCTGGCTTGTGGTTAATTTGCAGAAGGAAAGGACTAGCTGCCGCTTTATAGGTAAATATGGGATTCAGTTGTTAAAAAAGATGTGGGATGAAATTTTCAAAATGTGCAAAAATCTTTTCAGTTTCTCATGATTTTAAAGAACGGGATGCTTGACTTAAAGAGAACAAGCATGCAGTCCCTCTGACAGTCTATGTAGAGTCCCAAGCACTTTTGAGTGACCTGCTCCTTTAGTTCAATATTAATGCCAAGATGGAGGCAGTACATCAAATAGGGAAACAAACAAATTACAGAAAGTGAATAAACAATTTAAGTGAGTATATTTTTCACTATACACATCATGGATTTAAAATTTGAGATTGATGCTTTTTTAAAACCGCTATTTATAGTGGCTTAAAGTGTAAAGAAATTCTGCTGATTTAGATGGGCTTGTTCCATTCAAAAGAAAATTTAATTATAAAATACAATATGCCATAATCTGAAAGTCATACAAAAATTGAAAAAATATAACTCAATCTAAAAATATAACTGAGTTTGAAAGTCTAAAGTTTAGGGCATGGATGCAGAGAAAAACACCATCCCAATACTATTGTATTTTGATTTTAAAATTATTGAAACATTTTTAAAGGTATCATTTTTCAGGCTTTCAACACGACTGTTGAGTCAGTGAATAAAGCTTGATCAGATAATTTACAGTAAAAACTTTATAGACATTATTAATTTCTGGCCAAGAAATTCTTAAGTGCTTTTGTTAAACACTTTGATCCCTAAAAACTAGAAGAACTTAACAAATTCTCTTATGTCAACAGGTAAACTTGTCACTTATTCTTCATTTTAGTCATGGAGCAATTTGGAGTGGTTTTAGACCATACCGATTTGGGTCCAAAAAGTTCTTGTTTCAGTCAAAAGCGTCTGGTTTGAGAGAATAGTGCCAAAGTCATTGCTTCATTTATAATTTAGCAACTATACTCAATGTGAAGTTCACTCCAATTTTGTTGGCAGTTGCTGGTATCACATGACAGAAACTATTCAATCAGTGTTTGGCTAAGAACAAATTTGCTTTACCAAACCTGAGATAACCTTGGTTTAACTTAGAAATACCACTGATGGTATTTAGTTGTGTAGAGTAATAAAAAAAAATGGTCAGCTTTTAAAAACTCTATTTACGTCTTGGGTTGACTCCCAAGTTAAATTGTGGATGATTTCAGGGTTATTACTTGAAATAATCCAAACCAACAAAATAACATACTTCTCAAAACACAGCCTTAACTATTATTCCTTTTCCATTTCTGATGTTGCAGTTATAATGTAATTTGTTATAATGCAGTTTGTTAAACTGGTGCTGAAACTGAGGCCTGGCGTTAGCAAGCAAAAGTAGTTTCATTTTATAATGGCAGAAATGAAACTCCTTAGACTCTTCTTCTTTGAGTATGTTATTTTGAATATATGCTATTTTTGGACGCTGTAGAAAAATGCAAATTCATAATGTTCTAATTTGGCCAGAAATATGAACCCCAACAGATTAAACCACACGATCATGCTACCAGCTTCTAGATGCCAAATAGAAGAAAAACACAGAGGTCTCTGTTTCTTGTGAAGATCCATGAACAAAGAGAACTTTTGATGTTGATTCTCCTGCGCCCTAAAGAAAGACAACTGTCCAAAATAGTGCCATTGTGGAATGATGTAACTAAGACAGAGGATTCAACCTTATAGTGACCTTTTCATCTTCCTTCAGCCCTGTATCAAATTCTTCCTACTGCTCTGCGTTTGAGAGATTTGGAAAACACTTCTTTAATGGTGTTTAAAGCTCTTATTGCCAGATAAAGAACAAAGACTATTCATACAATTAAATATTTATGATGCATT
The DNA here is from genome assembly GCA_020800305.1 of Porphyrio hochstetteri. Lineage (NCBI taxonomy): Eukaryota > Metazoa > Chordata > Aves > Gruiformes > Rallidae > Porphyrio > Porphyrio hochstetteri. Next base: position 4,641,987 of record CM036938.1, on the reverse strand, counting down.
CCTAGCAATGCCCCTCATATATATGCCCCTCAAATCAATTGCCTACTCCAAAGTTACACTGCTTGAGAGCTTAATGCATAACGCTGCACCCAGGAAATGCAGTCTTAATTCATGAGTAAATAATCAAGCTATTCCTCTTCCTATGCTTATATATGTTTTTAATATATTTCCAAGACAAAAAAAAACAAAAAACCAAACAGCATTTAGAAAGAATACAAATTTTCCACTGGCATATTGATTTACAGATTTTATTAAGATCAAGGATTATTAGGCCAAATGCATGAGTAGAGGAACTTTTACTTTAGTATGTGTGACTTGCAAAAGAAAATATTGCCGCCCCTAATATTTCCTTTCCAGCCTCTTTTAGAAGGAAGAGTCAATGATATTTCTCCATGAACCATAAGAGGGAGCCCCTTCACAGGGCAACCAATTTCCCATCCCAGTCGTCTTTACCCCACCCTCCCCCCCAGCCCTTCCTGAAGTTTCTACTACACATGAGGTTGAAGTTAAGACGAAATGTGAACATCGCCAGGACAAATCCTCCTCTAGCTGTGTTTCTCGGGCTAGCTAAAGATAATTAACAGAACTGGAATTTTCTATCACGCTCTCTTTGGTGTTTTGTTGGGGTTTTTTGGGGTTTTTTTTTGAGAATAAAGGAGACCAATAGCTAAATCTGCACGGCCTGCCTTCCCTACTCTGAAATTAATACAAAATGACCCCCCGAAAGCTTCAGCGTGTGCCTAATTGCCTTTCAGATACAACACTGTGAGCTTTCAATTTTATTACAAACGCATCACACAAACATCTGTGACATCTACACGTGAAGATAAAAGGAGGGGGTGGTGGTCAAACGCAGGCTGAGAAGAGCCAAGAGAAAAAAAAAAAAATATATATATATAAAATAATCACTATATCCAGGACATCTTAATAAGTAACTTTATGAGACGGCGTCAGAATATGTAGCAGCTTTGTTTTGTGGGGCACAAAATGGATCTTCCAACTATTTTTCCATACTGTTTTCCATAGCAGCTCACCCAGTAAAATTGGATGTGCTCCACGTTTTACCACTCAGCTTATTTTCTTCGAACATATGTGTTTACTTCTCGAAGTGAAACAGTAATCTTGCCATTGTCTTTTGTAATCTGTATTTGTAATAATGCAACATTGCTGACATTGCTAACAAACCACCGAGTTCACTGAGCAAAGGGGACTACTCTGACAACATCGCTTTGATAACACAGACCTCAGCCCATACAGCTCTCATTTAGCGCTATGGGAGCAGGGCTGAAGGGGCTAATCTTTTTCTCTGCATGGGTATTTTGAAAATCCTTTCCCTGTTATGTACCAAAGCACTTAAGTAAACACATAAAACTAAGCTTAAGTTAATTACTGATTATTTAAGTAAATGCTAACAGATTTTGCTGACTAGCAACGGTCTTAAAGCAGGGGCTTGAAATCAAATCTGTGCTTGGTAGATTGAAGTCTCGTGAAAGCCTCAATAATGAAACCTTGAATTCATAACATTAAACCCAAGTTTCACTAAAGTCAGTGGAGAAGCTCCTCGTGGCTTAAAAAAGGATGAAGGTACTTCAGACCCTGGCCTCAGTGGAAGTTTTGCCTGAGCGGGGGGGCTATGCAATGGCCCCAGAAGCTTTTTATGGGAAGGAAAACAGACATTTGCACCCATGGAATTTTTGTGGAGGTGCAAGGTTTTCGGCATCACTGAAAACAAGCCTTTTCCTACTAAAAAGAGAAGCACAAATACCAACTCCCCACACCCCAGCTGGGGGAAATAAACCGATGCCGATCACTTTCTAACATCCCACCTCCCATACCGAGGAGCTATTTGAGGGCTCAGTGCTTGAAGGAAGTCCTTTGTTCACTTATAAAAATAAATGTAAATTCTCTTCTCTTTACCTGCACTGGTGCCTGCACCGGTAGTGAGGTCCCCACCCATCAGGCCACCTACAGGGTTGAAATGAAATACTACAGATGAGCACGATAAATTACAACAGGCAAGCACTCTAAAACATTGAACTTCAAACAGCCTGCTCCAGAGCCCACCCCTGGTCTCCTCCAGCTTCAACAGCTACCCCACAGCCAGAAAAATGGCAATGCTTAATATTACCCCTGCAAAGTACCCGCCTTCCCAGGAAAAAAAAAACACCCAAAATTGTGCCGTGGGCAAGATTTCATGATGTTATCTTCACACTTGCCCAGCACATGGAAAATAAGTTGCATTTGAAAGCCAGGCACAGTAGTCCACCGAAACTACCTTCAGTTCAGCATTAGTCAGGAAAGCAAAGGCTTCCACTTAGGAATGGGAGGAAGAGGCTCAAAATTCCCATATGGGAATGCATCTCAGAAGCTATAACATATGCTTGCGTAGCATTTCATTTCTTTTCCTCAGCCTTTCACAGGCATTCATGCTGAAGGATTGGAAAAAACCCCTCTTCTTCACGCTCGGGGATCTGAAATGGTTCTTTGAACCCGGTGTACTTAAGGATCTTCAGCCAGACAGATTGAATTAACTTAATCCCCATTTATCCTATTCAGAGGTGAGCCCTCATCGTCACCAGAGCAAAGCACAGCCTCTCGCTGCACAAGGCGCTGCAGTACAGAGCTCTGCTAACGTTTACCCATCAAGGAACCTGTGAATGCATAGATAATAACAAATTCTGCCTTTAGCCTCTATACTGATGATTTAAGTCATAATGAGTGTCCTATTTCACTGGTTTCAACTTGTTTGCATTGGCTGCATTTTCTCCCCTGCCCCTTAAGCTGTATGGTATAGGGAGTTCTTGCATGAGTTAAGTAGACAAGCTGTCTTTTTATGAAACAGCAAATTGTCTGCCCTTTTATCCTTTATTGATTTCCTTTAATCTTAGTCAATATTCAGCTTTTTTCTAGAATTTTTTTTTTTTTTTGTAAATTTATTTTCTAAACTGGGAACAGAAACCCCTTTGGCTCTTCTTTTGATTTTTCAATACAGCAATTTTTGGACAAACTGTTATGACTGATAAAAAAGAGAGTTTTTTCTTTCCCAGAGTTCATCTTAAAGTCACCTAGGGCACTGATAAAAGAGCATTTAAAGGGACAGAAGGGAGCCTACCTGTGTTACCTGCACTCGGAGGCCGATGTGTCACGCCAGGAGACATGCTATTTCTTTGCAAAGAAGGATGAGCCAGCGGCAAAAGGTTGGGGTTTCCCAGTGAGCTGACTGGGTTACTGTACACCAAACTGTTGTGGTTGGACACTGGGATAGAAACTGGCATCTCAAAGTTTGGTGGTGGAACAGCCTGTACAAGCGGGAAAAAAAAGGGAAACAAAGACGAGAATAGTACAGAAGCACAACAGCCCTCACACACAGTTACACTATATTTAGTTCAAATATTTTGTAGTTGGTGGTTAAAATATTTACACACCCTCCCCTCTCCCCCCCAAGAGTCAAGAGAAGAGTTTCAAAAGAGTTACTAAGGTTTTTTAATACGATTTTTCAAATCGTGATCGCATCTTCCTTTAATGCAGTTTGCACGTTCACTTGGTAAGAAACTGGAAATATTTTTTCCCCACTTTTTCTTTTTTTAAAAACAACCCCCTAGTTTATCAGGCTTAATTTTCTTTTTCTTTCATTCCATGAAGTTGTAATTGTTCACTTGTGATATCTTAATCTAGTGTCACAGTTGACTGCAAGAGCAAAGGTACGTGATTATGATGACTTCATTGCTTGGAGAGAAATTAGAAGGTGTGCAATGAGAAAGAGAAAGCTTTAATTTCAGCTTATGTTGCTTTAGCAACCAGAATGATCCCAAACCATGTTAAAGGCACCAACAGAGTAAATTACATTTTTTTAAAGGTTCTGTCTCAGCTTGGAGGGCCTGGAAAGAAACAACGTTCTACTCGGGGACATGTAGCAAAAATAAGAACTGTGGATACACAACAGTCTTTGGGTTTTTTGTGGGGTTTTGGTGGGGTTTCCCCCTATGCTTTTTTTTTGGGGGGGTGGGTGGTGGTGTTTGGTGACACCTTTCCAATATTGAGTTTTAATATTTTAAGGCAGGACCTTGCTTTGAGTCACTTTCCTTTGCAGGAATCCCTTTTGAAAAAGAACCAAATCAAGGACCACTCTCACAAAGGGCATAAGGGAATGCAGTATGTGATTGTTAATGTGCTCTTAGAAAACCCAACTCGTGCTTTCTTGGTTGGTTGGTGGGTTTATAGCTTGGGGATTTCTTGGGTGGCAGTTGACTGCATTTCTCTAAAATCCATGAATCTGGTGGCACACATTAGAACTCCACATTTAAATTCACCTTTAAAAAGAATTAATTTCTTGTCTTTGTGAAGAAAACTTTTGCAGAATTACCTGACAGCATTTTCAACATTCAAATACCTGATTGCAAACAGTGTACCCCTTAAAATACCTTACAAGCCATGAAAACATCTTACGAGCTTCGAGAGTATGAACCCATCAAAAATTTCTTCAAGCAGGTTTTGTGACATCTTCAGAGGGAGGAAATCAGGGATTTTAATTTTGTCATCAGCAGCTGATAGCACTGCTAAGTCTTCAGGGACCTGGAGGGAGTACGTGGAGAGCCAGACACATAATCTGCTGTGTCAGGCAACAGAGGCACCCTGACCTTGTGCCACCCACACGTCTCCTCTCAGGCTGGCCAGAGCTACTGGCTGTGCCCCACGTATTACAGCACTGGCCATCAAATTACAGTTATCCCTTGAGTTGGGTTGGGTAGTTTTGTTTTTTTTCTATTTTTCTTTTTTCTTTTGTTTTTGTTTTGTCTAGGTTTTGTTTTGTCTTGGTTTTGGTCTTCTCCCCTTTCTGGGGGTAGACAGGATTTTTCTCTAAATATAGAAGAATCACTTTGCCTAACCACTGAAACACACAGAAAGGTTTAGTTCAGGGTATGGTGTGAAGGATACATCACACAAATGCCCTGGGACAAGTTTCAAGGTGTTAATTTGGCTCTGAAACCCTCTACGTAGCCTGTGGACTGATTTTGTGGGAGATAGCCGTAGCATAGTGACTGAGATCAGGCAAGGCTCTTAAGCTGATGGACCTGCTGGCATTGCTTCCAGCTGGGGATACACACTGGGACTTGCTTTCCTTTGCCAAGAAGTTGAAGTGCACCCCAAAGGATGTATTTTCCAGAGAGATGACTGTTTTAAGTAGAGGTGGGAAGGGGGTGAGAGGTTTCTTAGGACTCTGTGTGTTCAGTGGGTAAGGATTGAAAAATACATGTGCTACTGGGTCGGTGTAGGGATCCTGCAATACACTGTTTGTGTCTCACAAATAGAAAAAAGAGAGTAAATTATTTTGTGATGAACAATGTAATTGCTGAAGTATGTTCTTTATTTCTTTCAGATGCCACCCCTTTTTTTGCCAGCAGATGTTTTTACAGTTGAAGTCCAGCTCACCAGCTGCATGTGTGGCTTCTCTTTCAAAGGACAATTTACAAGGTACATAGCACAAGGAGTACCAGTGTATGTCATGGCTGAGGTCTAGGCTCCCTTGAAATAGGTTCACATAGCATAACCTGAAATATTTTATCAGCCTGAAGGTATGTTTTGAAGCAAGACATTCTCTTCACTGGCCACAGAAGGACCCAGGAGGTTCCCAAATCCCATGTAGGTCAGAGGTGCAATTTGTCCCTCTCAGTGCACGGGTGTTCCTGGAGCTCAGAGCCAGCTGCTGCGGGTGGTTTCTGCCTTTTTGAAAGGTTTTAGCCAGGGAAGCCATTTGAGGATAGATGTCTTGGCTTCACTTCCAGCTGATGTGAGGCACGTGTAAGTCAACATGGAGCCTTCTGCTATTGCAACGTTCAGGACTGTGGCAGAGATCTGTCAGGTGTCTTTGACCCTGCCTGCTTGGGTGCCAGCCCATGTCAGGCTGTCACCTACTGGGGAGCACTGTGCACAGTGACTTCACCTGTGTCACGAGATCTGTGAAACCTGCACTCTGAGCCTGGGCAGATGGTTGATAGCAGTGATATTGCCTCTATTTTTCTTAGCTTCCTAATCCTAATCTCTGCTGAGCTATGAAAATTAAAACATGGGTAGAAACACAAACCTGCAGGTCTCACCAGCTCCTAAAAGCTTGTCTACTTCCATCATTATGTGCTGTATTTCCTCCACGTACAAACCAAACCCTTCAAGGGCTGTGATCTTTTCCTACGCTCGTACAGCACAACAGAGCTCCAGTCTTGATGGCTCCTGTGGCTGCCAGTCTCAGGAGTCATCACCGAAACACACACACATTGCTGTAATAGGTACTTAGCTTTCCTTTTGTCACTTTAAAAAAAATACTTTTAAAATTAGTTAATTTCTGTGAAATTTTCTTAATCTCCCAGAATCACAGAATCATCAGGTTGGAAAAGACCTTTAAGATCATCGAGTCCAACCGTTCCTGTCCTGTGCTAAACCATATCCCTGAGCATCTCATCTACCCGTCTGTTAAACCCAAGGATAGTGATTCAACTTCCTCCCTGGGCAGCCTGTTCCACATCCCAACTCTTTCAGTGAAGGATTTTTTCCTAACATCTAATCTGACCCTGCTCTGGTGCAGCTTGAGGCCATTTCTCCTTGTCCTATCACCTGTCACCTGGCTGAAGAGACCATCGCCTGCCTCTCTACAACCCCTTTCAAGAGGAGTTACTATGTTCCATAGTCATGTCTTAATTTTCACCATCGTGTGTACTCTCTGGGTACACTTACATCTGTTTACAGAGTACTTCACAGTCAGTTTCGTTAGGGCAAAGTCAGTTCACTCCCTGCTTTGCAGCACAATACACACTGTATCTGGAATACAGCAGTTTTTATTTCTTCTCCTCAGTAGCAAAGGTTAGAGAGAGGTTTGTCTGGACACACACCAGGATAAGACAACCTCTAGATGCAGTTTTGCTCTGGCTGATGAAATTCTGTTACTGTCTTACACGTCCTTCTGCGAGAGCTGCACCCTACCGCAGGTCCCCTAGTCATTCTTGGTGGTAAGTCACAGGGCGTATCTGTTCCGGCTAGGCCTTAATGGACACCAGGGCTTGTGGTGTGCTTGCATAATACCTGTGTTAGTAAATTAAACTTGCCTCAGAACTGAGGCCATCTGAGGCTGCTGAGCAGTCCATGTCCATACTATCAAGCTATCTCAACCTCAGAAACATCATGACTACATATAAACTGACAATCAGGAATTGTTCCTGGCCTGGGCTAACTACCAAAAAAGAGCTAAGAAATTGCCTGGGAGAGCATTATTTGGCCAGTGCCAAAAGCATGCCAGGGACTGTTGGACCAATTCAAGGCAGAGACAAGCACCTCCCGCTGCCTTTCTGCCTTCTTTGCCATTTGCTAATTTTCTAACATGGATGTAGCTAACACAGATGCTAAGGTCTATGCAGCTTGCCACGTTTTGCTTTTCTTACTTTTCTTTTATATATTCCCCTTGGTCTTCTCTCCTTCAGACACAACTGCCAAGAAGGGCAGATGGCTCACCTGAGAGGAAACCGCCAGTGTACGGCACGCACCGCATTAGACGTGTGCTCCTCAAACTGGGGTATGTTGTGCAAAGCAAAGTGCTGGGGGCTCAAAACCCTTGGAAATTAATGGACCAAACATTCTGTGTTAAATATTGTTTTTATCCTACCCGTGTTCAACCAGGCCTTCATTTATTTAGAGACAGAGATACTTATAGCTCCCTTCTAGCGGACTATTTCTGTCTCCTCTGCTTTCATCACTCTTATGAAAACTACAAATAAATGCCTAATTATTATCAGATGTTTCAGAACAATATAAATACTTATCCCCAGAAAATTATCTGAGGAAACATTATTGGCCTTAGCTGTTAGGAGCAAGAGCCAATTGTGTTTTCATTTGGCAGCAGCTTTACGCTGTTACAAGACCAGGCACAGGCATCGCATTGTCTGATAAATTTTGTAAGTAGTGATTTAATGACTTGACTTGGTGACTTTTTGTTCAGTTTTGCTTTCTTGCCCCCCCCCCCCCCCCAGCCTTCTTGGCTAACTTTGATTATTGCAACTAAATGGATATAACTTCTCAGACTTCCCTGAAGTTATACTGATCTGTACAGTTAAGGATGTCATTGTACATAAGATATGTATACATAAAAATATATATAATATTGACAAATCTCCATTATGTTCCAGCTTTGAGCTCCATCTTGCCCGTCACATCTCGGCTTATGCCAAGAGAAGGAGCTCCTGTTGCATTAGGGGAGAACACCCACTGATTCTTCCTTTTGTGGTAAGCAGCTTGATGGAGCACACAGACCTTGAGCTCTGCGTGTGAAGTATTCAAAGAAGGGATATCCTGTCTTACATGAAAAGAAACGCTAACATTGTGCAGTTCTGTGCCTCTGAAGCACCTCTGAAGTAATTTCACAAAAAGATAATACATTGTACCTTGTAACATCCCTGCGAGGTAGGAAGTTACATTATACCCAAAATACAGCTCAGGAAACCAAGTTAATCACCAAGGTAATAGCAGAAGTAGGACTATATTTGACATCAAAAGGTTAAGTTTAATGAAAGCAACCAGAGGGAAAGTCCATTAATTTTGGGGAGGACAAAAGTGATGTACCATGTTCAGATGAACTGTGATGTTTCAAATTCCTACAACTTTCCTTGTTTTATAAAAAAAGACAATTTCCCCAAATGCTTATGGAGGTCAAGACAGTGGTGGAGCTCATTACCATGGGAATGAGGTTTATTTGCAAGGGTTTTTCGGGTTTTTTTCTTCTATTTTCTTTTTTTCATGTCTTAAGATTTGGAAAGGTTATAACAACTGCTGCTTTGTTGGAACAAAACCAGGTAGCACGAGAGAAACAGGGGATCTGAAGGACCACCCCAAACTCAATTTTAAGGTGGAAAGTAACTTGATTACTATCTGATTGAAAAATCTGACAGTTTGAATATGAACAAGCCAAAGGTCATCCTTCAAAGAGGAAAACAATGGCAATCGGTGAAGTTTTGATGTGGAAAAGGGTTAAGCATTCCAGCTTATAGCAGGCACCCTAAAAGTTGCTGTCATCATTTTTTAAACTGAGATCCATCCTGAGAAACCAAATTCATGGTGACAGCTATTTTTCTTAATTCCTGAGAAAATCAGCTATGCAAAATAAGAAAATAAAACAGGAGGCAACAAAGATGGAATATGTACGTATGTTCCTCCCTAATATTTTATATACATGTTGCGCATCCCAATCCAGCCATTCCAACAAATTTGGTGCCATTCTGGCCTCCAGGGAGGTTTTTTTTTTTTTTTTTGGAGTTTTCCCCAAAAAATATGTTTGCCACGATGTGAGGACTTCTTAAAATTGTAACTAACATGTATGAAAATCCCTCTGCTGAGAATTAACAGACAGAACACTCACAGTGCACGAGGCAGAATCAGAGCACCCTGAAGAGACACGCTCAGCTTGGGTATCCGATTCTGTATGCACAACTGGCTGGCACTATGGAAGAGCCTTTGCTCAATTCTGGGCATACAGACATCCATTTTGGCAGCTAACCATACAACCCACGTGTGGGAACGAGGAATGAGCACATCCTAGAAGCAATCATTTACCTATGCAAATTCAGATGTTTCTTTGAACCTGCCTGAGTCTTTGGGTTTGTTACTTTCTTTTCCACGCACACTTGGAAGAACCTCCACATTCCTGTTGTCAGCTTTGTAAATGTAGGGTTGAACGTAATGGCAAAGTATTTTTTACCCCTTGTATGTCTTGTGCAAACGAAAGAGCACATGCAGAGTTATTTCTCTTAAATATCTGGCAAGGCATATGACTGATGGTTAGAAATTTCGACTCGGTTAAAACAAAATTTAGCTCATGTTAAAGCATTAAAGAAATGCTGATGAGGTCAAAGCAAATTCTCTGATAAAGCTGTAAAATCACCCCAACACACAAACATGTCTGAATCCTACCATTAGGCTCTCATGCAGTCTGTTTTCTCTGCAGCGAGCAAGTAGCTGTAACCCTTCAGTGCTGCAACCGAGTTTAGCGGAGACACTTGAGAACTGAAGTGACATGCACAGAATGCACTAATTGCCGCGCACAAAGGAATTTCAGTTCTACATTGTTTTCTCTATATCACCACAGAAAGTATTCTGTGGGTTTGTTAGCCTGTCCACAGAGAAAGATTTTCATTGTTATTTTTTTAGATATAATTTGGGCGAGTGGTGTGGTAAAACAGTTCTGTAAATTCAAGTGAATATAATGTATATATGTATATTTCACTTCCTTCTGTAGGTTTCACCTATGGTAGGCTTTGTCTGTGTCTCAGATGTAGAGACTTGGAAGAAAAAAATAATGTTGTGTGAAATTTTCTGACCACGGTGTGTTTAATTATATGTTGGGCTATTAAAGCCCGTTTCCAGCTGAAATGTTTTTCTTGAGAAGCCAGAACTGAAAGGGTTATGGTTTGTTACTGCAGCAGTTATCAGCAGACAGCCACCTAACCTTCGGTACTTACAGGTATTTTATGGCTCTTGATCATATTATCAAATTCTTCATTAATTTTTTTGTATTTTTCTTCAGTGCGTGGGGTGAGAGCGTAAGAGGAGTCAGGATCGGGGCTTTCACAACCTTTGTTTTCTTTCTTGTTCAATGCCTGCCAGGTTCAGAGAAATATCAGAAAGTAAAAAAAATGAAAGGGAGCTCAGAGTACTTACACATAATCTTTGCCTGCTGATCATTAGATCAATATCTTCATTAATTTTTCTGTACTTGTCCTCAGACTCAGGGCTGTGACCTACTGAATCGTCTGCATCGGGGTCTGGACTGTCACAGCCATTAAGTCCTTTCTTTCTCAACGTCTGAAACAGATAATTTGGAAAGTTCAATCCTTGACACGGGCTGCAAGAAAGACTCAGCAGTGTTACAGCAACGCAAACTGCCCAGCAGTGGAGGGACAGAAAGTGATTACACATGCACCACAGTGATGCTGTAGGTCTCCAGTTGCAAGTGGCAAGAGAGGACCATACAGACTGGTTTTGGTCTGTTTTCTTTTTTTCCCCTCTGAAACCCACATCAGCCAATAAAGGATGGAGCTGGCAACCTGGCCAAAGAGCCAGTGCTAGTACCCCCCCTTCCCACCACGTACCCTCCCGCCCCGTATCTGATGGCATGAAGGGGTTAGGGAAGGTACCCACACAAAATGCAGTTTATTTTAAACACATTCATCCACTTGAAATGAACGGACATTAAAAGCAAAGGATGTGTGCTGTTTACAGTGGAATCCCCTGGTTTCTTTTTCTCCAAGGAAAGATACAGGAGGAAGAAATGAAGGATAAACCCAAGCAACCTGCAACACATTTAGGGTGTTCTTCACACAAGAAGAAGCAGGAGTACCTAAATTGAATTTTTTCCTTTAAACTGGATGTAAAGATGGTATTAGCAATGCCCTGCCATTCCTAAGTGTAAGCTTTTGATAGAACAAGGGGAAGGCAGAGCTGCTAATGTAGCTGTGAAATGCCGATTAAGAGCTCCTAGACACGGTGTTTACTTTTTATTGACTCCAGTTACAGTGCTACAAATGCACAGCGCTGAAGCTTAATGTACAGGAAAAAGCACTGCTAAAACAGATGCTTAGTGAAAAGTCAAAACAGATGAATTTCAGGTTCAGCAGCTCAAATCAACCCTCACAACCACGATCATCATCACCACCATGATAAATAACAGAGATGAAAAAGCTTAAAAGGGGAATGAAATCAGTAACTAACAATTCATTATGGTTGCTGGACTGGCCTCAAACAGGTTTTAACTGATCTGCCTGAGCAGATAACCAAAGGAGTCACTGGCTTCATTAAGGCGAAAGAGTATGAGAAACAAGTCTTTGTGGGCTACAAGCAATGCTACACAAAGTCAGTATTTGTAAGATGTCTCCAATGTAGCTTTAAGAATTTTTAAGTCTAAAAAGAGTCTAAAAACTCTTCAGAGAGTCCATCTGGCTATTACTAATTTATCAGACGGCTTACAGTGAATTCTGAGTTGGAACCTGGCTAAGCAACCCCAGTTACAACATACAGATCACATAGCACTCCTCTGCTAGTAAGAGGCTATGCTTGTGCTTGTCTAAGTGTGAGATGTCCCAACTTAGTGGTTCTTTTGCCTTCTCAGAATGGCTGCCTCCCATCTAGCTTTTTGTTCCTATTGGTAAAGTTTGTTTCCTAATTATTTTCTCTACCACAATGCCCAGTTTGCCACTGTTAAAGCCCTCAAGTATTATAAAGTCATACCTCGTTTCTGTACTGTTAAGTTTATTCATTAAAAATTATACTTAATTTTCTGCATTCTACCTGAGACTTGAGAACAGAGCTCTCTTATTCCTGCAAAAGCTATAAAGCCGTTCTCCTCATGGAGGCACACCCCCCACACCTCATACTTCCATCAAGTCAGCATGATGGTGATCTCCAGAAAGAGATCTGAGCCTTCCAAACTCTTGTTGTTCACCTCTGAAACAGGTTCAGGCAACTGTGGAATGCTAGCTCAGTGTAGACCTTTTCAAACTTCACATCTATACAGATTTCATGTCTAATCCCATGAGCTGCTAATGAGTCACAGACAAAATTATAAATCCATTGGAATCAAACCTTAAGAAGCTAAATCAGCCTGAATGATTCTCTCTATACTTCTCCACTCCCTCTTAGCTCTCCTTTATCTTTTAAAGGTTAACTAGCAGAAATGACAGAGTCATATATGATTTCTACTGCTACTGGCTTGAAACAAGTCAATTGTAAAGAGGGCTCTTCCAATCAGCTGTTGTTTTAATAGATTTAACAGATACTATATATATTAATGGTGAAATTTCTCTTTTACATCTGAATAGCTAACCTAAACTAATGTTCTTCTATTCTTATAAGTACAAAACAGCTGTCCCCTGAATACAGGAAAGAATCTATTTTCAAGATCCATTGGATCAAGCTGTCCAGACATGAAATCCAGACCAGCACCCTTCAGATCTTTTCCTGAGTTCATCTGAGTCACTGACAAGAGTTCTGCAGATTCACAAGGAGCCTCTGAGGAATGACACAGATGTGAGCAGGGCTGGATGGCATCCTCAGCTCCTGAGCTTTGAGATGACAGTGCAGATGCTCTATTTACAAATGGCAACAACCTCTTTTTTTTAATATTTATTTCCCCCCAGAGGTCAGATGGGCACAGGTGAGGGAAGGGCACTGCACATCCTTGTCCTACCAGAGAACCCCGGTGAAGAACAATAGGAAAAGACAAGAGAAGGAATGTTTTTCAGTCTCTTTAACTCTTTTCCTCTCCTATCATTCCCAAACCCTTGTCTGTTGAATTCACAAAACTGTGTCTGGGTGAAAGAAGATGTTCCTTGTCCTCAGCACACTCTAAAGCTCTGTGACTGTCTACTTAGGACTCATGCAAAACAGTCACTCCTGTGGTTTGTGGAAGTTCAGGAATCTTTCTGATGTTCAGAGAAGGAAAGGCAAAGTAACTCAATGAATGTTCTGCAGCAGCCTCCAGAAGGAGACCAGATTCCCTCTCAACATAGTCATGTTTTCATTTTCAGACACCATTATTTTTATTTTCATATCCCTAGAAAGCAGGTTGCTGTCACAGTAGGCAGAGAAGAATAATTTTCTGTGCTCACCAGAAAAGACAAAGACCCAATTTAGTAAAATCATGCTGGTATTCTACCCAAAATTAACTTTAGCCCTAATGAGTCAAGGCAAACCTTTCCCTTGCAGAACCCACCAATCCATGTCTACACAAGATAACTAATACAGTGAACATCTTCCACCCCCCTCCCCTCCCTAAAAAAAAACCAACCAGCAACCAAAAAACCCACGATGCTTCAGTGAGATGGGGTAAGGTTAGGCAACAGAAATTTCCACGGGCTTGTTGCTGTTCACAGCACTGCAACTAATGCCTGGTTCCCAGCATGATGTATTTTGGAGTAAAGTGCAATATCAAGTGCAGCTTTCCCATGGCTGGGTTTCTCAGAGCTTCTCTTGCACCCAGCTCATCCTTCTGCTGGTTCTTTGTTGTTTCTGTGTGTACGGACTCACGCTGCAATGCTGCCTTCAGCTGGGAATCTTTCTGGGACTAATTTCTCATTCTCTTTTTCTACACAAGAACATACACATTCCATGAAACTTCCTGGAATTTCGTTGCCTGTGAGACCTCTCCCTTTGTGCCAGATTTACTTGGCGCTGAGTAGGAAATTAAAATGTTTTAAGGTAAAAGACAGTGACACTGGGTACGATTCAGGACAAATACAGTGATTCCAAACATCTTACCATTATCTCTGGCTTTCCAACATGCAGGTGACCATTCTGCCTGTTCTGCTGCCTTGTTTGTTATTTTAGCCTCCTCCACATCATTACTTTCCACATTATAGGTCTCATAAAGGTCCTTTATTGTTGTCCATCAACACAACAGAGGTTGGTACTGCGAAACGCAAAGTGGCGCTGACCAATATCTAACTGATCTGCCCTTAGTCACAAGCTCTCTGGACTCCCATCTCAGATTTTCCTCTTACAGCTCTCATAAAGGTCCTTTATTGTTGTGCATCAACACAACAGAGGTTGGTACTGCAAAACACAAAGTGGCAATGACCAATATCCAACTGATCCCCCCCCAGTCATAAGTTCTCTGGAGTCCATCTCAGATTTTTCCTCTTCTCTGCTCCATGCCACCTCTTGAAAGCAGAGGCTGATTCTGGACATCAGAGAAGACCACAAGTCATTAAGAAGACCAACTGTGTTTCAGCAGTCTGGAGTCTTTGACCCAGTCTTGCAGTGACTTAGAAACGATTTTTCTTACCATGTTAAGCTGTCACAGCCTCTTGCAAATCCTGGATACCAGCCAGAACTATCGCATCTTCCTAGAGATTAGCTAGTTTCCAAAGATTTAATGACCATTGAGGGAATTTTCAAGAGGATAAAATTACACAATTGTATGCATTGCATTGCATTTTAGAGAAGTCCAAACCAGATTTTGGTTATTTTTAAAGAAAATAAGCCATTTTTGAACTACGGAAGCTCTACTTCTTCCAAGCAATTAAACAAGTAATTATATTGGACTCCAATAACCTAAAATCAGCCAAGGCATTTGCAAAACAAAATGGTTGAAGGAAAACAACCTTTGGCTGAAATCTCATATGCCAGCAATTTAGCCTAAATCCCTCTCTATAAATCTCAGAGGAGAAGTGCTGACTTAGTGACATACTGGCTGCTGTTAAATGAAGTATAAACAACTATTTACTTTCATTTCATGCAAAATTTATAATCACTACAAATGCACAAAAGAAAATATGGCACTACCAGCCAGGTCTGATTTTATAAAGTCAATGGAAATCATCACAATTTGAAGGCTTTTGAGGAGGACAAGCCTTTAATTTTCCTAATCCCGCCTCTGTTTCTGCAGTATTATTCTCTTCTTTTAGAGTATTTATTTAACCGGAAGAGTAGAGAAGGTTAAAAATGATATTTTTTTTTCCCATCCAATCTTTTATTTTGCTCATCTTTGTAGTGGGTTACCTCTTTTCTTCTTAGTTGGTTCATCAAGCTGTGGAGCTGCTCCCTACTAAGGCTTGAGAAGCCACAGATATTCGGGCTTGGAAACACTCACTGCCAAACTAAAAACACCAGGTCAGTTGAGAAGTTCCCCAAATAGTCAGACCAGCCCACTTTCTTCCCTTTTGATATCCTCTGCATCAAAGAGGCTAATCACCATCTTCATTCGTGTAATGAAAAGCGCAAACTTGCTGGCTCTTCAACCGTCACCCAAATTTACAGTATGGAAAAATTCAGAATTACAGGTCTACTTCTACAAATTCCCGTATCTGTTATGCTGTCTAGAAGCTACCACAACGATCTCTAACTGATAACCCCACCAGCGACCACGACAGTCCACAGAGTTGTAATTTGGTAAATTATATTCCACTGTCAGAAGACAAAAACCACAAGTGCCCTCCGTTTTCCGCTATCACTTTCTTTCCTGTATCTGGATGGGATAAATCTTTTACCCACAAATGAAAAATGGTTTGTTCTCTATTTTTTTTTTGCTCACTAGAGCCACATATCTACGTGGCAAGGCAGACAATAGCCAATTACAAGGGAATGATATGCTATTGTGTTCAACTTCTTTATTATTTATAGCCATTCCAGAGAATCCAGCCAAATTTATGGACAGCCCCCCCAAAAAAAGCAGAAAATATTTAAATCATGGCCCTAATTCACTTAAGCATCAGTTTGCTCTCCTTGCAAGAGAAACATTAAAGTTAGAAAGTGTTGAGTGAAGACAATGCTCACTCTCTTCTCTTGCACAGTTATATAATGATGAAATTTTATGATGAAATTGCATGATACAATGTATGGTGCAATCAAGTAATGAAAGGTTCTAGTGAAATGAAAAACACAAAGAGGAAGAGATAGGTTGCTATGGGAACCGTCCATCTGAATTCCCTGACTTCTGTGTAACTAAAATCTCAAATTTTATTTTCCATTAATGTAAAGTTCTTAGATTTTTACATTTAATAATGAACATAAACCAGTATGCTGGTACTAATGTACCTTAATTGCATGTTTAGGAGAATCAGATAAAACATTATTAGACTTTACTGTTATCTAACAAGCTCCAGACAAAAAAAAAGAAAGAAAAAAAAAAAAAGAAAAAAAGTATACCAGTAACACAGAAAAATGGAACATTTCTTACCTCTTTTGTATAAATCATAAAATGCTTTTGTGGTTTATACTCTTTTTGAAAAAAAGCTACAGGGCTTATATAATAGCTGAAGTTCTATAACCACATGTTAACCTCTTTGTTACTATTTTATTTTCACCCAAGTTTCAAAGTATTAAAAAAAAAATGAAATAAATAAAAAAAAAGAGAAATATTTCCATTGTCTGGTTCTGTAGGTCTGTCTTCTTCAGATGAATACATATAAGTGTGCTTCCCACAACAATACCCCGAACCCTCTGCTTGGATTTGCCTCTCGTTTTTGCATGCCAAGTGATTATTCTCTCGTCCTTCAAGTACCTTCTGTAATCACACCTCTTGTGAAACCAAACAATGCCGGCACCCTTTGCCAGTGACATCTGCTTCTCTTTGCTTACGAATGATCGACCGGCGTGCTATGAATGTTTATACGTGTGGTGCTGCAAGCGCATCGGGACAGGAGGTTTCTACCTGCCTGCAGAGTTCTGCCTATTCTCTTCCACTCACACCCTTGACACGAGCCAAGGCACATCCACAATAATTTTTTTAATACTTTGTGTAAGGCCAAATTAACCCGTGTTTTTTACTGGGATGGTGGGGTTCTTGCTTCTTTGTTCCTCGTAGCACTGCTGGGTACCTTGGGCACAGGGGAGTTTTGCAGTGTGATGCACCTGGTGCAGCCCCTGAGCCAGGGCGATGCACAGCTCTCCAGAGATGCCGTCTGTTCGCTCTGACCTTGCAGCCCGTAGCAGACTGGTCAGCCTCACCACATCTCCTCCTGCCTCTCTGCATCCGTGGGAGAGAGCGCAGCTTGCAGTCTGGCTGCTGCTGTGCCTGGGTTACCCCTCTGGAGAGATGGAGATGGGGAGACGGCAGAGGTTTGCTCTCTAAAAGAAACCCAGCACAATCCCTTTCTTTAATGTTCAGGCTTACCCACTTGCCAGAGCTTTTCTATTCAGCATTGACTTAAATTACACAGGGCAACTTTGGCTTTATAAGTATAAATAGAAGGAGGATGTGTCAGATTCGGAGATCTCGAAGCAGCTAATCTAAACCATGCTTCTTTCTGGATCTCCTCAGGAAGAAACAAAAGCAAATCACACGAGGGCTTGGGCATTACAGCTTTGTATTAACGTTTCTGTTGATGAAAGCAACTAAGCTTACACCCAGCAATGTTCACAATTATTTCACAGGACTCGCAAAAGATGTCCATCGCTGCACTTGTAAACTTTTTAAATTTAATTTTACTTTTAAAAATAATTTAGATCTGAATCATTCCCGAGGTTCTAAGTAAGGATATTTCCTCATCCTTCAGGCTTTTCCCATCCATCATCGTGGCACAAAAGGTCTGAAAAAAACCCCACAAATCCACCCCCCCCTCACACCGGCCAGCTGACGTAGGATTCCTACGCCAACCCTCAATGGAGCAGATCGTGTTTCCCTGGCCTTGACAGAGGAGACGGGGCGGCAGCACCCGCCGAGCCCGGGAATTCACGACGGGGAGCAGAGCATCAAGTGACCGGTGGCGCTGGCCGGCGCGATGCAGCCGTATCCCAGCGGGAAGCGTGTCCCCATCCCGGCCGCAGCAATGCCATGCATCCCTGCCATCTGCACCTGTCAGCGCTGGCACCTGCTGCCCTATGGCCATAGATGGCTGTCCCTGGGGCCGCGGCGCTGATTGGGGATGCGCTGCTCCCGTCCCCCGCTGGCTGACCGGTTTGGGTTTGGGGGTTTTTTTTGGGGTTTTCTTCACCCGTGTTGCTGTCACACTTCTCGGCTCTCATGTGGCCTCAGCCTACAGGAACGCAGTGCTTGCGCTTTATAGATACACACACATAACTACATGTATATATATATACATATATACACATATCTACGTGTATATATATACATATATACACACATATTTATATATATGCATATACACCCTCTGCTAGATTACTTCTCAGGGCCTTTTTGTTCAGTTCTAGATGGATTTTTTTTTTTTAGAAGTCTTCACACATAAGCATGACCAGCCTCTGTCTGCTACGATGCAGTAT
The DNA here is from genome assembly GCA_020800305.1 of Porphyrio hochstetteri. NCBI lineage: Eukaryota > Metazoa > Chordata > Aves > Gruiformes > Rallidae > Porphyrio > Porphyrio hochstetteri. The sequence goes on along the minus strand of CM036938.1, from coordinate 4,623,240 downwards.
AACACTGGCTTAATATTGCTGGGGTGTTGGATTAGTGGAGATAGGTAAAAAAAAAAAAATAAAAAAGGATGTGATTTTTCCAGACAAGATTGTCATTTCCTAAATAACGAACTCAGGCGTGAGATTAATTGGAGGTGTTAAGATCAGTGACATAAGTGGAATGCTGACCTAGTTTTGGTTACAGCTCCTGATAAAATCAGCGCTACAGATATATGAGATTTAAAAAGAAAAAAAAATAAATAGAAATAAAAATTGAGCCACGGACAAACAAAATCCCTTTCAAAGGTTAGTCACAATTCTCTACTGTCAAATGCCCCCCTTAACACCCAGGGACTGTGTTAAAATGAAACTTCTGTGCAGCTGTTTTTTTAAACCTGTACTTTGAAAAGACAGTCAAATTCTGCTCTGTTGTGGTAAAAAAAATAACCCCCACACAACCACCTGACAACTTGCAGAATCTGTCTGACAGTGCTTCACGCACTAAACTAGCAGATTATTTACTTAAATCAGAGGTATTCTCAGGATACCTGTGTTTTAGGGATGGAGTGGTTGCCACCCGCTTTTGGGCATCCCAGTGATTACAACCCCTTTTCCCAGGGTTCAAAGGTCTGTCACGGGCAGTGGTTTTGAGTAAAGGAAATACAAAAGGTGTAGGTAAGAGCAGAAAACTCTTGCTCTCCTGGTCTTTCCACCACCGTTTATGCATGCTGCCCTGCCCATAAACCTGTGCCTTCTCCTGCAGAATGATGGCTAACACCACAGCCTGTGCCAATACCTCGTTTTCCCATCCTCTGCCTCAGAAGGTGGATTTACAGAAAATAGACTTTCACTGTTTCTCATGGCTCAGTATTTGTGGAACGACTCCACGAAGACAGAACTTGGACATTCTGCCTGCTTCCTCAAACTCAACTGCAGGACCACCATGGGTCTTGAGCACACCCTTGATGCAGAGATTCCCTAAAGCTGGAATAGATGCATTGCTGACTCGCCTCAAGCCCTTTGGCATAAAAACCCATCCATTACATCCTTTACTGATTTTTTCAAAACCGTTAAAGTGTACAAAGAATTTAAATGGCTGGGTTTCCTCTAGGCTTTGTCGAGCATATTTAAAATAGAAGAAGATAATTGGTGAGACATAGTGTATTTGATTTGTGCTAGGTTTTTTTTTTGCTGCCAGGCACACAAAGTGTATGAATGGAAAAACAAACTTTACAGTAGCTCAGCGGAATCATCTCAGCTTCTTTAGGGAATATGAGGCCACTTAAAAATAAACACTGTAATCATCAACAGGTTGTTATTTCCCTCCTTCTTTTTATGTTCATCTATCTATAATCCTTCTCCACTGACTCCAGCCCTTCCAGATGGAGCGCTGCCCTCAACATTTTCATTTGTGTCTAATTTAGTCAGACATATACACAAATATGAGGCTGAAGTCAGATCTCATTTACACTAGTGTAAATCTGTAGCTGGATTTGGAACAGCTGTAAAGACACTGGTTGAGTTATTCTGGATGTACAGTGGTGTTACCAAGCCTGTTACATCAGTGTTACTATCTCTTCAAACATACAGTATTTGAAATATGCAGGGCCAGATATAAATGCAGAAACAATTAACTATTTCTAAGGCAGCTGGTGTTTTTCCATGAGGTAAATGGGAACCTTTAATACCAAATGCCTCGTTCAAAATGCTCAAGAAATGTAACACAGAATCCTTGGACACGAAAAGCCTACTACAGAAAGTATGGCAGGTGACAGGAGCTACACTTCACCTAAGTTTTGAGCATGATCTATGTTCCAGAAAGGTCCGACAGAGGCTCTGAAATTAAAAGTTGAAGGAATGCATCAATCCTGGGGTGAAAATCTCGTTCCCTTGTGCAGCCGCGCCGGCCCCAGTGAAGTTTCCACGTGCAGAAATCACACGTAGGTCAGACAAACAGAACTGTAACGTCTGATGAAAGTTACTTGGGATGGGAGTTTTCCTAGACCATGGGACAAACACCTTTACCCCTAACCACAGGGCCAGGGAATCTCTGAATGACCACAACATTTTGCTTTTCCGTTTCGTCTGAAAACAGAGCCCCTCTGGCCGCTCTGAACTGGTGCAGGACTGACTCAGCAGCGAAAATGCCACCCACTGAGGCAAAAACACCACATCCTTTGGCACCTGGGTTTTCTTTGGAGGTCTCCCATAAAAAAACTTGAAAAGTATCAATGTTCTGAATGGATTTTATCCCCCCCACACCCCGAATCTGAACACTTATTTTACAGCAGGTCAAAATTACAGGCAATTACAAAACCTGGTACCAATATGACAATGAGAAAATGCTGCTGAATAGCAGTTCCTTTTAAAGGAAAAAGAACATTCCCTTTTATTTTTATAGTACCATAATTGTTTTACCCATTGGTAAAAATGCCCAAATCGATATATTTTTCGAAAATGGTGAATTATAATAGAGGTTAGATACATGAAACTCTAGCCTTCTGTTTCACTGCAGGATGGAGGCCTTAAATAGCATAAAGCAATAACCATCAGCTCACCGTTCTGCTGATAGAGTCAAGTTTCCACCAAGGAGAAAGACAAGGAAGTCTCTCCACTAAGTTTAGAGTGAGCCAGCACTTTTGAGAAGAAAAATTGGCCCATGGTTTTAACTACAAAAACAGATGACTCAAATGATTCAGACTTTCATACATGATTTAAGATGGCTTTGTTTTTTTTTTTTCTTCTTTTTTTTTTTCTGTTAGACCAATAATTTATATAAGTTCTGTTATTTACCAGAAACATTTTTGCAAGTTGCAGCTATCTTTAAACAGCTGCTAAAATCTCTAGACTATGATATGCATTTGCCTGCTTACCAAAGTGGCATCTGCTAGAAACAAAGCACTGGGGTTTGTTTTCCCAAGGAAAAATCCTACAGGAGAGGGGAGATTCAGTCAGAAACTTTGCAAGTTGAAACTTGCAGATAACTCAACCAAGCACTAGCTAAAAAAGGAGTGAGAGAGTACAGTCAGGAGTGGCATGGAGGAGCTGGATGGAACTCCAGAACTGGGTGGCTATCCTAGAAATCTGGTCTGTCAGGGAACTGTGCTTTACTGCTCCTATCACTCTGCTCTCCCCTTGGGAGGAGTCGGCACCTCTCTTGAAGGGGAACAAGCAGGCGTGACAGCCTTAGCAAAAACCAGTCATATTTTGGAAATATTTTGGAGAATTTAGGAAGCTTTCCAGGCAAGCGAATGATACATTTTCAATACTGGAAAATGTGCCACTGTAGAGGCAAAAAACATTAGCCCCTTGACACAGGATTATCCCAAGGTTAAGCTGCTACCGTGTACCCCGACAAGCTGCAGTTTGGCTCTTGCTTCTGTTACTAGCTTCCTGCGTGGGCTTTGTTAATTCACTTTTCTATAGTTCTCCCTCTATACAAAGTTGAATGATAATAATTACCAGTGTAATCGGGGTGCTATAAGAAGGAAAAAACCCAAGCAAACTGTAATGTACTCAGTAAGGAGTCTAAATTTAATGTAGACAGGCAGGGGCCTCACATACACCAGCAAAAAACTGGCTAACATACAGGTAACTGGCCATTTAAGTGTCTGTATTGAAGTTGAATTACTAACTCAGCGGTCAGTTTCAGTGCTCAGTTTGGGAAGAAGAAAACTTGAGAACAGAGCAGCTTCTGGCTCTTATTACTGCTTGAGAAAGCCGAAGTGGCAGAGGCAAACTCAAGATCTATTCAGAAAAGCTTGAATGTAACTGAGGAGAGAGTTTACAGAGACATTCATGGCTGAGAAGGGAGATGAGAGGAGAGAAAAGGAGAGGAAAAGGAGAGAAAGGAAAAAGGGAAAAATTATAAAATAAAATAAAATAAAATAAAATAAAAAATAGGACAGAAGAGGACAGAAGAGGGGAGAGGAGAGGAGAGGAGAGGAGAGGAGAGGAGAGGAGAGGAGAGGAGAGGGGAGGGGAGGGGAGGGGAGGGGAGGGGAGAGGGAGAGGAGAGGAGAGGAGAGGAGAGGAGAGGAGAGGAGAGGAGAGGAGAGGAGAGGAGAGGAGAGGAGAGGAGAGGAGAGGAGAGGAGAGGAGAGGAGAGGAGAGGAGAGGAGGAGAGGAGAGGAGAGGAGAGGAGAGGAGGGGAGGGGAGGGGAGGGGAGGGGAGGGGAGGGGAGGGGAGGGGAAGGGAGGGGAGGGGGAGAGGAGAGGAGAGGAGAAG